>VXAX01005278.1:19427-40678 GCA_013399835.1 Leptocoma aspasia | reverse complement strand
CAATGTCCTCAGTATAGGGTCCGCAGTGTCCCCAGTAGAGTAACCCCAATGTCCTCAGTACAGGGTCCACAGTGTCCCCAGTACAGTCACCTCAATGTCCTCAGTACAGGGTCCGCAGTGTCCCCAGTAGAGTAACCCCAATGTCCTCAGTACAGGGTCCACAGTGTCCCCAGTACAGTCACCCCAATGTCCACAGTGTCCCCAGTACAGTGCCCCCAGCCCCACAGCACAGGGTGACCATTTTTGCTCCCCTCCATGGAGCACAGGGTCCCCAATGCACCCGGTACAGGACCCCTCTGTGGTCCCAGCATACAATTTTGGGTCCCCAGATGGCTGTCACAGTGTCCCTAGAGTCCAGCACAGGGTGTGTGTGGCAGGTCCCTGTGTTAATGGCCTGCCCCCAGTGTCACCACGGTGCCGGTGTGGAGCCACTGTCATGGGTCACAGGCAAAAGGTCCCCATGGCTCCGGGACCATGTCCCCAGTCCCTCCAGCATGGAGTCCCCACTATTACCAGCCAAAGGCCTTCATGGATCTGGCATACGGTGTGCGTGTTGGGTCCCCACACAGCTGGGACAGTGTCCCCTGTGCCTCCAGCATCTCCAGCCTGGTCTCTCCTTGACCCCAGCACAGTGTCCTCAGCATCCCCAGCACCATGTCGCTAACATCTCCAGCATCGTGTCCGCAGTGTCCCCAGTACTGTGTCCTCGTAGCCCCACTACAGAGATTCCCCATTGGTCCCCAGTGTCCCCATTGGAAGGTCTCAGGACCCTCCAAAGCACCCCAAAACACACAGAGCCGCTGCCCCCCCCCCCGAGTGAGGGACCCCTGAGGTGTGAGCCGGAAGCCTGGTGTGGGTTGGACGGTCGGTGTGAGCTGGGGGTGTCAGCGTGAGTTGGGGGGGGCTCGGCGTCAATTGGAGCGCTCGGTGCGAGTTGGGGGCCGCGGTCCCTTTAAGGAGACGGCCACTCTCCGTCCGCGCGCGCGACGGCTGCGCCGCCTCCTCATTGGCCGGCAGGGCGCGTGCTGTGACTCAGCGCCTCCTCCCTGTGCTTTGTGCGTCCGCACGTGAAAGTAGCTCCGGCTCCCCGCCCTTCCCGTCCCCGCCCGAGCGGGCGGCGGAGGGATCCGCGGGGGGCGGTACTGCGGCCAGACGGGTTCACCTTGGCGTGGCGTGGGGGCGGTGTTCAGAGCGGCGGCGGCGGCGCTCCGAGAGAGAAGGCGCGTCAGGATCGTGGTGAACGGCGGCAGGTAACGGCGGCCTGAGGGGCTGCGCGCGGTGGGGCCGGCCGCGCCGGTACAGCCGTTATCCCCGCGCTTACGCCGCCGGGACGGGGTCCCCCGGGCGGAGGCTGAGGGGAGGGGGCGCGCGCTTCCCGCGCCCTACGGGACGGTTGAGGAGGGGGCGCGCGGGGGGTTCGCGGCGCCGGGCACGTGGCTGCCGGCGGCCCCGCGTCCCCTCCTCGAGCATCCCCCCGAGAGCCCGCACCGGGGAACGCCCGCTCCGAGAATCCCCCCGTGACCCAGCACCGGGGAAAGCCCGCTCCGAGCATCCCTTCCCATCCCGCGCCGGGGAATGCCCGCTCCAAGTATCTCCCCACGGCCCACACCGGGAATCGGCCGCTCCGGGCACGGGGGGACCGGGCGGGGGTCCAGTCTGGGGTGCGGGGGCCCGGGAGAACGGAGTGGGGCACGTGTGCCCGGCGGCCGTGGCGTTAACGGAGCGCGGGGCGCAGCTGCGGCTGCCGCCCGGTTCCCGCTGGCCGGGCAGTGCCGGGGGAGCTGCTGGCAGGCTGAGTCAGAGGCAGACGGAGTGAGGCGCTAGGCCGCCGCCCCCCCCCCCCCCCCCCGTGCCTGCACTCACGTAAGAGCCGGCAGTTCCCCCAAGGGCATCAGTTGAAATCGGCGTCCGGCTCATTGCACCCACCGCTGATGCTGCAGCCTCTTCCCGGCCCCCCGGGAAGAGAAGGCCTCTTCTGAATTAATCTTCTCCCCGTTATTGTGCCTGCTTAAACGCGGCCAATAGATTTGGACAGTTTCTTGAACTGTGAAAACCTTTAAAACGTGTTTAAACGCCCTTTGCAGAGTTACCAGGGCATGAATAGCGCTTTTGTCGGCGGACAATGGCAACCTCCCGACTGTCTCCTTAGACTTCAATCTCTAAAAACTTGCTTTTGTTCTGAGAAGGCAACTCGATATCGGCGAGGTCCAGGTTAACAAAAAAATCAGTGTTTTATGGAGGTTTTTGTCATGCTAAAGTGTTAACTTTCCTGCTGCTGCTCATCGTGACTTGCCTTGCCTCAAAGGTGCAATGGCAGAGAAATTCTCGGTTACTCAGACACGTCCAGGAACTTGTGCAATTAGAAGTGCTTAATTTAAAAAAAAGAAAAAAACAACCCTCTGAAGAGTGTAATTTTATGCCCGAGGTCCCCTTTATAGAGCAGAATTCTGGCTAATATTAAGGAGTTCAATGGGTTAATGGTCCGTACTGGTGCCAGCAGATTTCCAGCCCATCACCGGATTAAGCAGAAGGTTTTTGTGCGAGGCAGGAAGCACTGCTGCGAGCCACGTGCTTGAACCGGGACTTCTGCCTGTGAAACCCTTTTGAGAAACTTCACTTGCACTAGATAAAAAGCTCGGAGAGTCTGCAGCAGCCTGCGTGTTTTTGTTTTTTTTTTTTTATTTTTTGTTTTGATTACCTACTCTTTTATCCATCTACAGCTGTTACTAAAAACTTCATTTATTGCTGTTAGCCGGGAGTGATCCACCGCCGGCCTTAATTCCCTTTCCACCCAACAAGTTGATAATTTAATTTGATGGGAGCAAGACGTTTCCCAGGCCGGCTGGAGCACGTGCTTGGCCCTTTATCTCCCGCCTGGCCGTTGTACTCCCGGGAGAAGATGGAGCCGCAGCGGGTGGTGATGGATGGCACGTAGGGAATGGGGCTGCAGTAGCGGGGCGCTGCCACGTGCAGCAATCTCCATCCTGGAGTGGAGATGCAGCACAGTGGTCTACACTTCTGCCTAGTTAAATGTGAAAAGAAAAGCCCCAAGCTTGCTTTTATCGTGTAAAGCAGGTTTTTACAGCTTGCCTGAGGGCAGCCAGGTGCTTTTTGCCGAGCCGAAAGGCTCCTTGTCCTCTGCAAGGTGAAGCCTGTAGGTGTGTCCTACAAATACCCTCGAGATAAGTCTTTCTCGTCACCAAACATCCGATGCTTGCCACCTCCTCTTTATTTTTTTAGTTAAGCCTTGCAGGCAGGGCAGCTCAGTAAAGCCAGCAGCACACGGGGAAGGTGCCAGAGCTAGCCTGATCTTCCTGTTCCCCATTGCCAAAGAGCTGGAGAGGCATCTCCGTTGTGGATCTCTCCTCCCGTGAATTGCAGCTCAGTGCCGGCGAGAGCATCGGCCAGCCGGGAGCAGGTGCTGGCTCCTGGGTTCCATCCGGGCTTGCAGAAAAGGGCTGGAATTTTGGGGTGGCCATTTTGTCCTTACGTAACGGCGAGACACCACCTTCCACCAGCTGCCTGGCAGGAATGTGCTCTCCTCCCTCCCTGGGAGAGGGGATGCCAGGCCAGGGTAAAAACCTGCTTCTCTGCAGAGCTGCATTTTTCTGTCGTTGAGTGCCTTTAGCTTCTGGAATGAGCAAAGCTGGTGTTTTTCTAGGCTTCTTTAGGAAATCTGAAGGTCTGCCTGGTTTCATAACCCTGCCTTGAGCGCTAACTCAAACCATTTCTGCCTCTGGGCCGGGACACTGGGCATGAGCAGCCTTGTTCTGCAGCATCCACGAGGTTGTGTAAGTGAGGCTGACCAGTAAATCCCGAATCATCACCCTCTGGGAGCCTCTTGGCTGGAATTCCTGCAGGCAGTGACACAGCTCTGGCTGTGCCCTGGGGACAGCCCCTGCTGCAGTTTCTACTTCCCCTTTGTCACCACTAACAGCAAAGACTTGGCCCTGGGTGGGGATTGCTGCTCCCTCTCCTTTCTCCATCCCCGAGGGGCATATCCGGAGAGACTGTGATTTTAGGCTTTTCTCATCTAACCCATGGGATGAGCTGGCTGGAATTAGTCACCTGGCTACAGTAAAGCCCAGTCCCGACCTCAGATGGCTCAGTCTGGAATATTCAGGAGCTGGGGAGATACCAGACATCATTGGGACACCCTGCCTGAAGCATGGGCAGGCCGAGTAATAAATTCAGCAATTTATTCGTTATTCCTTGAGGAATGAATTCAGGTTTATTCAGTGCTGGAAACATTCAGGCATTGTAGGGTATTGCTCACCCCCCCTTCCTCACTCTGCCCAGACTGATTGCTCCGTGTTTTCTGGTGTCCTTGAAGTCCTTACTCCTCTGTTTGATGTTAAAAAAAGCGGAGTAGTGGGAAATGCCAGACATTCCTGTTATAAATATGAGACTGGTCATTCCAGTAAAATTCAGTCGATGCCTTGTAAATGCACAGTGATGGAAGGCAGGAGGGAGTGTTAAAAAGACTCTTGGTGGTCGTGGGCCTGGTGCTGTGGACAGATGGGTGTTTGGGATACTTTCTGGCTCCTGCGTTTCTGCTCTCGCCCATGGACAAGGTCACTGTGTCTGCGGTTAATTTTTCTGAGCCCTCTGAACTGCTGGAAAATCTTGTGAAGGGGATTCTGGCTGGGAAGTGAACTTTTCCTTTCTCTTTTTAAAAAATACTTCAAGGGTGTTAAAATTATATTTTAACGAATGACTTGAGTGGGTGGGGGATTTCCATGAGGCAGGGAGAATTCACTTGACTATTTTTTATAAGCTTACAAGTGCTCCAGCTGCAGTTTCTGTATTGGCATACTGTTGTTCAGTATTCCTCTTGTTCCTAGAAGCTGTGCAAACCTGATTCTCTGTGCTTGGAGGTGCTTTCCCAGCAAAGGCTTGTTTTTTTTGGCATCTAAGGAAACTGACGCAGCTCTGCAAGTGTCAGAGGGTGCAACAGCAAGTGTTAGAGGGCTGAAACACAATGTTTTAGGACTGACCAGAGGGTTTTCCTATAATAATGAGACTTCGTTGGGCTTTTTATGTGGGCAGACCTTCTTGTAATGACTCCAGTGAATCAGCAGCTTCTGGCAGGGCTGAGGGAAAAGAGGCTTTGCCAGGTCAAATTATGGTTTTTGCTGGCCTGGCTGCTCTGTGGCGCATGGCAGCGCAGTGAGGGTGAGTCAGGGCTGCTGCCTGCGAGAGGATCTGCACGTACGTGAGGAAGGGCTGTGGAGCAGGGGAGGAGCATCAGAGCCAGGCAGCAGGCTGGCAGGGATGGCTCTGCCCTTCACTGCTCAGTCCTGCCAGCTCTGGCAGAGTTTTTGGGTTTATTGGTGCCTCTGTGTCAAAGCTGGATGTGCTAAGCTGGCTGGTGTGTGCCCCTCACACCATTCTGTGGTTTATTGGTGGGCTTTGTGTGCCTGGGGCAGGCAGAACAGAAGCCCATCTCTATTCCTGCTCGGTCCCAGCTTTTAGCTGAGCCCCAGCCCATATTTCTATATGCACATCTTGGAGATGAAGGCAGCTCATGCCTGCTCTGAGTAGCACCTCTGTGCCCAGGGCATGGAGTTTGAAGTTAAACCAATCTTGAAAGGCAAAATGAGAGATCTGCCCATGCCAGTAGCCACCACCTTGCATCAGTCTTTTACCAGAGGCTTTTGTAATGCTGGCATTTTAGCCGGGGCAGGTCCAAGAGACAAAGCTTTGAGCTGCCACTACTACTTGAGAACAAAGTTATCGCAATTAGAAATGCCTGGGGCACTGGCATTGCTGTGAAATAAATGTCCTCCCATCCCGGTGGACTGCTAAGCTTCAGCTCAGCTTCCTCTTCCAAGGATAGGTTCCCAAAGAATAGGCTGGTCCTGCTGTTGTGGGGACTCTCTAGTCCAGAGGAGGCAAACAGCCTGAGTTCAGAGAGGTTTTTTAATCCAAATGTTGAAAAATACAACCAATTTTAAACCTTATGATAAATTCCTGGTGCTGTATGTGAAGGGGAGTGCAGTGGGTGGGGAAGACCTGCAGCGTCTTCAGTGAAAGAGGGACTTTGAGTGTATTAATCTTCAGTCTTTTATGTGTTCTGTGCCAAAGTGTTGTGTTTAATCAATTCAAGTCTGCTTGCTTGTCTGGGCTTAAAGGATGGGGTTTAGGCTTATGCAGACTTTGCTGTGATTAGGTGCTCCTGGGCAGAAGGTTGCCCGTGTCCAGGCGTGCCGCAGTCACGCCAGCGCCGAGCTGCCCCGGTCCCAAGTGGGATGGGAAGTGCAGTTGAGGCCTGTAGGAGAAATGAGTGGAGAGCTGGGAGGGAGGAGGCAGAACCTCTGCCTGCGCACTCAAGTGCTTGAATTTTGTTGCGTTGTGTAGCTCCAAGGGAAGACTGGCAATGAAGAGAAGCTATGAAGGGAACATCTGCATAGAAGGCAGGTGAGCTTTGGGTGGTCCATGTGGGGGATGACATGGAAATAGAAATGTGCCTTGCCTGTTAGGACTCTCAAATAGGAACATAAAGATAGTTTGACCCAGTAGCAGCTTTCTTGTTACCTCCATATTCATCACGTGGTTGTCTTGGTGTCTCTGCTTGATGGACAAGTTGGGGTGGGTGATTCCCAAACCTGGCACTGCTTTCTTCCCTTCCAGACACAGGAATCGAGTGACCATGTCGAAGCACCATGATGCAGGGACCGCTTTCATCCAGACCCAGCAGCTGCATGCTGCCATGGCAGACACCTTCCTGGAGCACATGTGCCGCCTGGACATCGACTCGGAGCCAACCATCGCCAGAAACACCGGCATCATCTGCACCATTGGTAGGCCATTCCTAGACAGGAGAGAATTGCAGCTAGGAGCTCACACCTTGGTGAAACTTATTAGGGAAATTGTGAGAAGGAGCTGGCTTTCATCCCTTGCCAGGGCTGAACTTGTGTGGTGAAGCAACATGACTTTCCCATGTTTGCCTAACCTGTGTTACTGCTGGGAGTGAATCCAGTATCCAGGGAAATGGGAATCGCTTGGGTTCTGCTGCACTCCGTGGGCAAGTTAAAACAATATTTGCTGCTGCAGCGCTGAGCAATGCTGTATCCATTTACCTTTTCTCTTCCACATGAAACAGCCTGGTCTGTGTGGGTTACCTCATTATTTTTGTAAAGTTAATGTTCAAACTGTTTCTTCCTCCTAGGCCCGGCCTCCCGCTCTGTGGAGAAGCTGAAGGAAATGATTAAATCTGGAATGAACGTTGCCCGCCTCAACTTCTCTCATGGCACCCATGAGGTAAGGGTGTGGTCTGAGCTGCTACGGCCCCTGTGTGTCTGCTGATCCTGTCCCTCAGGGGGAAGGAAAATCCAGCTTCATCCAGACCTTCCTTGGTGTGGGAAGGTCAAATAGCTGCTTTTGGGGAAAGCATGCTGGTTGTACATACCGAGCCTGCGTCACTGTTGATAGCATTGAAGTGTATTTTCTGAGCCATTTTGAAAGCAATTCAATTCCACACCCTGCACTGTAGCAGGGAGCCAGGTGACTGATGTTTGACACTGTGTGGCAACTGCTTGCCATGAAATCCTTAAGTTCTTCCTCACATCCTGCAGTTTCCAAAGTTGCTGCTTCCCAGTGAGCAGCAGAAGCTGAGAAGACCTGTCCCTGTTCTGCACCTCTGCAGGAGGTCACACTATCAGATAATCTCCCTTCCTGTTCCATTGCTGGGGATTTTGCAAGCGGGTGATCAATTAATAACCCTGATCAAAAGGCATCTGTTGTTAGTGATTTGATGTAATTACTGTGCCCAGTGGGAAGAATGGGCTCCTGGGTTTTCTGGCTAACCAGGTGCATTCCTGGCACTCTGGAAGGTCGCACCTTGGAGCTTGGGGACATGGTGTGGTGAGCTTAGAAAAATAGGGTCAAAAGAAACCAACACTCCATGACAGTCAAGCCCTTCTTGCTATAAATAGCTGAGATCCTCAGTGATACTGGAGGAGCTGAGGATCCCATTCTGCTGAGGCTTTTTGGGGTTTTTTTTGACCCTGGCTGCTTTCCAGCTTTCAAAATGTCACCAGTAGCAGCTGTAGGTGGCTTTACTTAGTGACCCATGAGCCTCATGGTATGTAACAGCTTGGCCTCTCACCCTGGTAGCCTTTAATGGGCACAGGGCAGTGTCAGGATCTAAAGGGCTGCAGCAACTTAACTGTGGCAACCATCAGACCTTGACTAACCACCCTGGGATAGTGTCAGTGCATGCCCTGCAGTTGGGAAATCAGCTTGGAGAAAGGATAGTATGGAGTAATTGCATCCCAGGAGTCAAGTCCTTGCAGCTGGGTGGCCCTTGGGACATGTCAGGGAGTTGGTGGCCAGGCTGAGACTGGGAATTTTCACACCCTTATTGCTCAGTTGCTGCGGTCTGTGAACCTGGCTGAGGTCTTTCTCTGTTGTGTGAGGTCTAATTGCACATTTCACAGCAACAAAGCTGACTGCAGGCTCTGGTGTGGCTGTCGCCTGCAGAGTGTGACCATCAGCCATAGCCAGTCCTAAGTTTGTGTCCCCTCCTGGCTCCTCCAAAATGCCCTTGTTTCCAGTGAAGGCCCAAAGTGTTTCCATCTGTCACAAGTGCTTCAGTTCTGGTGTCCACCCCAAAACATTTACCAGGGCTTCAGCTTTAACAGAGGTGCTTTGGCACCTACCTGGCTCCCCTTTATGTAGATTAAAACTGGCTTTTGCCTCTAGCTCTGCCTGCATTCCCGTTCTGCCTGTGTAACTCTTCAGAAAATCAGACTCCCTAGGAGCCAGTTAGTCCTTGGTATCAAACTAAAATGGAAAAATCCCAGATGATTGGGTTCAGATAAGTGTTGTGGCACTGTCAGGGCATGGTTTCTGTGCTGCATCCACCCCAGCTGCAGTGCCTGGAAGGGTCAGGGCCATCTCAGTCCCATCTTGCACACTCAGTCAATAAAATGAATCATTTTCCTGCTATAAAGAGTTATCAGCTGTTAGCTATTTCTGGCTAAGGGCACACATGTGAACTTTAGCATGGCTTTTTCCAGCCTCACCTTCCTGGTGCTGGCTTATCATCCCCGAGATATCGAAGTGGTGTGGAGGGCTCGTGTTGGGGTGGGTGAATGGCACGAGGGAACCGGGTGAACCGGGTATTTCAGGTGAGTCAGGTCAAACTCCATCAGGCCATGTGGTCAGAAGAGGAAAGGGTAGATCTTATCTACTGAGGTCTGTCAAGTGTTACACAACTCTTACTAGTTGCAAGTAGTTGAGGTTATCTCTTAATGTTATTTAAACAAGTAAAGTAAACTGATCTGCTGGCCATCTGTAGCACATTTGAGGGAACTGCAATGGATTTGGCACAAAACTATCTTAAAGCTGGCTTTTAGCAAAATGCTCTTGCAAACAAGGTTTGGAAGCCAGGTGTGTGATGCTGGAGTATTGAACTGTGATTGCTTTGACTCTGGAAATAAACTGTAAATATTTACATAGATAATGTTCTTTTAGCAAATCCTTTATCTGTGGGAATTTAGGCTAGAAAGTGAAAAGCCTGTCCACCTGCAGGACTGATAGTGGGTCAGGCTGGAAGTGTGTGGGAACTAGCAGTGTGGAGAGGCATCTTCCCTTGCTCTGATGGGGGAAGGAGCACAGCTGTGTGTGGCACTGACATTTTTCTGCCATCAGGTCTCTTTGAATACACACAATTACCCAGCTGCTGGTGCTGTGAATATTCTGCTGTGTTGAATAGGCAGGTGTTGATGAAAGCTTTTGGAAAAGTTACTCCTAAGGGCCTTTTGGTTGGTGAGCCACCTTCAATTGGTAGATGTGTGTGTTCATGAAAAATCACTTCAGCCTGACCTCTGGACTGTCTCCTTGAGTTGTCCTTCTGGAATTAGAACTGAGGGCACACCAGATAACTTCCAGACATCACCTTCATGGCAGGAAGGCCCTTGTATCCTTGCACTCTACTTTACTGGAAGCTATGTCAGGGTTAAATTTTGAAGATAGAACTGAAACTGAGAGCAGAACAGTCAAGTTGGGCAGCCCCTGGGGTGCACAGATATCATTTCTATAAGCAGCGGAGTAGAACCAGCTTTAACGTTTCCATCTTTTTTTCTTTTCTTGCCAGTATCACGCGGGCACAATTAAGAATGTGCGAGAAGCCGCAGAGAGCTTTGCCTCTGATCCCATCACCTACAGACCTGTGGCTATTGCACTGGACACCAAGGGACCTGAAATCCGAACTGGACTCATTAAGGGAGTAAGTTGCTTTTTTTTAATCCCACTTTTTTTCACCACACAGACTTGATACTGTGTTAAGCCTGTGGCCATTTCCAAACAAAAAAAAAATCACAGAAAATGAGGTTACAAACCACCTCCCAAAAGTTCTGACAGACTGCTGTGGGCTGCAAGGTGGTGGTGTGCTGGTTTTTACTGGTTTTGTTGTCACACAGAGTGGCACAGCAGAAGTGGAGCTGACGAAGGGCTCACAGCTCAAAGTGACCCTGGACGATGCCTTCATGGAGAACTGTGATGAGAACACACTCTGGGTGGACTACAAGAATCTCACCAAAGTTGTAGAAGTTGGCAGCAAAATCTATGTGGATGATGGTCTGATTTCTTTGGTGGTTAAGGAGAAAGGTGGGTAACATGGGTAACAGGCATTTCAGCTCTGCCTGTTTGGGTTTTCCTTAGAATATACTTGTGCTTTCTTTCCAGTAACTGTTTCTTAGCTTGTAGTTGTGTATTGAAGAAAGGAGAATATGGTTCTTGATGGTGTAGTGAGACTTGGAGCTAAATTTCTCTATCTCAAGTGTAGGAACTTTCCAAAAATTAACTTCAGCTGGGTTTCACTGGGCTGGCATCTAAACCCCATCTTCAAAGGGGAATGTGTGTACACTGTTCATGATCAGCCAGGCTAATTCATGCTCTTAATGCAGGATTTAACTAGTTGTACAGCACAGACCCTGGGTTTTGTAGTTAACAGACAGAGAACTAGTTTTAACTGGTAATGTAGAGGCAAGGTTACTTCCATGATAATCCCTTTATAGTGCTGCCTAAACTGCTCTAGCCTCAAGCCTCTAAATCTGTGAGCATGTGGGGAGTTGGAGGTGAGGCTTTTGGCGTGCTCAGTTTGGTGTTGGGCTCTGTGTGCAAAACTGCAACCCGCTATCTTTTCTTGGGGGAGTGGATCCCAACCTCCTGCAGGGAACAGCTGGTATCTTATCCAGGAACAGCCTAGAAGTTGTTTTAGACCAATCTATTGTGTTCCCAAGGCTAAGCTGCAATCTTGTGTGATACAGAAATGCTCTGAAGAGATGGGATGTGCTTTTTATCGCGTGTGCCGCTGTTGGCTCTGCAGTTCCCAGGCAGGGAGGTGTGTGGGAGCTGGTAGCTGGAGCTATCAGTAAACACTGACCATGGGAACACATGTTTCAGGGAAGGACTATGTCATGACGGAGGTTGAGAACGGCGGCATGCTCGGCAGCAAGAAGGGCGTGAACCTGCCCGGCGCTGCCGTCGACCTGCCTGCTGTCTCTGAAAAGGACGTTCAGGACCTAAAATTCGGTGTGGAGCAGAACGTGGATATGGTGTTTGCTTCCTTCATCCGCAAGGCTTCCGATGTCCACGCTGTCAGGAAGGTGCTGGGGGAAAAGGGAAAGAACATCAAGATCATCAGCAAGATCGAGAACCACGAGGGTGTGCGCAGGTGAGCTTTGTGCGGGGGATGCTTTGGGTTTGTCACACTGAAATAAAGCAACTCAAAAAAACTCCCTTTTTGTAGCTTCAGGCAGCTTTGTGTAGCACTGAGTATGTGCTGTGCCTTGCTTCTAGTTTTCTTCCTCCTTCCTTGGCATTGCAAGAACCCAAACAGCCCATGAAAAGCGTGAGTGCTCCTTTCAGAGGAGGCCAGACAAATGGGAAGGTGCTTTGCAGAACAAATGGGATAACACAGCTCTTCTCCCGCTGTCAGGTTTGATGAGATCATGGAGGCCAGTGATGGCATTATGGTGGCCCGTGGTGACCTGGGAATCGAGATCCCGGCTGAAAAAGTCTTCCTCGCCCAGAAGATGATGATTGGGCGCTGCAACAGGGCTGGCAAACCCATCATCTGTGCCACTCAGGTACTGGCAGACCACCTTAGGCTCCTTACTTCCAGAGTCTGGCCGGGAGGGAATGTTGGGGGCAGCCATGGGTTCATGGCATTGGTTGAAGAGTGAGGTGCAGTGAGGTTTTGCTCATAGCTTAAAAGCTCATATTTAGGCATTTCTGTGTTGAGGATCTTTTCCAGTTAGATTACGGGACCTCTTGCCAGAGGTTATACACCTCAAAAGATCATGTGGTAATGAGCCTTTGGGGCTGACCTTGCAAATTCATGGGAAAAAATGGCACGTGCTTTTCCCTTGGCATCTTGTGGCAGCACATCTCTGCCTGACAGGAAAGTTTTGCTGGGGTTCCCAGGTATCTTAGAAAACGTATACCCTCGCTGCAGCTTCAAAAGGAGCTGAGTAAAGGATCCATCTCCTTTTTCTGGCAGTAGTAGGGATCATGTGCACAGTCCTCGAGCACTGGGAGGACTGGTTTCCTGGCTGTCCTTGCTCTGCACACAGGCTGTGGAAGTGAAGACAAGACTTCTTTAGACAGTAGTCATTAAACAAGGTTCTGGATTTACAGTGGCGTGTGCTCCTTTTTCCTGTATTGCTGCATAAATGCAGCTGAAACAGCCTCAGGCAGTGTCCCATGGTGAAGCAAGTAGTGTTTAACAAGTGGGTGAGCTCCAGCTTGGGGGGAAGCTGAGCACCTGAGGAATATAGGAGAGCTGGCCAGAAATGGGGTGTGGAAAGGGATTAGGAAGTACTAACCTCATGGAAAGCTGTCCCATTTTCCACTCTTTTAAGTGGGGGTGCTTTGAAAGCTGGTGGAGTTAACTGTTCTGAGTTTACTACCCTGTACATACTGTCTAAAGCATTTGAAATCTTAAGTTGGGGGAAGGTGACTTAATTGGTGCAAACCCTGCTCTTTATGATTTCTAGATGATAAAATCCCCAAATTTGACAATGTATGACTGAATTTGAGCTTTGCATGAATACGTCTAATGCCACACTGCTCTAAAGAGCTCTTGGACCAAGCCTTGTGCTGAGAAGTTGAAGTGAAAGGTGGGAGTATTTTGTCTGGGATGTTGTGTGGCTTAAGTATCCCTGGAAAAGGAGTAAATGTGGAATGGGTATAAAATGGAATGGGTTGTTTTCCTTACTGTTGGAGGCTTTAAATCAAATCTGGTTTAGGGACCAGACCCTCTTTCTGTTCCATATCCATGGAGAGCTCCTGGAGCCCTTAGGTTGCATACCACTTTCTGCCCAAGCCATAAGGAGTATTGAGGTGCAGCTGCTTCCTCTGGCAGTGTGTTGATCCCTGTGGGTTTGTTCTCTCCCAGATGCTGGAAAGCATGATCAAGAAGCCTCGCCCCACACGTGCTGAGGGCAGCGACGTTGCCAACGCTGTCCTGGATGGAGCAGACTGCATCATGCTCTCTGGGGAAACAGCCAAGGGAGACTATCCCCTGGAGGCTGTGCGCATGCAGCACGCTGTGAGTACTGCCCTGCCCTGCCCTGCTGGGGACAGGGACACCACCTTGCTCTTTGCCACCTGAGCTGGCCACTCAAAGGCCTAAATGGACCTGACTTCCTAAAATAGCCATTTCTTTACTCACACTCTGCTGTGGGTAATTTTTTTTTTTGAACAAATATGGTCCTGAGGGCCTGACAATCTCACTTTGTGTGCTCCAAACTTGCCAAGCGGAGCTGAGAGCTGCTCTGCCATACTGAGATATAAAACTTCCCGTTTCTTTTTGCCGTTACCTCAACAGAAATTTCATCCAGTGTTCTACTGCAGTGGCATATTAATGCCTTAAACTTCTGCAGGGTCAAGGAGCTGCTTTAAGCAGTTTATCTATAGATATTGAAAGGTTTTGGCTGAGTTCTGCATGGGAGGGGGGTGGGGAGGCTCCTGGGGTTGATTTACAGCACTGTTGCATTCAGCACCTGCTGTGTGCTGGGGGTTGGGGGATTTGTTGCATGAGTACTGACAGCACCGTATTTTTACATGCCTGAACTGCCAGAAGCCTCTGCTCTGCTTCAAGTTTGTGTTTCAGCTGATATGAGCCTTATGTCAAGTACCTGTGAGCATTGCTGCTCCCCAGTTACCAGTGCTGTGAATCACAGCAGTGGTAACTCACAAGTTCTAACTCTCACCAGTTATATTTGTAATTCAGGTTCTATAGGTTATTCAACTCAGCCAGTGTTGGTTTGCAGTGTGTTACCTAAACATCTTTTACCTCAATATGGAGTGGTGTTTTTTGCACGAGGCAAATGCAAAATATAACTTATGATCACTGGGCAGTGGTGCTCCTTTACAGGCCGAATACTAACAGTGCACCTTAACGTTTCTCCCTCCTTTTCCCACCCCTAAATCACAAGGATCAACTGCCTACCAAGACTTGGGAACTTGCTGCAGCAAACCTTGCACCTGGGCTTCCATCCTGACGTTAATTCTTTGGTCTGGGCAGGTTGTGTTGTACCTGTAGCCTGATTTGAGGATCTGTTGCATGTGTTTCTCTCTTCCTACAGACCTGGGCATGGTGTTCATTCCACCAGGGCCCCGTGGAGAAGCACTGAAGGCTTTAACACTGTGCAGAAATTTAAATACAGATTGACTAAATGTAAGATGCTCCAGGCAGCAAGGTGCCAACTCTTATGGTAGGAGCACATGCCAGTACAGTGAGGATCTTTCCTCTGAGCTAATTCACTTGTTAGTCAAGGCCAGCAACAATGTCCTGAGTAACCATGGTCTGGGGATCCACAGCATGGCTGGAGCAGATGGATGTTACCATCTGAAGTGGGCATTAGCAAACTTCCAAATACTGGGCAGGCTGATTGCTGTAGGTGGGAGTGGGCATCCTTCCCATTCCGCTCCAGGATCCACACTTCAAAGCCCAACCTGGCCATGCTATGCTGCCTAATGGGACCAAGGTTTAAACAGCCTCTCCACTTTCCTTTCTCCCACCTCCCTGGTATCTCCACCCATGTACCAACTGGAAACCCTCTATAGCTATTCCTGTCTGAGCAGATCCAACTGTGGGGTGAAGTTGAGGATTGCTGTGCCTCTCTGCAGCCACTGTCAAAGCAGACATCTGTATTCCCACATTCCATTACACATGGGGAGTGCAGACTTCCTTCTAAAATTGGGTTTGCTCTCTGTGTTACATGGAGCTGCTGCCTTTGTACCTGGAGCTGAAAATAAACTGCCAGGCTTCCAGCTCCTGCATTTGGAGTAAGTGTTGTGATGCAAATACTCCCTTTTATCTAAATCCAGCAGTAACAATGTGCTTTAGGACAAGTTGGCACTGGCCTGCTGTTCCAGCCTGCTGCCTGTGTCCTGTTATTTTTAGACCTAAGATACTTAACTACTTTGGCTTAAACTGATAACTGTGGAAGAGATAATTCCCAGCATCACATTAAATAATCCATTAACGTTAGAGTAGCAGAATTCTGATTTTTCTAACTCTAGAGCTTTCATTATAATGGCACATCAGTCTCTAATTTAACATAAACTTGTCATGCTTTGTGTAGTGGCTGCTCACTTTGTGGAGTAACTGGGTGAAGTTGTCCTTGAGAAGATCATGAACCTTTGCATGCTTTTCTAGTCTCTGCAAGCCTTCTTTGTTGGGTTGTTAGGCCTTCCGAGATGATTAAATGTGATGATTCCCAGGATTCTGGGATGAACGGGTTGCTGAACCTGTTGCCAATGCTCAGCCAGCACACAAAGCCTGTCATCTGTCCATATCGAGCACTGTACAAACACCCCAACATCCACACTGTGACAACCCTATAAAGAAGACTTGTTTCTGTTTATTTCCCTATTACCAAAAGGAAGTTGGTATCCCACTTGCATGTGAAGCTTTATTGACTCTCAACTTAAATTTGAGAGCTTTATTGGTTCTCAAACTAAATCTTTATTTGCTCTCAAGGTAAGCCAAATCTTCATTGAGTCTGAAGTTCAACTAAGTCTTCATTGACCCCGAAGTTAAACTAAATGTAACAAGACTGAGAGAACAGTCTCCCACCTTCAGGGGTGACATTCAAAGTGTGTTGCTTGCATGTTGGCTCCATGAAAACTGTTCCAGCAGCACTCTGTGGTGTTGGGAGCCTAGCAAACAAAGCCAGAGATTTCCCTCTTACAGAATTGCAAGCAGGGCCATGGGCAGGCAGGTAGGTGGCATAAGAGTCTCTCAAGGAAGTCATAAGCAGCCATGGCAAAGCATGGTCTGGCTCTGAGCTGGCTTGTTCTGTTCCTTGAAAGCTAATTCATGTTTGCCTGCTCTGCTGGAACTCCCAAATACAACCAAAATGCCATGTTTGGTATGCCTGCCCGGTGACTAGGGCCTGCCAGTCCCATGGTATGGTGACTCTTAGTCTGGGTTGCATTTAGCAGAGTCAAAACCTGAGAGACAAAAAGCTTCACAGCTTCATCCTAATGCCTTCTTGCATGCATTACTGTGACAATTACCAAGTTAATGTGATCTCATGTTCCTGTGGTATATCTTTCCTTCTTTTCTTTCCTCCATTCTCTTCCTTCCCTCTCACTCCGGCCTGCAGATCGCCCGCGAGGCTGAGGCCGCAATGTTTCATCGTCAGCTGTTCGAAGAAATTTTACGTCTCAATGTTAACAACAGCGACCCTGCCGATGCCGTGGCGGTGGGCGCGGTGGAGGCCTCTTTTAAGGGCTTAGCTGCAGCCTTGCTAGTCCTGACCGAGTCCGGCAGGTAGGGCTCAGAGAGGGGGCTTGGGCCAGCCCTTCTGTGGCAAAACACGCTGCACTCTAACACTGCAGACTTTGGCCAGCTGCTTGCTGCCCGTGCCAACCTTGTGTAACTGTTGCCATGTGAGCTGACCCTGTGCCAGGGAGCGAAACCAGCAGGCAAGAGCAGAGCGAGAGTGCCTGGCAGTTGGCATGAGTGTCACCTGAGTGTGGGCTTGACAGGGCGAGGTGCCACCATTCCAAAAAGAGCCCTTGGGAATCCAGTGGTTCCTCTGCAGGAATGTGCTGTTGGGGTGAGCTTAGTCTGGGCTCGCCGATTAACGTCAGTATCCAAGGCTGGCAGTAGGGATGTGGCACTCTGTGCTGGAGCACCTCGCCCTGCCCTGTGCCCGGGCGCCTGCCGTGAGTGCTGTCTCCGAACGCGTGTTGCTCTTGTAGATTGCCCGGGAGGCCGAAGCCGCCATCTTTCACAGGCAGTTGTTTGAGGAACTTCGTCGTCTGACCCCCCTCAACTGCGACCCCACCGAGTCCGCTGCAGTTGGCGCTGTGGAAGCGTCCTTCAAGTGCTGCAGCGGGGCCATTATTGTCCTCACCAAGTCTGGAAGGTAGGAGGGGACCGGTGCCTCCAGGTCAAGCCTGCTATGTGACAGGGTGGGGGAAGGAGAATCCCAAAAACATGGCTTTGAGAGAGCAGTGGAGGCAGGTTCTGGCAGTGCCTGCAGTGCTGGTTCCTCAGGAGGTGGACACACATCCCTACGCTCTGAGTCCTCGGCCTGCCTCTGCCAGCGTGGCACCAGCTCCGAGCCCAGCCTCCCCTCACTGCTGCAAGTGGCTGTGGCGCCAGCTGGAAGAGCCAAGGGAAAATAAGTGTTGCAGCTTCAATTCAAACTTCTTGGCAAGAAATCATCAATGTAACAATGAGACAGAAGTTCAGTGGATGCAGAATCTTTTTTTTTTTTAATCAAGGCTTTGGCCTTTTGTAGCAGCATCCAAATTACTGGTCCCTTGCTGGACTTTGCAGTCATCAGCTCTGCTTGCCTGAGCCCAAGGGGCGAAGAGGGACTGCGCAGCCTGTGATTGGTAGGCAGGGAAATGGAAAGTGGTGGAAATGTCCTCTTCCAGGATTCCTTGTGCCTGCCTGCAGGTAATCTCTCTGCACAGACAGGCAGCAGGTGAGCTCAGTGGCTGCTGGTGAAATGTGCTGGAACAATGTAGTTTGGGATTTCTGTCCAGCAACAGTGACAGCTGCCAAGGAGAGACTTGTTCTTCCAGTTGTGGAATGGGAGCTGGAGCCTCATGGATCAGCTCTTCCATCTAGAGGAACTGGGCTGTCTGCTCCCAAAGCACGTCCGACCATAAGTCTCAGGCTGCTTTCTGGAAGGAAATCAGGATTTCTCACACTGGATTCACACCAACACAGTAGTACAGCAGCAGAGATGTGCTTGTGTATGCTGGGCACCACCTACCTGAAGATGTGGACCATCAGTAAAACCTTCACCAAAATGTACAGCTTAAAATGATGTTGAGCAGAAAATTACTTCCTGCAGAGATGAGGAGGGAGCTATAAGCACCAAGTTCTTCTCGATATCCTTGTGCTTCTAATGTTTATTTGTTAAATGTTCCAACCTAACACTTGACCTTCTTA
Organism: Leptocoma aspasia; assembly: GCA_013399835.1. Classification (NCBI taxonomy): domain Eukaryota; kingdom Metazoa; phylum Chordata; class Aves; order Passeriformes; family Nectariniidae; genus Leptocoma; species Leptocoma aspasia. Next base: position 22,242 of record VXAX01005278.1, on the reverse strand, counting down.
AAGAGATTTGAACTCTGATATTTGAATATTTTTAGCTGTGGATTAGGTTAACTCTTGTGAGTACCTGAATGTCTCGGATCTCTTGGGAGGCTGCTGGGACAGTGTGAGAAGGATTGTCTGAGAGCTAGCACGTGTGGTTGGGTGCTTGGAACAGTCTGCTGGCCCCTGCTTTAAGCAGCAAACTTTGCATCTGAGCATTGCTGAGCTTGGCTCCACTAAATGAGGCTGCAAAAGCAAGCGGAGACACCAGCATGTCCGTTGGAAGGATGGAGCTGCAGATGCCACAGCCTTGCAGTTTGAATCTGTCTGTTTGCAGATGCTCTCCCTCAGCAGTGCTCAGAGAAAGGAAAGCTGTAGTCTAGTCCCCACCCAGGCTGTGCTGCTGCTATTTTAAGGCGCTTTAAAGACTTTGTGTCTGACTTCCCAGTATAAATTTTGGCCTCTGTTGCATTTGCTTCCCGTGGGGTGCAGGAGCAGAGCTCTTTGTGGAGGAACTGGCCTGTTTGCTGGCTTCAGTAGGTGGCTGGGAGGCAGATGGCTTCCTCCTTGGCATGCTTTGGGCAGTGCTGCTGGCATTGGCTCTTTTCACCCTGAAAACAGGGAGCTCCTCAAAACAGGGAGCTCCTCAAAACAGGGAACTTTCAGGGACCCCTGTTGAGATGCCAAGGCCTGCTTGCAGAGGCCAGAATGAATGGCACCTCGCCACCCTAACATAGCAACAGAGACAAATAAAGGCTTGTTCAGGGACCAAAACACCCTGATGGCACTTGCTAAACTGGGAGGTGAGCAGATTGTCTCCACCAGTGGGGACAGCCAGTGGTGGTCTGCCCAGTTGCCTAACTGGGAGTCCAGCAGAGTATCAAGCTGGTTGGTAAGTGGTTCTTGTGGAGACACGGCACGTCCCCCCAGGGGTTTTGGACAGACCTTGGGGCTGCTGTGCTCCCACAGGCCGTTCCCAGGTGTCCTCTCTGGAGGCTGTGCTGGCTGTGTGGAGCCCCACCGTGGCTGTTCCCCCTGCAGGTCGGCACAGCTGGTGTCACGGTACCGCCCACGGGCCCCCATCATCGCCATCACCCGCAATGAGCAGACGGCGCGCCAGGCCCACCTGTACCGCGGCATCTTCCCCGTGCTCTGCAGAGACGCTGCCCAGGACGCCTGGGCTGAGGACGTGGACCTGCGTGTCACCCTGGGCATGAATGTTGGTGAGTGGCACTCTCCCCCTCCCCTGGGACGTGGCGCTGGTGGGACGTGGTGGCCCTGAGCACCTAGGTGGTACTTTGGGGTCACTGGGGATGGGAGAGAGGAACTGGCTGCCGGTGTGGTAACTGGATCCGGACAGGAAACGGGTGGTGGTTGCATGAGCAGAACCACATCTGATTGGGAAATAGGTTGGTGGGTTTAGCACAGCTGCCTTTAAGGAGTTTCCAACAGAAGACCAGGTTGCATTTATGGTGGGGAGTGATGGAGCTGTGACACTCGCCACTCCTGAGGGACAAGGGAAGCCTGGAGTGGGGTTGACTGTCCTGCACCCCGCCAAATCCTGTGCTGTGGAATTTTGAGCTCTGTTGCAGAGAACCCCAGAGCAGAGGTGAAGGGTGTCAGATGGGTGGGCAGCAGGAAGGTGGAGTTTTGATACCTTCCTGGAGCCCTGACTGCTGTGGCACAGGCAGCCTTAGTGACCTGGGGAGTGGGTGATGAGCACTGTTGTCCCATGGCAAGGAGACAGGGTGGTACTGGGCTCTGATGCCTCCCTCTTCTCTCCTAGGCAAAGCTCGAGGGTTCTTCAAGAGCGGCGACCTGGTGATCGTGCTGACGGGCTGGCGCCCTGGCTCTGGCTACACCAATACCATGCGTGTGGTGCCCGTGCCCTGAGTGCCCACTGGGCCTTCCTTCCCCTGCCCCCCTCCCCTCCCTCCGCCCCACTGCCCTGTCTCCCCTTGCAGTAGACCAGGCATCGCTTGCGCTGTTCTCCTTGTCCCTAGAGTGGATGTAGGTTGCTAAACGCCACCCAGTGCAGCAGCAGCAGCAGGGGCAAGAGACCTTAAATCACTAAAAAAAATATACTTGAAGTGTTTAGTTTTTTAAAAATCTCTCCCTGTAGTTAAAAGTCCTGCCTTGATATATGTTGGAGTCAGCGTAGGAGGTTCCTGTGTGCTGCTGGGACTTCTCTTTCCTGGTGACTGTCCTCAGAGTGTGAAGTGTCCCTTTCCTTGGCCCTGGTGTGGGGTTTTGGGGAAGGGGAGAGGCGATGTGTGGTCAACGGTTCTGCTGGACCCCTCCTTGCTCGAGGCAAGCTGCTACTCCCCCCTCCTGTATGGCCACATGCCTCCCCAGACCCAGTCCAAGGCAGCTCCAGCCTTTCTCAGCTGGCTGTTTCGGCAATGGGGGCAGGGGAAGGGTGTTTGCTCCATGCACAGAGCTTCCCCTGCTCCTCTCACAGCGTTGTCTCCTGTGTTAGTCTTGTCCCCCCACCACCCCGGAGCCCTTCCCTCACCCAGCACTCTGATGGGCCCTGGGGTGGGAGAGCACAACTGTCCATCAATAAAGAGAAGCTGAAGCACCTGCTGGGCTGAGCTGCTCTCTGGGGCTTGGTGAGGGGTCTGCAGGGGTAGGGGGAGATCTGGTGGAGAAAGGCTACAGGAGCTGGGGCATGCAAGGGGGGGGAAGTGCATAGGGTTCGGCCTGGGGATCTCGTGGAGGAGTCTGCAGGGCTTGGGATGTCTGGTGTGGGGGACTGGGGGGCTCTGCTGCAGTTTGAGGGGGTGCCAGTGGTGCAGTTTGTGAGGGTTGGGGGTGTTTGCAGGGGCTGAAAGGG
>VXAX01005278.1:0-19037 GCA_013399835.1 Leptocoma aspasia | reverse complement strand
CTCCCTCCGTGCCGCGGGGCGCTCGGAGCGGCTCCCGCTGGGATGAGACCCAGCGCCCCGGACATCCCGGGACCGGGGTCTCGGCTCTGCCCTGGCCGTGACCCTCCGGCTCCCGGGGCGGGGAACACCGGGGCCATCGCCGGAGAGACATGCGGGGCTCCCTCCGGCCTTGACGTCGCGCCTCATTCTCTCCTGCCAGCGCCGCTCGGCTCCGGCCGTTCCCCTCCAGCATCCCGGGGTGGCTCCGCTCCAGCTCCGACACGCGGGACTGAAATGACCTTGGACGCCGGGACCAAGGGCAGCTCGCCGAATCCCGCCCGGGCTCGCTGGGGCCGCGGCCGCCCGCCCGCCGGTGCCTCCCTCCGCCTCTGAGCCTCCTGGGGTTTACTGGGAGGCGGGATCCCTGCCTGGCTCGCTCCGGCCTCCGCCGCGCGCTTCTCCGGCAGCGGGGAAGGGATCCAGCGAAAATCGCTCGCCGACGGAGGGGCTCACGCCGGACCTTTTCCAGGCTGGATCCCAGCGCCGCGTAAGGGAAGGGAGACGGCGATCCCGTGGGAGGGAGAAGCACCGGGTTTCACCTGGCAAAGCCTGGGGGTTCGGGGAGCCGGTGTGGGCGGGGAGGGGGTGTCAGGAACGGGCAAAGGGGCAGCAGGTCGCTGGATTGTTTTCGCTTTGCTGGGAACTTCTACACCCACCCTCTCTGCCTCCTCTCAGGAGCTCTAAACTCCGACTCTTTCTGTTCCACTTGCATTTTGGGACACTGGGGATGGTGAGTTTACCTCGGGAGCAGCTTCCTGCTGAACAACTTCATTGAGGAGGGTGACAGTATGAGCTGCTAGAAAGTGTTTTCCTCACTGTGCTGGCACTGGAATCACCTCTTGGAAGGGAAAGCTCCCCGTGCCTGGAGCCCAGCCTTATCCTGTGCTCCCAAACTCTGGATGCATCTAGGAGCCAGGATGGAGCAAGATGTGGACAGAGGACACAAAGCAGCTCCTGCAACGTCCCTGCTGGGGCTGAGGATGTTCCTCTCAGCTCCCAGACTTTCCCTGGAGCATCCCACTGCCAGCACTGTGTGCAGGATCATCTTACCCAGGAGTTATCCCTGATGGTGGCCATGAGAGGGAGAGAAAACAAGGATGCAGCACTTCCAAGTGCTTTCCAGCCTGTGTTTTTTCTTACTTTAGGGGATTTCTGTGTGTTTGGTGACCTCAGGGGGGTTCTGATGCCTTTGCCTCTCTCCAGTCCCTGTGTGGTGCCCCTCGGTGTCAGTGCTGGTTAGGGATAAATCCGCTCACCCGGATTAAGCAGTGCAGGCACTTGGGGATTTAAGGGATGACGTGAGGGAAGCCAGAGAGTGCTGAGCTCTGGACAAGGAGGCTCCAGATCGGGTCAAAGCCCCTTTTCAAGCATGGGAGAAGGGCAGATGAAGGCTTTGGTGTCTCCATGATAGGAGTTTCAGCTTCAGGGCAGCATGGCATCCTCTGGCAGAGGATGCCTGAGGAGTCAGGCAGGGAAAACACCTTTTGATGCTATGCCAGGGGATGCTGTTTTAGTGCTTCTTGTTAGTACCTTACTGACTTACCTCCTTTCCCTTTGTGACACATCCTTTGACCTGAGCTCCTAAAAACCCACAACCTCGGTGTGTCCATCCCATCCCTGCAGTGCTCAGACTCCAGGGCTGTGCAGGAAGGTCTTTGCCAACAGTGGCTGTGGGGATCCAGGAGCTATTTCCCAGCCTGTTTGCAACCACATGGCACCAGGGACTTCTGTTTGGTTCTCCTGTGCCCACGTGTGTACGTGTTGTGGGAGCATTCCCTGTGCCTCCAGCTGGGAGCCGGCCGGGTTCCATTGCACCCGGACAGTGTTTTGGTCAGGGCTTTGAGGAGCTCATGTGGCTTCAGCTCTCAGCCCATTTGGGCTGAGCTCCAGCTGGAATCCAGCTGCTGGGATCCAGCACCCCTACCCTGGCTCTTCCCGAGACAGGGGGGATTATTTCCATGGGTTTTCCTTCAGATGAGCCCCTCAGAGCAGGAGCAGGATGTGTCTAGGAAGTACAGGTGGTGAAGGAGCCGCTCTCGGAGTATGGGAAGTTTGGTTGGCTCCTGGGCCTGGACCCTGCCGCAGTGCCATGGCATCATCCCCGCAGGCACCAGGATGCACTCCAGCTCTGCGCCTGTCCTGCCCGCTGGCGCTCATCCTGTCCTGCCGCCACCCCACCTGCTCTGGCATCACCCCCTGCCTAGTGAGCTCAGTGCTTTCCCTGGAATAATTTCCTCTCCTTGGCTCTGTGGCTGTTTGCTGGCTCTGCCGTGCCACCGGTCCCCTGGGTCTGCTTGACTGCCAGTGCCGCAGCAATATCTGGTGGTGGTTTGCCGAGGGTGGAGGTGTCACCTTTGTGGCCTGCCAGGTGATAAGCTGCCGGCAGCACTGGGCCCGTGTTTACTTTGCCTGCTGTGGCTGATAAGCACCTCAGATAACATTCCCGATGGTACATAACTCTAACTCTAAGTGCCTGGTGATGGCTCTGCCCTGGGAAGATGGTGTTTTGCCGACCAAGTGGAGCAGACTCTGACTGAAATCCATCCCCCCAAGGAGTTTTGTAGACGTGTGGTTTTTCCCATCCCAACCTCCAGCCCTTAAGGAGGAGAGTCTCTGTTTTGGAGGGTGTTATCCCAGGGAGCTGCAGCAATTTGGCTGCTCTTTTGTGAACACTGGGGAGTCCCTGGCACAAAAATGACTTCTTTTTTTTTTCTCTCCACACGACTTGAGAAATAGCAGAAATATTCTTGCTGTCCTTGAGCGGCAGATTCTGACATCTCTGTGCAGGCTGGGATTGAAGGGAACAGATTTACAGCTCCAGACCCCTTTTCCCCTTTCCCTAGTGGGCTGACAGGTGTCTCCTTGCAGTGCCACGCCGATGCATGAGAAGGCAGCTCCCCTGAAGAGCCCCGAGCCCAGGCACGGTCGTGAGAAGCTGGAGGTGTCTCACAAGCAGAAGAGTTTGGATTCCCTTGATGGCAGGTGAGGAGCAGCATCCCGGGGTCTGTCTGTGGTTGAGTCTTCTCTCTTTTCCATCCTGCTGTGGCATTCCTGCTGCCTTTGAGCCCAACTGGGCAGGGCACGGGGGGGATGCCGACTTCATTTTCTCCCTGAAATATTGTGGGTATAAAAGCAGACAAGTGAAAGGGGTTTGGGGAAGGGGATGGTATTCCCACTGCTGAGGTTGTTGGTAGGATATTGCTCTCTCCATGGTTTGTCCTTTCATCTGTCCGTGGGATGGACATGGATGGATGTCCCTGTGCATGGCCAAAGCTGAGTCTACCCTCCTGCTCAGGCACATTCCCAAATTCCTGCCTCTGCTTTCCCTCGGGAATCCTTGCCGAAGCTGCACATTTCCAGCTCCCAACCTGTCCCAAGCTGCTGCCAGGTCAGCTCTGGGCTCCTTCCCCTGGAGCTGGGGTGTGTGTGAAGTACCTTGGTCCTGGTGCCTTCGCTGGCTCTCATCAGAGATCAGCCCTCAACAGCCAGTACTGAGCCTCAGCAATGTCCCGTGCTACAATAAATCATGGAGACACCCAAAATGTGGTGTCCTGGGGTCTCTGTTCAGTCCTTTACATTTTTCCATGTCTCATATTGCAGCACATGTGTTTTAGGGAGCAGGTGTGAGACCTGTGGCTCTTTGCTTACCTGGTGATTTTCGTTTTTGCTTCCAGCCTCCGCCTGAACGAAACCCTCAAGGATGAGGACATTAAGAAATGCCACCGGGAAGTGGTAAGCCTTTGGCTTTGGGAATGACCAGGCTGGTGTGTTGTAGCCTGTTGCCCCAGGAGAAGCCCACCTGGGGTCTCAGGTGTGGGCTGAATGAGGCAGTTTCTGATGTGGGGCAGAGCCTCCTGTGTTTAATATCAGGAGACCTGGTGTAGCCTGTGCTCTGCCTTGCGAACACTTGCAGGATTTTCCATCTAGAGCAAAGGAGAAAATGGAAACATTGCCTGAGAGCAGTTAAATTTCTGTCCATTTGAACCTTTTTGGTTGTTCAAATCATTCCCAAACTAGATGGTTTTGGTCCATCTACAGATAAGAGATGCTCTGGAAGAGGAAGGAGGGACAGGAGGTGGCATTTTGCCTTTTCCCTTGAAGAAAATGGAGGAGATAAAGATTTTTTTTATTTCCTCAGAGGCATCTGGGAGGGTGACAGGGCCAGCAGTGGATTTGTGCTGGGACCAGGAGGAGTTTCTTGGTGGTAATGCCCTCCCGTGTTCTCCTGGAACACTCTCACTGGCACCCCCACCATCCCGGCGTCCCTCTGGGAGGCGTCTGAGCCAACTCCAGGTGCTGCTGAGCCTTGATCCTCTTAGGGCCCAGCTCATCCGGTGACAAGGTGCACAGAGCAAAGGTGACCTTGTACCTGTGGGCAGGAGGGCTCTGCCTGCGTGGCTGCCACAAACCAGCCTTGCTGTGCCAGCCTTCTCTGCGTCCTGGCAAAGCAGCTCCTCCCTTGGTGACAGCAGCAGCTGTCAGCGCTGCGGGACAGCCGTATCCCATGGGAGCATCCCGAGGGCGGGGGGCACAAAGCTGCCTTACAGGACCAGTTGGGCGGATTTATGGAAGGCATTGAAGTGCTTTGGAGCTTTACCTTTGCCACAGGAGCATTTCAGGGCCGACCTGCCAAGCCTCCTGCCACGGCTGCCGGCAGGCTTTGAAGCAGCGCCGGGAATATAAATAGCTGGATGGCGCGGCACGATGGGCGCAAAGCAAGTGTTGTCACCGTGTCCCGGATAAGGGAAGAGGAGGAGGAGGAGGAGAGAAACCGCTGGGCAAAATAAACTGCCTGCAGATGAGCCTGGCAGAAAACCAGCTCCTCACCAAGGCTCAGCAGCCTCCCTAGATATTAAGGGAAATGTTCATCTGGGAGGATGGCACAGTCTTCGCTGGGTGCTGCATCATCCAATCTTCCTCTAATCCGTCGGGGCTCCCGTCCCCAGCCCAGTGGGACCCCCCTGCGCCGGTCCCGGGTGCGGGCAGAGGGAGGTTTTCTTGCAGGAGAGGGATTTTTGGGTCTCCTTATCGGCAAGGTCACCGGATAACTTTGCTCTGCTTTGTTTTCAGGCTGCTAGCAAGTACAACTCCCAGTACCACAAGCTGTTCAAGGACATCCCGACAGAGGAGAGCGTGCTGAAAGGTGGGTGGCAGGGTGAGGGATGGGCATGGAGGCGGCAGGATCCGGCACAGGGATTGCCACAGCTCTCTCTTTGCCTTGCAGTTTGCTCCTGCGCGCTCCAGAGAGATATCCTCATCCAGGGAAGGCTTTACATCTCCCCCAACTGGCTCTGCTTCTACGCGAACCTTTTTGGGAAGGACATTAAGGTAACGTGGGCACCAGCCCACCCTGGTCCCTGAGGGCTTGTAACCACAGCTTATCCCCTCCTGCACACAAATACCACCAAAATCCCCAACAGAAGCCTCCAATAGGAAGGGGAGCACAGCCGTTCCTCTCGCTCTGATGACCTGTGGCATCAGCCTGGGGAAACCAAATATTGGTTTGGTTTAAAATTCCCTGATGCAAAACCTCCTTCCAGCCGCAATGGCGCTTTAAGGAAGATCAAAGGTTTTAGGGGGGGCGAGATTTGAATCTCTCTGGGCTTTTCTTCTTGATTTACAATCTGATGTTTCCCCATTAGTCTTGTGGCTGACGGGGATCTTGGGGAGAGACGACTTCTTTTAAAACTGGGCTGAAGGACTGAATTATTTATATGTGATGCTTTAAACAAATACCTGAAGGAAGCTCAAGGTTTCAGCAAAGTTACCCTGCCAAAAATAACATCCTGCCTTCATCCTATTTTTCATCCTCCCTGGGCTTGCATGGGGGGCTCTCCTGGTGGATCTTAGGGAGGCTGGCTGGATGATGCTTGTGCTATGTCCATCCCATCCCTATGTTCCTGCCCCACAGGTGGTGATCCCAGTGGTGTCTGTACAGCTGATAAAGAAGCACAAGACAGCTCGGCTGCTGCCCAACGGCCTGGCCATCACCACCACTGCCAGCAGAAAGGTAACACCAACACCCAGCAGATGCCCAGGTCCCAACTGGATGTGGTTTGAGAGCAGTGAACAAAGCAATTCCCATCCCTGGTTAGGAAGTGAGCACTGCTCTCTGTGCTGGTTGCCAGCCAGGGCAAACACCACAGCTTTGCTTTTGTTCCTGAATTTCACTTTGTTCCTGGACGAAGCAAAGCCCAAGTGAAACTCGGCCGAGCCTGACAAATCCCTGCCAGGCTCACGTAAAACCTTTAAACTCCTTAAACACAGGCAGGGAAAGGGTTTGGGCTGGCATTCAGCCAGAGCTGGCGGAAAACTTGGATATGGGGCTGCATTTCCAGCTTTTAAATCCTGTTGGATGTCGTTGGCTGCAGTGAGCTGATGTAGTGTGTCCAAGTCCTCGCCTGCCCGGGTGCTGCTGCCAGCACTGTGTGTTGCCTGTCCCTGCCAGGGAGGGGGTTGTTCCTACAGGATTTTGGGAGGCAGTTACTCCTGTGGAATTTGGGAGGTGGGTTTTAGCAGGGAGTGGCACAGGGCAGGATTTGGGCATTCAAAGCCATGTGTGGCTGCCCTGCACGTCACCCAGGAGCTCTGTGTCCCTTCCATCCCTGGTGATGTTTTCCGTAGGTCCTGACCCCATTTGCTGCCGTGTCCCTCTGGGTTGAGCATAGGAAAGCTGTAGGAACAGCAACTGAGCAAGACTGGCCCCAAAAAAATCTGGTCCAGGTTTTAGCAGGTTGCAAAAATAACAGCAGGGAAGCTCCACAGGGAGCCTGTGGGGGAGACGTGGCTCCTGAAAATGGGGAGATTCAAGGGCATGAAGTCTCTGCCTGTCCCTGCCTGTGGAGAACTGGACTCAGGATGTGGGGAATTTCTCCCAACACCTCATGTCTTTTTCTTGCAGTACATCTTTGTATCCCTCATCTCTCGTGACAGTGTCTATGACGTCCTGAGGAGAGTCTGCACCCACCTGCAGGTATCCCCGCTCTGTGTCCCACCATGTGTCCATGGCCCTGAGGCTCTGCACCTGCCCTTTGGGCTGAGCACAGCTCTTCATCACTGCCTCCAAGGCTTTGGACTGCTCCCAAAGCCCTCTCCAATTCCCAGCATTCTCACTCTGCAGCAAGGGATGGGAAGAGGGGCAGGAGCCATGCCTTGGGCACGTCCTGTCCCCGTGGGCTTTTCTGGGTCATGGATGAGGCAAAGCCCTGAGTTTCTGCTCTCTCTCAGGGCGTGGGTATGAATTATTTATAATCTGGTGGTAATACTAGTTCTGCCACTCTGCACATTAATGTCTTTTGCCCAGATCTAAAGTTTTAAGGGGAGGAAGAATGGTACAAAGTTAAAAAATAATTTAACTTAAGTGGGGGAAGACATCCATCAGCTCTTGGGAGGATGTGAAGACCTCTTCTCCCTGACTTTGAAGCACGTGGGAAGCCGTGCAGGAGCCCTGCCCTGCCCAGGAGGGTGTGTGCTAGCTGTGCCAGGGCAGCGATTTGGGTGATTCAGCCCTGTTGCCAAACTGGGGGACTTACTCTGTGAAATGTGCTGGGCTCTGCCCAGATGTATCCTTCTTTTTTTTACCCCGTGATGTTTTATCCCGTCCATGGAAGCCCTTGGCTCAACCATAGCCCCACCAGGTTTTTGTGATGGGAAGCAGTGATGCAGTGCCTTTTCCTCATGCCCCAAATCCCTGTCATTGTAAGTTCTAGCAGCTGCTCTTCATAGTCTCAGCAGAAAAGCCCAAATTCCATTTTGTGGCTGAGGCTGAAGCAGGGAGAGGTGGCACTGTAATGCCTGATCCTTTCCCCCCCATGCAGGTTTCCAGTAAGAAGAGCTTGAGTCTGAAGGAGCTGTCGGAGGAGCCGGACTCCGTGTCACTGGTGAGGATCAGGGCAGCTCTGGGAGAGGAGAGACGCCCTGACCTCATGCTGTGGGTGGAGAGGGCCTGCCTGGTCCCCTTGGTGGGTTTGACACTGTCTGGTGTCTGCTCAGAGAGTTGGGAGAGAGCCGGTTCTTCTGTTGGTGCCGTCAAAGGGTGCAAGGATGTGCCTGTTGCCATCACTGCTTGTCCTCTGGGACCCTCATCCCCAGACTTGGCAGGAGCAGATGGGTCAAGAGGACCTGGCTGAGCACAGCCAGTGACTGTCTGTTTATAGACAGAAAAGCTCCAGAGTGATGTGGAAAATGCCACCACTCTGCTCCCCGACAGCTGATGCTGTTCACATCTGGGAATGTGGATAACAGGCTGGGAATGTGGTTGGGTTATCCAAAAATCTAAGGGATGAGTAGGATGGTGAGGGAGAGGGAAACACCTGCTGAACCATGGCATGATCCAGGGAGCATGAGGGGCCACATCCTGCACCTTTGGAGAAGGGTGTCTTCCATGGCTGCTGGTCCTGAACCTCGGGCTGGGTGCAAGAGGTGACAGTTGGGGTGCACCAGAGGGTGACAGGTGGGATGTCACCCATGGTGACAGCCCAGGGGTTAAAGATTCATTTCAATGGCTGAATTGGGAGTGATCTAGGCTGATCTGGCAGCATCTCCTGGTGCTTTGGTGGGATGCAGCCCTTTGGCAGTGCCAGCCCTGGGAACTCTCTGTTGAGGGAGCCCCTCTCTGTGCCAGCTGCCACCCTGCTTGATTTATTGTCTTTTTGAGGCACTTTTTTTCTCCTGTTTGGGGCATGCTGGAGAATTCCAGGTGACCGCCCTGAGCTTCAAGGGGTGGAGGAGGCAGCAGCTGGTATTTGGGGCAGGTGTGGGGTGTGTGGGCAGGTCCTTCCTTGGTAGTAGGAACCTGCATTCCCATGGAGCCGTCATGGAAGACCAGCTCTCCCTTGGGATGATGTTTTGAATGTGCTGGTGCTCCATGGGATACTGTAAGGTTTGAGTTTGAATCTGGCCCCACCATATCCGTGGCACTGCTGGTTTCATTCATGGCTCACCAGGACTGTTCCCACAGGAGGTAATCGTCCCTGAGGGCAAGTGGAGGAAGGTGTCACCTACCTCACTGTCACTGTCACTGCCAGATGCCAACTACCAGTGCATCCACCGGACCTCTGTCAGCAGCTTGAGCGCCAAGGAGAGCTCCTTCACCTCTGAGGAGCCACTGGTTTCAGGTGAGGGGCATGGGTTTGTGTCCTGCTCCACATGGTACCAGGTGATAACCTCCACAGAAGTGTGTTCATCCGTCCTCTGCTCTCATGCAGGGGAATTCTGCCTTACAGATTAGGCTGGGAATCAGCGATGGAGTCCTGGGGATGGGCTGGGGTCTCCTGGCTGCAGGGTGTGAGCCCGTGAGGGAGGAATATTTGATGTTTCCTGGTTGCTGGAGGAGCAGGAGCATCAGCCAAGTGTGACTGTGCTGCTGACTCTGGGTTTGCTTTCAGAAAGTGCAATAAATACCGAAGAAGAGCTGGAGGTGGAGCAGAGCTGTGTGGCAGAGCTGAGACCCTCTGACTACCAGCTCCTGAAGATCTTCATTGTGCTGTAAGTGTGCCGAGGGCACAGGGAATCTGTGGGGGGGGGACACTGGAAATGTCAGTCTCAGTCTCAACTGGGTGTTTGGCTTGTTCCTCTGCTCCCAGCATCTGTCTCCTGGTCGTGTCCTCCTCCTACCTGGCGTTCCGCATCTTCCGTCTGGAGCAGCAGCTCTGCTCTCTGAACCGGGATTACCTCTCCCGTGGGCACAGGAGGTGAGAGACCCTCAAGGACATTTTGGGACACATAGGTCGTGCCATGAATGGAGGACTTGAGGGAATGTGGGTGCAAAGAGGAATGGCTCCACTCTCTGATGTGTCTGAGGAATGCTTTGTCCCTTATCCTGGGCCTGCTGTTGGGCTGGCCAGTGACAACCCACAGTGCCATCTCCACACCGGAGGTGATCCCATCAACTGCTGGTTTGAGTGACTGGGAAGCTCTGCTGTCCCTGAGACTCTGGAGCTTGGGAAGAGGTTTCCTCATTGTTTTGGGGCTGGTTCTCCAGTTGTAGGAAGCACCAGGACATCTTGTTGGAGCTGGGCTGTGCCTGGGGGCTAAGGCCATGGGCATCAGCATGGGATGGACAGGAGGGGAATCTCCTTGGGCTGAGGACATCAGAAGGCATCAGGATGGGATATGGAGCCTCTGCAGTTATTCATCCCATCTTACCCCACTCCCTTCTTGCAGGTGACCGTTCTCCAGGTGCTGGCTGAGGATGGACACTGAGGTGGTGGCACCCTGCCCATGGATCCCAATGCTGTGTCCTCCCAACTGTGGCTGTTACATGTGGTCCAGCTTTCCCTCAGCCGGTAAAATGGGACCAAGTATTTTCTCTCTTCCTTTGGGCACTTGCTCCTGGTGGGACTTTCCAGCCAGGTTCTGGCCACCAGTGCCAACTCCCCATCCCACTGGAAACCTGTTTTCTCCCTGGGACACTGCTGTGCTGTAGCACTGGACAATGACTCGGGGCTGTCGAGCACTTGGACCTTTCCTTAGGACTTGCTGCTAAAATGGATGCTGGTTTTTATTTCAGGCTTGTATTTTTCTTGTTAAAAGATGACCTTGGGCTCACCAGGAACCCCCAGAAATGTGGGTGAGTTGCCACTGCTGCTCTGGGAGAACCCACCTATTTGTCCCTGTCTCAGTATCCCTGGGAATGTTCCTGGAGCAATGGCCCTGAGCACAGGCATCTGTGGGGATGGAAAGAAAGAGCCCACTAGCCCTGTGGGGTGTCATCTATCCCACACACAAGTCAGGGCCCCCCAGCCCCTTCCCTCCTGGAGCACCAGGCTCAGAGAGGGGTGTGTGTGTGTTTATCCCTTGCAAAGCACTTTAAGGTCCCCCAGATCAGGTGTCCTCACTGGGGTACACACCTGGCACTGGTGGACTTTGTTAGTCCTGCTCACCCCAGTAAGACGCTGGAAAGGAGCCCTTGGCTGGCACTGGGGAATGTCCCGGAGTGCAGCGTCTGTGCCCTGGTTTGTGTTAACCTTGTCACCGCTTGGAGCTGAGTGCTGCAGGATTTGTCTCACAGGATTTGTCCCACAGCCCCCCTGGGAGCACACTGGGGTGGCAGTTGGTACCGGTGTGATTCCTTTCTTTCCTGTTTTTTTGGGAACTACAAGTGCTGACGGGGCCAAATCCCAGTGCCCTGGGGAAGAGCTCACTGCTCACTCCGGGCTTGGAACGGCTTTTAAATGAAATTACAATAAACCCAGGATTTTCTAGCACATCACTGTCTCTTACCAGCGTCCTCCTAGCAGTGCTAGGCTGTGAGCCCCAAAACCGGGCATCCCAAAATCTGTGCTGTCCTAGTGTCCCTTCAGCATGTGGGTGACATGGGGACACCCCATCCTCTCATGGGGACAAAGGGACAGGGATGCTCCCGACGGAGGGGCCAAGGAGGTTATTGCACTAGATGGCAGCAGAGACTGCGGGATGTAACGCGCTGATGGCAGAGCCGCCTTGGGGACAGCGGTGCCGGGGGAGGGAGCCGAGTTGCAGCCCTACCCTGCTGGGGTGTGCAGGGTGAGCCTTCCTCTTTCTCGTCCTCCTCCCTGCACATCCACAACCCAATTCCACTCCTTTCCCCGGCCTGGTCCGTGCAGCAAAATGCATGAAAATGGCCCCACTTGAAAACCACAGTGGCACTGGTTAAGTGGGGACAGGGGTGGTGTCACCTGTTTTGGGCGGGATTTAGCACCCGGGGGTGTCTGGGGGGAGTGGTCTGGTTTCTTCAAAGCCCTGGCGTTATGGGGCTGTCAGAGCCTTTGATTCCATGGGTGACCTGGAGGATGAAAGGCGCCATCCTGTCCCTGCCAGGGACCCACCCAGCTCATTTACATGGTGGAAATGGGTTTAGGGTTGTTTTTCCAACAAACAAGTTGGTGTTTAGTGAGTCCAACATTAAAGTGGGGCTCTTGGCCCCAAAAAGAGGTTTAGAGGTTGAGGACTGGGGGGGTTTTGGTCTGATGTGCCCAGTCTGGTGTTTGTTGGGTGCACCAACAGCAGGTGCTTGGGGTCCCTGTGCTGAACCCAAGCCAGGAATGTGGTCTCCTCTCAGGACTCTGGTTAAAGCCAGAGTGGTGGGACAAGCCACGGGTGCAGTGACACGTAGGAGGTTTGGAGGAGCACTGGGATGAACCCACAGCGTGCTTTGGGGGTTCCCTGCTGCCAGGATGTGGTTTTGTTTCCCAGCTGGTGTCTGCCTGCGTGCATGTTGGCTCTCCCAATGACGCCCTGCTTGAGCCTATTTGCTTTTCTTTGTATAAAGAAATGCCACGTAAAAGCCTTGTGTGCAGGGAACATCCCTGGACACTCACCTTGCTGGCCTGGAAACAGCAATGAGGAGCACAGGGTGGTGCTGGATGAGCACAGCCCCTGCCCTCAAATCCCCCTGCTGCTGCCCATGTCACACCCACCGTCCTGTCTCCTGTCTTCCTCCCTCCCCAGCCCAAGCCAACCTCTAAAAATAGGATTGGGAGATTAAATCAGCCAAGGCAGTGCTGTCAGACGGATGAGTCAGAGCCACCGTGCTGTTACACTCTGCACCACAGCATCAGCAGGGACACCAAGGACTGGATGACTGCGCACAGTTTGGTCTGAGTTTTATTTGGGATTTGGGAGTGGCAGTGACGTTGCTCTGGCAAAGCCCCTCAGAGTCCAAAGGGAATCCCCTTCAGCAATCAGCTGGATCCTGTTCTGGCTCCAGCTGAGTGGGAGGTCATGTGCTGGAGGGCTGGTGCTGGAGGGCTGGTGCTGGAGGCTGCTCTCCTGTCCAGGCAGTGTTAGGAGGGAGGGGAACGGCCCCAACCCTTGTCAGGCCCCAGTGCTGCCATGAGGGTGTTTTGGGGCAGCCTGGGCTGATTTCTTGGCTTTCACTTGGAGCAAGGGAAGGTGAAGCCCTCCATCCCCTTGGTGCTGTGCTGCTGCACACACTGGTGGTGAAGAGCTCCAGGTTAAAAACAATCCTTTCTCAAGGGTTGTATTTAACCCGGATTTCCCTTCTCAGGTAGGGGTGTGGTTGCTCAGGTGGCTAGACACCACCTGAGCAACCTGCTCTTTGCTTCTCACCGGGTGAGATTATTCCTTATCCTGCAATGACATCTCAGTTTAATTTTTATTTACCATACTGCTAAGCCTGTCTTTAAGGAGAGGATCCACTCTGGGATCCCAGCTATCATCCAGCACAGGAAGAGAAGTATTTCAGTTTTCTGAAGTGCATTAAGGACTTCAAGGAGCCCGCAGTTATCTTTGGCTTTTATACCTCAAACTCTGTCCTTTTGTTCTCCCTGGTGTGTTTTTTTTTTTCTCTCAAGTAACAGAACTGGTTTTGTGTTAGAGCAGCGACCGCTAACAAGGGTTGGGGAGCGCTGACAAACCCTCCCTGCACACAGATGACCTAAAATCCTAATGAAAAACCCCAAACTTCAAAGAGCAAGCATTGCTTTTCATCTCAATTAAGTTTCTTTTCCTAGGATTGGCTTTCTCAGCTTCCTATTAATCTTCCAGCAGTTCAGAGTTGGGTTTTAATTTGCAATAAGAACAAGCAGGGGCGGGGGACCAAAAAAAGCCATCGTTGCATGGCCAAGGAGCACCTGGTTGATGAAAACTGACTTTGATTTTGCCCTGTTCTTAAATTAATTGTAGCATTTCCTTTGCAGTCTCATCTTTTTGCAGTGACATCTCAATGTCAGGTTTTCAGGGGTACAAAATCCTGGCTACTAAATCCCACATTGCTCCAATACTGTTAGCAGGAGGCACAAACTAGAACTGTCCACAATAAAGCACTCGGGAGCTTGGGTTTAAAGAGCATTTGCTAAACCTGGCTTGGAAGGACAACGCCTGGAGCCAACTAAAGCCACCTAATGAGGGTGTGTTGCCTGCTGGGCACAGGTGGAGAAGTCTCTTTAGCAACCTGTTTTGCCACAGCGATTACTGTAAAAATTTACCATGGAGAGGGTTTCTCTGAAAGCAAAGTGACTCTTGTCATTAGAAGTTGAAAGGCCGGTGATTTCTAGAGGAGAATAAGGCTTTTCCTGGAGGAAATGGGGTGTTTGGGGGGTGTAGCCATGCTAGAGGGGTTACATTCTTTTTCTTTGGGACAATCCTGTGCATGGGCATCTCCCTCAGGCACTGGGGGTGCTGCCTCTTGGACTGGGAAGGCAGTTTTTGGGGGGCTGGAGGTGCATCCCCATCACTTCTGTGCCAGTTTTGTGATGAGAGCTTTCCACTCCGACCTCTTCTGTGTGATGTAGGAGGGGGTGAGGAGCTGCAGCAGAGGCTCCATCCGGCCCTGGAAGTACCCATGGCACAGAGCCTCAGCATTGCAGATCACATACATCCCACAGTCGTAGCTGTTCTGCTGTGCCGGCGCCTTCTCCTCCACAAAGGTGGCTTTGCCCCCTCTTTTTCCCAGAAAGGCCTCCAGTTTCCCTGCCACTTGCTTGGCGTGGACAGAGTTGCATTTACTGTGGGAATCGTAATGGGCAAAGCACTTCTTGTCCCTGAAATAAACCAGTAAGCTCCAGTGGGTGCCCCCAGCGGCCTGGTTGGAGTTGTCATTGATAGGCAGGAACAGCAGCTCCTTGCGGAGAAGGTCCAGCGGCTGGAGGAATATGGCTATTTCTTCCTGACTAAGGGCACACTTGATGAACTGAGCCACCTCAGGGCTGATGAAACAAACACGGTGGCTGAACTCCTGGAACTGCTGGTTGGCAAAGTACTCGAAGGCGAAGCCGATGATGCGGTCGTTGAGCCAGTTTGGGGGCTCCAGCAGGGCCACGTCCGACTGCCTCAGCAGGCTGTCCAGGTAGCTGAGAACCACAGGATCCATCCTGCCAGAGCTGCAACAGAGAAAGGGAACACGGGCTGGGAATTGGATCACACCTGCGACGTGATACAGCCCAACAAACACCTCAAGTTCCTTCTCAGCAGCAGTAAGCGAGAGCCCAGGATTCCCAGATGGATATTTGCAGGACCATGGGCAGGTGGAGAGCACAGTGTTGGGTTGAGCAGCAACCTACTGTGGCTCCAGTGAGATCAACCTTCCATCCTGATGATCTGAACCTCACAACAAAGGAGTTTCAGAGCAGCACCTGACAGAAACCAGGAGTGATCCAGAAGTCAGGTGTTGTTTGAGAGTCTCGGTGTTTCACCTGTGCAGTGACAAGCACTGGAGTTCTTTGCATCACTGGTATTCCCCAGTGATGCAAAAAAAGAAAAACTTTTCTGAGCTGTCTGACAGACATATGGTCCCTTTCTCCAAGTACAGAGTGCCCCAGCTCTGTGCCAGAGGCATGACCTGTTCCAGGAGAACCTGCGGGCTGCCAGCACAGGAGGCACAGCCATGAGTAAGGAGTAACAAAGTAAGACGAGATCACAAACAAACCAGTTCCTGACCGTGGGAATCTTTAGGACAACTCTCTACATAGCCAGAGTAGGATTTAGGAGATTTTCCATAGGGAAATTTGATTTAGACCCCTTATATCTACCCTGGTTTTCCTTTAGCTCTGACACCCCACAGCCCTTCCAGGCTCCTCAGTGCTGTGATGCATCCTCAGTCTCTAGATCCTTTCCTGGGCAGGACAGGGCTGGAAACGCCACAACTTGGGACATGGGTGACATGGAGCTGGTTTTGGCCTCATCTGTCCCTCCTCTGTCTCAAAGGCAGCACTAAAACATCTTCAGATTTCTGAAAGCCTCGTGTGAAAGCTCTAAGTGATAAGGTCACTTTAACATGATTCACTATAAAAAAGTCACCAATTTTCTGTCATGATAAAGAAGAATTAAGCAAATGGAGTGTTCTGTTAGGAAGAAGTAGATTCACACTTCTTATTGTGACATGAATCATGAGGAATAACCCTTCCTGGCCTGGGATGCATAAATTAAGGGATTCATCTCTCAAAAATCTTGGCAAGGTCCCCTGGCACGTGACAGGCAAGGAACAGAATGGATGAGCCATGGTCCATGTGTAACATGTCAGAAGGAAGGGCTGAGGTGAGTGTTTGGGGCATGAAACAGCCAGTGAGCGTTTCTGTGTGGCTGGTGGATCCCGGAGATGCCGAGCAGCAGGAGTCACCAGAGGAAGGGAACAGCCCTTGTTTATGCTGAGCCACACACAATGGTATTCGGACACACTTCCGACTTAATGAGCTCCAACTATTTCCAAGCTCGTGGTGCAAACCCTTGTAGTATAAAAACAAGAAATCCAAATGGAATCCCAGTAACTCCTCAGCCTGCCCGAATATGGCCTGGTTTAAAGAACTGGACATCCTCCAAACATCCTGTTTGGGGGTTTAAAATGGGCACTGCTGAAATATTTCTTGTATGTGCCCAGGAAATGCACCAAATTTTCCTTTACATTGTGTTCTTTCTGCTTCACCTTCTCCTGGACATGTAGAAGTCCAGCCAATAGCTTTCCACTCCAGTCCAAATGGGATTGAGGGCGAGGGAAGCGTGTGTCCCGTGCTCTGTTAATTTTCCACTCTGCAGAAACACAGTTGTCTTTTTTTTTTCCTGTCATGACATTTGGCAGGTTCCTCCAGTCAGGAAGGAGAATACAAGTGCTTAATTGCCACTAGCTACTAGTTTTAATTTTATTGCCATCTGGTATTTGTGAAACTGCCTGTGAGTTCTGTGGGATTACTCACCACATGCAGCTCCAAGGAAAACCCTTGGGAGGCTCCCTCAGAGCCAGGTCAGGTAACCAGCGAGTACCAAAACAAAGTGGTGGGACTGTGAAAAGCCGCTGGTGAGGTGGCTTTGTTTGGGAGAACCTCCCATGAGAGCTAAAGATGGATCTGCAGAGGAGGCAGGACGTGGATCCGATATGGATTGGGAACAGCTCTGCTCAGCCACAGCCAGGACTCTCTTCCTGAAGGCTCAGGCACGCTCTGTTCAGTTTCCATAAAAATAGGAATAAATACTGGCACAGGCCTGGAACGTTTGCTGGAGGTTGCCAACAAGTGTCTTGCTGGTTCGTTTTATTTGCATGTTAGTAGTTGGAATTTGTGCAAACTCCCTGGAATCCTCAGCTCTTCCAAGGGATTTCAGCTGCCCCATTTCCAATGGTCAGACGAGGAAACGGGGGAGAGAGAAAGGAGCATTTCAATACAAACACCATCATTTCATTTACAGATTTGAAAATGGTGCTGTGTCACATCAAGAGGGCAAGAGGTCAAGCTTCCCTCACTGAAGTTATAATAATTTAACAAATTAGCTGCTGACATTAGCGTGAGTTCAGTCCATGAATGGATGGGGCTCCTTCGTGTCTGGACGCAATGCAAAGCCTGTGTTTTCCAACACTTGACCAAAAATCACCCCAAACCTGTCATTTTCACACCATTAAAGACAACAACCCTCTGCAGGTAATTGTTGAAGGCACTTGAGAGCCAAGGAATGAGACTCCTCAGTAACTGAGCGTAGAAAGGCAGTGACAGAGAAACGGGAGTGTGAACTGAGGATGGATCAGATTCCTAAAGTCTATTTTAATAAATTAAAGGTGCTAAGAACCTCCAGAATGAATAGTTTAAGGTGACACATCACTAGAGTCCTGCTCCTAATTTAAAGAACATGGAGAAAAATAGGAAAATGGTCCCCTGGAAGACAAAAAATCCAGACTTTATCAGGGAGCAGGAGGAAGGACAGAGAAGGTTTTGTCTTTTAAAGATCAAGAGTAAAAGACCCTATGGTTTAACTTTCTATTCACTTTTCCTGGAAATACGGGGTTTAGATATCATGTCTGGATAGTTGTTAATGGAGCAAGATCAGACAAGGAACATTAATTTCTGTTTACCAGCAGGAGCCGGGCTGGGTGACACCCCAAATCTCTGGACTTAAGTGTTTCCTGACAGAGCCAGAGGAGAAACTCACAGAAAATTAAACAATTCAACCAGAACAGAAAGGTAGTTGTCTCTTTTTTGTTAAATTTAAATGATCTCTCTGCAGCTGCAGGTTATAATTCCTGTGTGACACAAGAACATGCCACTTCTGAAGGTTCAACAGGCCATGAAATCAGAGGAAAATACTCTCAGCTCCATACTCACTATGCCCAAACTACTCTGTTCTGGACAAATTCCCCAAACCAGAGACTCTGCAACCAAACTCTCAACCAAACCTCTCTTGGTGTCACAGCATCTCCCAGGGCATGAAACCAAGAGCCACAGGAACAACAAGCAGTGGCTTTTGCTCTCCAGGACGGGGTTGACCAAAACCTGGAGTTTAACAGGAAAAGAACGCCTGAGGATGAGCGATGGCACCGAGCATGTCCCATGGCACCGGTGGGATCCCAGCTCAGATCCTTAACCCGAACGCTGATGCACTCACCTCTCACCTCCCACAGGAAGGGTCTGATCCAGGGAGCAGGAGGAAGCACAGGGAGGGAATATAACTTGCCTGAAAGACCTGCAGGTCACAGGAATTCGGTCAGGAGTGGGAATTCGGTCAGGGGAAGCGAATCGGGGTGTCCCACGCCCCACGGAGGAGGAGCGACCTGACCTGACCCCAAGCGTCTCCGGCGCTCCGGTGCCGGGATCAGCGCAGCCCCGGGAAGACCTCGCTCAGCCCATCGCTACTTTTATGTGAATAAACGGGAATTACGGGGCCAGGACAGGGTGCACCCGGGCCTGGCTGGGGTGGGAGCAGGGACCACCCACAGCACCGTAACACACCTCCACTCCTTTACCCATCTTACCCCTTTTTCCCCTTAAAACGCGCGCTTGAAGCTGCAGGGCCCGAGGCCGACCAGCACCGACCCCCGACAGCTGCGGCCGGCGCGACCCCCGGGCACGGCGCCCAGCGCCGGGACCTTACCGGCACCACGTCCCCCGGTGTCCCCTCCCGTGTCCCCTCCCGTGTCCCCCCGGGTCTCACCCGCCGCCTCATCGCCCGTCGCCGCCGCCGCCGCTCGGTTACCGCGCACTGCCGTAAAGCGTCCGCGTCGTAACGACAGGGGGCGCGCCCGTGGGCGTGTCCATGGCGGGGCGGGGCGGTGCGCGCGCCTCCCTCCCTCCCTGCCTGCC
>VXAX01005273.1:0-24812 GCA_013399835.1 Leptocoma aspasia | reverse complement strand
TGATTGATGATTAGCAATTACGGGGCCAGGACAAGGGTGCTTTTGTGGGGACGGGACGGGGCTGCGCCGCTCCGCACAGCTCTCTCCGGGTCCGGGCCCGGGCCCGGGCCCACGGACGGGGCGAACTGGCTCCGCTCCGCCCAGCACCACCCTGGCTCCGGTAACCGGACCCGAGCCGGCCCTCCCGGCAGCTCCTGACGGCCGAGCCCGCGGGAGTGGCCCGGGGACGGCAGCGAAGGGCGCGCTACGGTGCTCCGACAGACCGGCCCTGGCCAGGCACCAGCCGTGCCGTGCCGGGGCCGTGCCGGGGCTGTGCCGTGTCCGCAGACCGCCCGAACAGGGCGCGGGGGGAGCAGCCACGGGGCAGGGTCGGGACTGTCCCTTTCTCGGCTCCGGAGCTTTGTCAGCTCGGAGCGGGGTCTCCCTGAGACCGGCGGGCTCAGGGGCCTCCCGCAGACACACTCGGGTCAGGGTGGGAGAGGGGTGTGTGTGTCCTGACATGCCCCCTCTTGCTGCTCCCCCGCGGCCCCGACACCGCTCGCCCGCCCCGCAGTCCGTGTGTCGGGCTCGTCCCGCGGGTGACGGCCAACGGCCCTGGTGCCATCGCTCCATCTGCAGAGCAGCTGAGACCCGTGCGAGTCGAAAGCTCCCGAGCCGCGGCGAGAACTGCGCGGCTCCGCTGTGCTCTCTGCGTCCGGAGGAGCATCGCCTGCCCCTTGTGGGGAGTCCGCACGCTAAAACAGAGGACTTTCTACCCCTAGCTCGGCCTGTGGGTTGTCCTCTGTCTATAGCGAGCTGCTCACCAGACCTGCAGTAGGCAAACTGAAGCCTTGCTTCAGAAGAGTATCAGGATTTTTAAAGTGCTTGGAAGCCAAGAAATGCAAGCTGAGGTCATGTCTGTGCTCACTCCAACTGTAGTTTCAGTGGCACAGTGACACTCCAGACCTCTAGCTCTCAGCTAGGGGTTTTCCTCTTCTCAAGTCCCCGTGTGTTCCTGCCTGCATTCCCCCTTTGACTGGAGATGCAGCACCCCTGGCTGCTTAGCTACCCAGGCTCCCTGATGGCATCGATATCTGCATAAACACATGGATTTCTCCACCATCACCTTCTGCTTTGTCCCTGAGGAGGTCTGGAACACCACCTTGAAGTGTGTGTTTTCTGTGGGACATGACAGCCCAGCCATGGAGTTGGACACTTGGATCCTGTGTGGAGCATTTAAGTGAGGCAAAATGGGCCTCTGTGCTGAAAGTGCGGTACTCAGCGTTCCTTCACTAAACAGGCACAATCTGAATCCCCAGGGCCCAGATATGACATCACATAGCCTCCTCTTTCTTTCATGTCTTTTGTGCCTTTTGCTGTGGCACATCCTTGTGGTCCCAAAGAATTATCCCTCTACAGCAAGAACGGCCTTGCTCCAAGTCAGGGAAATGGGTGTGGAGAAGCCAATGGTAAAATAATCATCCAGGCTCAAATACTGAATCATAAAACTGAGGCCTGGCATAGGGGATCCCTCTCACCACTCTGATGCAGACACCTCCTGCCTTTGGATCGCTGAAAGAGTGGGAGATGCTCATCTTTGCAGATCATTGACTGGCTGTGGCCCGTAGTCCAGGATTAGTGGCCAGATTCCATGCTGGGAAGGAACACAGCAGTGACAAGTATTTGGATGAATCCCACCACAGGGACCAGTTGTGACACAATAAGGGACATGGCTCCAGATCTGCTGGTCAGCATCTATGTTCTGTCTGTCCTTGCCCCAGCTCCTCTGTCTCATCCACCAGATGTCTGTGGTAAAGGAACCTTCAAGTTGGACTCATCTTCAATGCACATAGCTTGGGTCCATTTCCTGCTGTGAAAGCACCCTAGACCATGGAGAAAGTTAAAGCATAGCCATGTGTTACTGGATCTCAAGATTGCACTGAAAAGGGCCCAGATCCAGGCTGTGCAAGCAGCTTTCTGACTCCTGAGCAAATACAATTTGATCACTTGTTCAATGAATCTTTTTTGTGTAACCAAGCCACACCTCACACCTATAGATAGGTTAGCAAGGCATTTGAGAGCAACAGGAAACTGCTCTCTTTAGTGACCTTGCTGGGGAACTGGGCGAGCTGGGGGTGAACTCTGTCTCCCATGACGGAGGATGGCAGCCTGTGCCCACAGCAGCAGGTCCTGCCTGAAAACAGCACAAGCTCAATGCTGCCCTCTGCACAGCAGTAGCTTGCACCCTGCAAGTCCCTACTGATGTCTCCAAGGTTAAAGTTCTGCTTACCTGATCATACACTTGCATTCCTGCAGCCCCCATCTCCCTTCAGACATTGAGTCTCTGTTCCATGCCAGGAGCAGCAAGGAAAGGCTGCTTCCAGAGGGTAGGAAGCCAGGCAGGAAGGGCTGTAGCAAGGCAGGGCCTTCACTGACCAGGATGCATTCCAACAGGACCTGAGGAAGGTGAGCAGAGCAGATCTGATGACAGATGGCTGCATCCTATGTGTTGGCCCTGACCCTGGAGAGCCAAACCTCCAGGAGGGGGAATGTACTCAGGGCCCCAACAACTTACTCCACTTTGGTTTACTTTGTCTCATGAGTAGAGGTAGAAACTCATGTGCAAATAATGAAGCAAAGATTCACAGAAGGATATGTTGAAGGACTACAGAAAAAAAAAAACAGGTTGTAAGAATAATAAAGCAAAGATGTGCTGCTCTACTCTCATGTGTACATCAAATGGGACAGAGCTCCCACATCCACCATCCTCAGAGGGTGAGCCAATTTGAAATGAGGGTCCAGGTTGCACATCCACCAATTGGACTTCCATGGGCTTTCCCGATTTCAATTTTGTAACCTCTGTCGAATCTTCCACAGCTTATTGCCACCTAGTGAAATGCAGTTTCCATGGCTTCCACTTGAGGCTCAGACCTCCGCTGCTCAGATGCTCCCTGGGCATCTTTCCCACTCCACACACCCCTGCAGAAAGCCCCTTGATTCCAGTTTAAAGGGCTTCATCCCTCCCTCTCAAGGAGCCAGTGTGTTTCCTTAACATGCCTAAAGATAGATTGTCCAACATACCCAGTATAGCAGAAATATTAATTGTGTGTGCAATTTGTAAAGCCCCACATCTCGTTGCACTCTCAGCTGTTGATGGAGATCTCTCAGGACCTTGCTAGGTACATTATCAGACACTGAGTTTAAAAAGAGTCTCAGGAGGAGACCTGCTCTCTCCTGTTTTGGGGGTCACTGTGTCATGGCTTGCGTTTTTCAGTCTCAGCAGGTGGTCCTGAGTCTCACCAAGCTGGGCCCTGAGTGCTGAATGCAAGTCCAGTCTCTGCAAGCAGCGCCTTCTGCAATCACAGACCAGCCTGGCCCATCTCCTCCATCCTCAGTCTGCCTTTGCTTACCACCTCTCTTCTCTGTTTTCTGCATTAGAACTGCTCAAGCTTCTTCCTTCTCCTCCTCCTCCTCCTCCATTCCTTGCTGCAGACATGTGAACATGGACAAGTCCATTTGCCTGCTTTTCTGGAGTCAGTAAGAAAGACTGGAAAGTGTCCTGCTCAACACTTGGCACTTGGGACAGTGTCTGTACTGAAGATGGTGCATGACCTGTCTGGTCAGCACAGAGGATCCTGGGAGAAAACCATCAGCCTCTAAAAATGTCCTTGTTTGGAACCTGCAAAGTGGGATCCTCAGAGGCTATTAATTAAGGAAAATTTGATCCCATACTATCAGACAGAAAAAGAACCACACGGGCCAGCTCTCCTCTCTGAGGTGGAGGGTCTGGAGTGTATTCCTGATGCACCAGCTGTTGGCCAAATACAGGCCAATTAATTTTTGCTTTATCTGTAATGGGTGAAGTTCTGAGTAACACAGCACAGCAACCACAACTGCAACAGTTAAAGCGTAATGACAGACTGGGAAATGAAAGCAGGTCTTCCTAATGGAAACTGCTATGCAGTCTTAACTTTATGCCTCTACCTGCTCCACTTACTATCTCTGCACGGAATCTAGCACAACAGGACTAAATCTAGTCACAGCCTCTAGGCATTCCTGCAATATAGCTGCTAAACATATTAAAAGCACGAGTAAGGTTGTAAAATTATTTACTCAAAGCTTGGGAAGTCCAGAGAACAGGCTGGCTGTGGCCATGATGTTTGACCAAAGCTGGGCTCCCACCAGGCACAGATTCTGCCACGGGATGTGCCAGTGACAGGGTCCATCAGGCTCTGCAGCCACACCCTGCCTGAGATGGGCAACAGCTCATGTGCAAGGGGCACCCAGGAGGTCCCAGCTGGCTTCTGCAGACATGGTTCCACAGGCTCTCCCTGACTGCAGAGCTGTCCCATGAACGTCTGTCTTCAGCTTCTGACAGTGAAACCTGTCTGCATGTTCATGCCTGGGGAAGGAATTGCAGAGCTAGACCTGGCAGAGCCATAGCTAGAGCAATGAGAATCCAGGATCCTCATTAACACTAGCAAGAGCATTCCCAGGAGCATAGGTTTGCTGCTGACAAGATCTCAGACCAGAAATTTTTGTTTCTGTAGTCCTGGACAAGGTTCACATATTCCTTTAATATATTTTTTTGAGTATTGTTCTGCTCAGGAGAGCTGAGCCCTCCCTCACCCCTGTGTTTGGATCCTGCTCAGGGAGAGTGATGTTAGCCAGATTCTTCAGGTAATTTATGGGGCTTCTAAGGCACAGGTCTGGTACCTCTTGCATGTTTAACCTGGAAGCAGCTCTCTCCAAGTGCACTGCTCTGTCCCAGCAGTTATGTGAGCATGGTACTCCAGAACCTTTCATTCAGAAGACAGCCATCATCTGCAGGTCACTATATAGACATACATCTCATGGTTCTGAGAGAGCCTATGAGCAAATCTGGTGTTCTCAGAGTGCAGGATGCAGGATTTAGAGCAAAACAGGTTATGCAACACTATGCAGAATACAGGCTGGCACATGAACATGGTTTCTTCAGCTGGGAGCGCAGTCCAGTCAAAGGCACCACTGAAAACAGCCTGACTCCATTGCCTTTGTGCCCTCCCCTCAGGTATTTATCCACAGTGATGAGATCCCCTGGTGCCTTCCCTTCTCCAGGCTGAACTGTTACAGCTCCCTCAGCCTTTCCTCATAGGAGAGGTGCGCAGGTAATTTTTCCATGTTAAAATATTGTTATTTTGTCACTGCTCAGGTTTCTCCAGCTCCATGTCCTTAAGGTGGATTTTGTTGGTAGTTTCCTTGTCTTCTGACCATTCTTTCTGTCTTCTGCTACCATTGCAAAGTTATACCAAACCTGCTTTTGTTGATGCCTTTGCTGGTGATTCTTTTAGCGACCTGGTAAGCAGCTGAAGGTGGCACTGCTGACATGTGGCAATGAGCCAGAGAACAGAGCGGGGCTGACAGCCCAAAGAGCACCAGTGTGCAAAAGGGGTCTGCTCCCCTGGGATTCACTTGTGGAGCATGGCCCCTCAGGAGCATCAGCATCTGCTGCAGCACCTCTGGATGGAAACAGAAGTACAGGAAGTATTTTGAGTCGTGCTCCTCACAAAGAAAGACCAGAAGCCCTCGGCAGTGGGAGAGCGGCTGTCGGGACAAGCAAGCCCCCAGCATGAACCCAGCAAAGCTCTGCTCAGGGGGGCTGTGTTGCTCTGGAGGGTCACAGCTTGGGGTGGACACTGAGGTTCCTACTGCCCCGAGTCAGGGCACCTTGCAGTGCCTCCTCAGGGGGGAATCACAGCCAGGTTGTCAGGCAGCCCCTGAGGTGCTCGTGTGCTGGGGAAAGAACGGGGTTTGTCTTTGTGGGTCACATCCAGCCCTGGGGTCCTTCAGAACTCCTGACCACTGTCCATCCCACTCAAGTGAAACATGCTTGGTGCTGCCAAACAGCTGAGATGTCAAAGATAAATATTGCTGTGGTCCGTGCATTGACAAAGGACTCTTGACAATAATATCAGAAGGTTAAATATTATTTATTAACATGACTCCATAATTCAAAGGATTGGGCTATTATCTGCCCAGTCCGGAGCATAGAATCTGCTACTTCAAGCTCCATCCAAGGAATGCCAGAATAGCTTACACAATCAGAGATAACAACTTTTCACCTCATAGGTTGAAAGGAAGAAAAACCCCCATCTCT
Organism: Leptocoma aspasia; assembly: GCA_013399835.1. Taxonomy (NCBI): domain Eukaryota; kingdom Metazoa; phylum Chordata; class Aves; order Passeriformes; family Nectariniidae; genus Leptocoma; species Leptocoma aspasia. The sequence goes on along the minus strand of VXAX01005273.1, from coordinate 18,697 downwards.
TATTATTAGGAGACAGGGCAGAGAAAACCTCTGTCCTTGAAACACAACTCAGAGATTGTTTATAGAAATTTCTACAGAGTAAAAAGACGGTAAAAAGACTCCCATGGGAAGAAATTTTCTGCAGGCCTGCATGCAGGGAAACTTATAATATGTTCACACAACAGATAAAGCTTGTGAGAGAAGTGGTGTAAGACCAAACATTTAAATAACTTAATAAAAGCAGCATCCCCATTCATTTCAGAATGTCTTTCTCGGAAACCACTGCAGGCAGCACATTGAGAGCAAGGAAGCTGATAGAACCAGTACAGACCAGTGGGGTCAAAATGAAGGAAACTCAGGTTAAATCAGAGCTGTCAATGAGGTGTGAATGGAGTTAGCAGTGCTGGGAAGGGAGACTGGAACTTATTATCCTGGGGCCAAACACAGTCTCAGTGGTGACAGCAGCTTGTGGCAGCCCAGCGAAGGTTCACAGATCTGTAATTAATCAGCCTGATCTCTTTGGGACTGGGCTGAGCACCATGCAGATGAACCCTGGTCTGGGCTAGGGCAGATCCCCATGTGATTTAAAAACAACCCCTGAGATAAGAAATCTACATCCACCATGGTAACCTGTTCTAAGATGCAATTAACTAGAAGATTAATTGCCCTTGCTATTAAAAATGTCTCATTTCTAATATGTGTTTGCCCAGCTTCAATTTCCAGCCACTGTGTCTGGTTTTACCTCCAAGTGCCACTCGGGAGGCCCGACAGTGCTGAATGAACCCTGCAGGGAGGTTGAGCAAGAAGGCACAGTAGGGTCCAGCAGTGGGTGTCAGGGGACAATGAAGGGGTGGCACTCTTTGGGAGGGGGCTCTCAGCCCCTCCTGCCCTGTGAACCCTGAACTGGAGAACAGGCACCCACACCCGGGACTCCGAGGAGCAACCTTGGTGTGTCCAACCCCCCTCATCTCTGCAGGTCCCACTGCCAGGTGCCACTGCAGCCCACCACCACCCGTGGTGCTGCTCTGAGCCCCTCTGCAGCCCACCACCCACCCGTGGTGCTGCTCTGAAGCCCTGTGCTCTCTCAAACTTCCTGAAACATCAACCCCAGAGCTGCAGCCCCTGCAGCAGAGAACGCAGAGACCTGCAGGAACTGGGCACCTGCCCCAGGTGTCTGTGTGCAGCACACATTCTGCATAATGAAAACCAGTAACTCAGTAAGTATTTCTGCTCTGCATTTGAAACAACTATGTGCAATATTCATATTTTACAGTGGTAATGAAATACTTTCTATTCCATCAGTAATTAAGGAAGATGCTAAACTGTGTAAGTAACAATTTTTATAATGTGCAGGAGAAGAGCTTACATCCAAGAGTATTTAATTGGCTAATGAGTTCACTGAACCATTTCTTTTTTTCTTTATAACAAATCACAGCACACTGGGGAACTTAAGATTACTAGGGGGAAAAATACCAATGTCTTGTCAGTATTTAAATGTGTTCACATGGATATCCAAGAAACTACACCGCAGTTAGTTCAACATACCTCCCAAGCAACCACAGACAAGCAGTCAAAGGATGTCCTGGGTAAGTCAGTAAAAAACTAGAACCCAATTTAATGTAATTTGAAAAAGGTATTTTCAAATTATTTTATGTAGCTTTATTATAAGCCTACAAGTTAGATAGAGCTAATGAGAGACATGGCCCATGCTTAGAAGTCTGTAAGTCATTTGACTAACTTCTGCATGGCATTCTAATAAGAAAAATTAGCTGTATGCTGCAGTTAGTGTCCTCAGTATTAACAGATGCAGAAGAACTTGGTGACTGAGGAGACTTATCTTACACAGCCATTCAACAGCTGTATCTCTAGCTCTATTCTCTTCATGTGTCAATGCTATATGCTATTAGCAATCAGGGAGAAATAAAAAGCAAGTGCTGATAAAATTATTGGAATGGATGAAAATGAATTGTTGGGATGGTAGAGGTAACAGGTGGCACTTGCTCAAGAGAACCTGATCTGGGTTGCTGGAAACAGCAGCAGGTTGAGGAACAGCCTGGTTGGTTACATTGAAGTGTAAGGTGCAATATATAAGTACAAAGGACGTGGCTTCACTTTAATTCAGGGACATGTTACAACCATGTTCATCATGGGAGCACAGACCACGCTGACTGGCGGGCATCCCTGCTCAGGCCTCCTCCTGGGCTGCACAAGTGGTCAAATCACATCAGATACGGATCCAGGGTTCCTGAGCATTTGTGTGGATCTCAAGTGCACAACAGAACAACCCCCACACAATCACAGCACAACAAGCTTTGCGTGCTGTGCACAGCTGTCACCCCTCCATCTCAAGGGGTGCACTACAACAAGTAAACGCCCAGGGAAACCCTCTGTGTGGAGTCAAGGCTGGGTGACAGCCTCCATGCAGGAACAGCACAGCTGAACACAATTCCAGCCCAAATAAGGAGACAAACAGCACAGATCTATATAGTTTTAAATTATATGATGAAGACAAACAGACAATTGTTGCCCATATGTTCTCACATGGCATCAAATGAAACATAACAGTGACAGCAGAAAGATAAATAGAGGGAGATGATCAATGCACTGTGCAATTCTTCTCTCCTTCCCACAAGGGCATCAGAATGCTCAAATATACACATATCTAAGAAGTGACTGGTCAAATTTATAGCAGAAAAAAAATCTCTCCAAACCAAAAAATACAAAGATGCCTTTTTGACTCAAAACCACCTAAGAAGCAGGTTACAACTCAGGGTGGGGACAGACATGCTGGGAAAGAGCTTTTCTCTACTTGCTTTGCCTGTAAGTACCTTACTGTTAACCCCCATTATGGCCTCTCATGCTCTTTACTGAGGAACAGGAAAAATCGAATGAGAGTCAAGCAGGTGCTTGAGGCTGGGAAGCCTGCAGAGCCTGCTGGTTGTCTGTCAGAAGGGGATACCAGGGATGGGCAGGGCTTTGGCTGCACAGGGAGGGTCAAAGCAGGATGGAGTGGCTGCAGCTGGGATGGAAACTTCTGTCTAGAACTGGGATGACTCTTTCCCGGAGCACGTCACTTGAATGGCTGCACTGAAAATGCAACAGTGGGCTCACATCTCTCCAGCCACTCCTAAGGGTGCATCTTGCCATGACTGCTCTGCTGACAAACCCAGGTTGATGCTGAAGCAGGAGCACCAGCCTGTCCCCAAGAGCCATTCCCAGCAAACCCAGGACACAGAAGTGACCAGCAGCTGCCTGTGCCTGCAGCAGCTGATAAAAACACACCAGAACCATGTGCCCCGGTGCTAACAACCCCCTGCATGGAGACCACAGCCCTCCCACTCAGGATGGTTAAATTTCTCTGGCAAAATTGTCCCTTCATTGGATGAAGTACATCCAATGCTGCATTAGGAATTTCCCCTTCAGAAACCTGAGAAAATAGCAAAGCTTGTTAAGTTGCCAGAATGTGCTCTGGAACATTAAATCTTTTAAAATCTGTTCTTGTAAATGTTTTTGAAAATCAATTGCTAATTAATTAGCATAACTGAGTTGAAGTCAGAGCATTTGCACTCAGCCTGCATCTTAGCTGGAACCTTTCTGATTGTTTCCGTTTGTGAAAGGGCTGGAGTTCCCAGAAGCTTTTCTGGTGGATTGGTTTGATTTGGTTTAGATTTTTCCCCACCAGTTGTCTTGGCCATGCTGTAAAAGGTCCTCCCTTTTTCCTACAAGCCTCATATTCTTTGAAGACTGTTGCGCAGTGGTATCCCTATGCACAATCAACTCGTGCCTTTTCAGTTTTGGTAGGAGCACAGACAAAACTCAGTTTCTGAAGACGTGTGGCCAGGGATGGCCTGAGCCTCTCAGCCACCCACCTGATCTCAGCCCTCCTAGGCACACTAGGATGCTCTGTCTGCAAATCTGGTGGCTCTGAGAGGAGCCCTGGAAATGTACCTGCAGCCCCACCATGGGTCCTTTGTTGCAGCAGGTGCCTGTCTGGGCCACAACATCTTTGTCCCAGAAGGACTAGGATGTGCTAGAGCACCATCTACTCCTGCATTTGTGGAAACCAGACCCTGTGGGTTCACCTCTTCCCACTGGAAGAGCTGGAGCTGCCCTCATCAGCCAGTGCAGAGCAGCCTTTGAACTGGCAAAAGCAACCAGCAAGACCCAGGAACAGCTATAAGCCTAACAGTCTCAAACAACAACTACAAATTAAAGCATATTATTGAATTCAAGCCTTCCCTGTTTTAAGGAGATATTATTATGCCTGAGCATGCATTACTGAGGACAAGTTACTGCAGGCATAGGGACAATGTTGGAGAGAAGGATGATATACCTGTCCAGGTGTGCTGCTCTGCAGGCTGCCTTCAGACCAGGACACCAGGTCAGGCTAAGGCAATCCCAGATTGTGCTGCCACCAAAAAGGACAGACCTTCCTGTTTCTGTTCCTCCTTCACTCATGGACATCATCTGGCTAAAAATGAACTCTCTAAAGTGGTGATTAGACTTTGGGAACCAGATCACTGGCCCTGATCACATAAACAGATCACCTGAGCAGACAAACTCAGTTCAGCCAGCAGGAAGGAGGTAACTTCAGACTCCATTCCTACACTGCTGCAAGGGAAATGCACTACTGGTCCATGGTGAGAGGGCAGGCCATCATCCATGTATTTTAAAAACTTTGGCTCCCCTGTACACTTCATCCCAGTTTTGCAGATCGTTGTGGTCACCTCAAGCCAACACCTCGCCTCTCTGCCCCTGTAAGTCATAAAGCACATAGCTAAACCTTCCTGAGATACACCATCTCCATACTGCAATAGTACCTACACAAAGGCAGGCACAAGTGCTTTCCAGGCACCTTGTGTGCACCTGTACCACATGAACACATCCCCCTCCCACCCTGTTAGCATTCCTGCTGTGGCATATCAGCAGTGCAGGCATGATCAACCTCTGAGTGTAATTTTGGGCTCACGCCCTCAGAGCAGCAGGACGTGACAATAACTGAGGGCACAGAGCTACAGGCTGTGTGCCCAGAGAGGCAGGAACAGACAGCACCATTGGGTCTGTCAAACAGCTTTTTCTTCAGAGCTGCATGTTGCAGGGTCCTACTGTTGCCATGGCCATGAAGAGAGGCCAGGCAGAACGAGTGCAGCAAGAGGAGGGACCCACAGTCTGCTGCCCTGGCTACCTGTGCCAGCCACAGCTGCAGCGCTCAAGGTATTCCTTGAGCCAGAAGCAGTAACGGAGTTTGCTTACAGCAGATCTTTCAAGGATGGGTAGTGCTTCCTTTTCTTTACAGCTCTGTCTTGATGTTGCAGGATAAAACATTTCCCTTGACCTTGTCAAGAGAGTGGTGCAGCCCAGGCCACAGTGTGACCCTGCACAGCACTCTGGGTGCTGGCTGCTCTCTGCCCAGGGGAGTAGCATTCTCAGGGCACATTCCTCCTCACCCAGCAGTGAGGTCCTCAGCGCTGCACAAGCATGGCCATCCTGCCCCAAGCTCTTGAGCCAGGTAACGCAGACATTGTACCTTCATGAAAGAGGTTTGATTGAACACATACCACACATTTCCCTCTGAGAAGCAGGTGGGTGCACAGGTCTGAGTGCATATGCCACCACCCATGACATGTCAGGTGAGCTCTGTCAGGAGTCTTCAAAGAAATGTAGAAGTCGTGCTCAGGTAGGTAATAAAGAACAGGATTTATTCCAAACATCTTTGGGTGCAGACCAAGCAACTTGACTAAAGACAGGATCACAGCAATCATCCAGGGCACCAGAGTGGCCTAGTACAGGCTAGAGAATTTGGGTTTGGGATAGGGAAACTGGTGTCCTACTACTAAGCCTGTGATCCATGCAGTGTCATAGAGCTCTTTGTACCACAAAATTCCCAAATTACCATACCTCCTTTTGTTAGACTGGAGTCTGTCTGGATTAGTATGGACAAACAGAATGCTCCAAAACAGGTGCATGATGCAGAGCACAAGGCTGGTTGGGACTGGGACACAGCAACAGGCTTGGCACAGGATGTGGCCAGGCAGGAGTGGGGAGAGGGGAAGGGGGTAGCTGGGAAAGCCCAGCCTGCATTGGCAGGGGTGGAACATCTGCATAGAAAGGAACAACAGGACCAGAACTGCTACCCCTAGTAGAGAACATCCTCGAAGCTGAGCAGCAGGAACTGGTGCAGGGCACTTGGCAGATGCAGCTGGGACAGGACCAGAAGCAGCCGGCCCTCCAGGAGGGTCCTGAGAGCGCAGCGAGCCAGGTGCTGCAAGGAGCGAGGTCTGTGTCCCAGGGAGAAAAGGGACTGGTAGAAACATGGGTATTTCTACAGAGAGAAGAAAGGACCAGAGGCATGCAAAGCTGAAGATATCACCCTGGGACCAGAGGTAGAACCAGACATCCACTTATCCCACTATGGAGCATCCTCCCTGTCCCCAACAGCACCATCCCTGTGCCTGCAACCCTGCAGGGCCAGCCCTAGCTCCACCCAACCCCCTCCAGGCCCAGATGCCCCTGGCAACCCATCAGAACCTGGACATGTGTTCTTCAGCCAGCAGTTGCCATCTGTTCCCTTACCTGTACAACCTCTGCTGGAACTGCTTCCACCCAGGCCTCAGAGACACGCACGTGGGTGTAGCTGTTCACCAGGGCCTCGATGACACGCGGGCAGGTGTGGCAGTACCTCAGCACCTGGCCAGGGAGAGAGTGATGCCTTGAGAGGCTACCTGGAACAGAGGCTAGACAGTGTCAAAGGAATAAAGTAGGAATTTATTAAAAGGCCTTCACAGGATACACCTTGGGCAGTACAAGAGCCTGGCTGAGGCTACACCAGAGATGGACTCCAAGTCACAAGTTTTCACATTTTTATAAGTTTTGGTCCATTTACATATTGGGGTTAATTGTCCATTTACAGTTTCAAGTTATGAAGTCTCATCCTCCCAGATTGCTCTCCTCAATTTGTTGTTTATATTTTCTGGGCCTGCAAGCTGGCCCGAAGCTGTAACGGTGTCCTTGGTTCTAGGCTGGAAAAGGATTGTTTTGTCTGACTAAGCTGTGAGGAGAACTTGCTAACACTTTATATGAAGTTCAGAGTTATACACTAATGCAGTACAGAATCTGGAAAATATGAAAGCTAAAACTTAAGGCATCAAGATCAGGTGATGACCATCATTTGGCAAGATCCTGCAAGCCCCACTGTCACCTCCTAAAGTACTGCTCAGTCCAGATGTGGTAAATCTGAACTCCTGTCATTCCCTTATGCTGACCCAGGAGAGAAAAACCACTGCAGGTATGAAGCACAAGAGCATCACTCCTTGCAAAGAGGAGGACTGAGCCATCACTCAACATGCACAGCACAACCAGGTCCCCACACCTTCTCCTCAGACACAGGGACCATCATACATGGCTGGGGTGATGATCTCCATCAGCTTCACTAGCAAGTAGCTCATAAACACCAACACTCTGCTTTACAGCAGGCTCCTTACCTCACATTTTGGTAGTTAGAGCATGAGCCATTCCAGGGCAGGGACTGGCACTCATTTTGTGATCAGCTAGAGCACAGCACACTATACCTCTGTTGAGGGCCACACCAGAGTCTCAGGGATGCAGGATTGTGCCTGTTTGGTGCAGGGCTGCAGATATATCTGTACCTGTGTCTAAAGCAGTGCTGTGCCCACGTCGAGGGTGGCACAGAACCACAGAAGACTTCACAGGTATTTGTACAACATCTCTGGTGTGTCCCACATTCACGTAGGTGCAGGTGACACACCAGTGTCGTGTCCCTAGCAATTGTGCAGCCTTTGGAGCACACCCCACCCCGGCGAAGCCGCACAGAGGCAGATTTCCCTGGCTCGGGGCTGTCACTCCCCATGGCCCAGGCCAGCGGTAGCTGTCAGAGTCTATTCTGGCTGTACCAGTGATCCTCATTATCTGGCGTTAATAGGAGATTAATTAGTGTTAATTGTTGATTTTCCTGTATTTTCCCAAAGGGGAGAGCAATCTGCTGATCTCCGGGCTGGGTAATTATTGCACTGCTCAGGAATTAAGACAGGAAATTAACCCTTTGTCTGCTGGTGTCTCACAGAGACAGCAGGAGCTGGAGGGTGAGACTGAGCTGGAGGACCCTGAGAAGAAACACCTCTAGAGGAAAAGGACCAGGACTTTCCAGAGCAAGTAATTATGGAAACTGGGTGAGTACTGTCCACACAGCTTAGCAGACAGAAGCAGGAGAGTCCTACAGCAAAACACACCCCAGGAGAAAACATCAGGGATTCCCATACCAATACTGGCAGTTCTCCCTTCCCAGGCCCTGGGCAGAGCAGGGCAGGACAGCAAAGAGGCTGCCATGGAACAAGCCCTGCTGTGATAGGAAGGCCCACTGGGGCTCTGTTGTTGCCCACAGCCTTGCCCTCCCACCACACGCCTGGCACCGCTGGAGCCCCGCACCTTGAGGAGGGAGCCTGGCCAGATGCGGACGGCTCCGTGGTTGAGCAGCGCTTGCACCACGAGCTCTGGGCGATGCTCCAGCTTGTAGGCAGCTACTTGCAGGATGTTGTGCAGGGCCGTGTTGCCGCCGTAGTTCATGACGTTGACATTGGCACCCCGGGCCAGCAGTAACTCTGCGATTTGAGCGTTGGCATTCTTGCAGGCCAGGTGAAGCGGGTGCTGCCGGTCCCGATCCGCACTGTTGATTCTGGCACCGGCCTCCACCAGCAGCTGGCACACCCGGTAGTAGCAGTCCATGTCCTGGGGCTGATGGTGCTGAGCACAGGCAGCATTCAGTGGTGTTTTCCCCTCCTTGTTCTTTACCTCCAGTTCAGCCCCGTGGTGCAGAAGCAGCTGGACGTGCTCTGCCAGGCCATGCCGTGATGCCACATGCAGTGCTGTGTCCTCCTCCTCCTCCGTCTGACTGTTCACATTGGCACCATACTGCAGCAGCTGCTGGACACACCTGTGTGGGCCAAGGTGACATTTCTCATCCTCCACTTCCCATCCTACCAGCCCCCACATCTGTACCATCCCAGCTTTTCCCCAGAGTCCAAAAATCCCTGTTCCTCATGCCCTGGAGCAGTGGTTTTAAGCCGGGATGATTGGTGAACAGAGATACTGTCACCCTAATTTCAGCTAACTCTGCACAGATCTCATAAAGCACCTGATGCCTCTCGCACACACAGTGGATCTGCACAGGAGCACCCTGAACATTACAGTGTGACCACTGACTCCTCAGCTGCATCTGCTAAGGACACAAGCTTGCGGTCACCTGTTTGACCTCAGAGGTGATCCTGGTCCAGGAACAGGCACCAAGGCCACCCCCTTCTGCACCCACCAACCCACCTTCAGGGATGAAGAGGGACCCCTCCTACGTGGGATTAGGCTTGAGGGGGAGGGAGGCTGGCTGTGCCCCACCCCGAGCAGAACTCACTCGATGGAGTCTGAGCTCTTGCAGAGGTGCAGGGGCCTGTAGCCATCCTCAGAGACAGCCTCAGGATCAGCTCCGGAGCTGAGCAGCAGGCGCACGCAGTCGGTGCTGGCGGCTGCACAAGCCTCGTGCAGGGCCGTCTTGCCCCCCGGAGCAAAGTCGACGGCAGCGCCGCGGAGCAGCAGGAGCCGCAGGCAGTCGGTGTAGCCCCGGCTGGCCGTGATGTGCAGCGGCGTGGTGAGCTCCTGCTCATAGCTCAGCGACCACAGTCCTGCAGGGGAAGAGAGGTCAGGGAGCCACATCCAGCCACGATGCACAAACACCTGTCCTTTTCTTGAAATAACTGAGGTACATCCCCCTGAGAGACTTGTGTTTCCCCTCAAGGGACTTCCAGTCCCTTCCCTGCAAGATCCCTGCGTTTGAATCGGCCTGCCAAAGGCAGAGATCCCTGGAAGGCTCTCAGGCCACACAGCCATGCAGACAGGGAGCTCCAGGGAGCAGCAGCCCACAGCAGGGGCTGTTCTGGGCAGTGTGCCCTTCACCTGTGGCTCAGGTGCATACATGGGGTTTGTGTTCTCAGGAGTGCAGCAGATGAAGGGTCTGGGGCTCAAGCAGGGCTGATGGCAGCGAGGTGGCTGGGCCAAACACCATGTGTGAAGCACCACAGACACAAGGAACCAGGCAGTAGAGAGGTGTCAGAGCCAACTGCCACACACACCGGGGACCCAAACAAGCCCTGAGCGGGGTGCAGACAACAAGCTACAGCAGAGATGGACATCCAGACCCTAGGAGAGAGCAAGGGACTGAAATGTGCCAGCTCTCAAAGATGCTGACCCAACACAAACCATCGCTGAGCTGGTACTTTCTGCTGGCTAACAGCCTGCAGATGCTACAGGAAAAAAGCTCCTTAAACTATGCTTCTTGCTGGCTAGCAAGACTGAGCTGGAGGACATCCCAGACTGCATGATGTGTTCCATATCTACTGCATCCTCTCAGCTCCTTCTTGCAGAGGCAGTATGTGGTCATCTGTGTTTTCAGGGCCAGGTGCAAACTGCACCATCTCAAAGTTCTAACTCATGTCGTGACAGCCTGGCACAACCCGCAGTGGGAGCCAGCAGCGCAGAGCAGGCTGCACACAGAGCAGTTCCCAAGCAAATAAGACAATCCCTGTGAGAGGCACCAGGTTTCCTGGATGCACCCTGTGCTTTCAGAAACAGGAACCCCCTTCCACAAGGAACACAGGAGAACCTGACCACATCCCCATGCTCTTGTTCCCATTCCCACTGCTCTGCAACCCAAGTAGCATCCGTGCCAGCAGCCCAGCAGCAGCCATGCCCCGCAGCACACAGCACAGGCTGAGCCCCACCGCTCCCCCATACTCAGCCCGCGGGGGTTGAAGCGGTAGTTCTTCCACTCTTCCAGGTCACTGGTGTCAAACACAGCATTGGGGCTCAGGTTGTTCTGAGGATCTCTGAGGATCTTGGCTACGGTCCCCTGATCCCCAGCCAGCAGGGCCTGCCAGAACACCTGGGCAGGGCCCTCCACCTGCTGCGTGCGGATGGGCTCCTGGCTCTCATCTCTTCCACCTGTGATGCTCCCCATAACGACTAACCAGACCCTCCTCAGAGACCAGGACAGGACCTGCTGGTGCACCCCAGCCAGGCTCTGAGGCACAGCCCCACCAGCAGCCTGTGTTTGGCCTGAGAGTCTACCTGCCAGTCCGGGGTGTTCCACAGGGAGGGGGAACACATCACACCCCTCTCTTTGGCTCAGGCTGGGCACAGCTCAAGTCTCAGCTGTTCTATTCTGGGAAACCTTGTGACCAAATGCTGGGGCCAAGAGGCTGATAAAGGCTCTCCACTCAGGCAGCAATACCTCAGCAGTGCCCTGCTGTGAAGGGAAAATCCTCAGGAAGGGCAGGGGAGCTTGAAGAGTAGAAATGGGGGCAGGACATCACTAGGACAACAGAGAGGGAAATGGTTTCATGCCTACTCAGCATGTTGCCCAGACCCCAACATCATGACCCCAGCAGCTCCACACACATCTCCATGCCTTTGTGCATCCCTTGGCTCCACACATGTGTCCAGCACTGCACACCCATTTACCAGTTGCACCTGAGCCATTGGCACTAGGAAGATTTTTAAACAAGCTACAGGACAGCTATTTTTAATTAAATCCAAAGAAGTGGTAGAAATAGGTACAAGGAAGTGTAAAATTTGAGGTAATTATCCTTTAGACCCTTCCCACTTCCTCTTTTTTCTTGATATCCAACCTTGCACAGAGCCCCTGCATAGCTTTAGTGTTCCCTTTCAGTCCTCAGACACTCCCCTGACTCGGCTGCTCACTGCAGTCCTGTCACCCGAGATGGTGTTTTCCTCTGACCTCACTTGGCTGCATGCAGCCAGCCCGCCCACCTCAGTCACAGAGGAGCATGCCGTGCTCACGTGGCATTAGCACTGTGCACATATTTTTCACACCATGTGATCCAGAGAACATGTCAGACTGCATGGAAGGCTAGTAGAGTTCAGTTTAATTTAGTGTCACAGAACTCCTCAGATCATGCAGCTGAACACCAGTTAAGTGACCCCAATAGACCACCCAGCAAAAATTACCAGAGGACCAGAGCAGAGTGTAAGACAGGGAACTTTACCCTTCTCAGTAATGAAAATAAATGAGCAAGTTCTATGCTGACAGTATCCAGTTTGCTCTGTGTGTGCAGACTTCACCTTGTCTAAATAAAATGTAGCCTGCAAAAAGGTAAAGAAAGGGAAGCCCCTGGCAGATGTTCTCTCACCTGATGGGACACTCTATTTGCCCAGGGATATAAACAGGTATCCCATGAGAGCTTGATGTTCCCAGTCATGCACCAGGGAGGCAGAAAGCTGTGCAAGTATCAGTGACACCAGACAGTTTTAGTTTTTCCTCTGGGCACCTTAAAATACCAATGAGGTGATCTGGGAAAGACAAAGTCACTAGAACCTACTGTTAAGGTCACTGAGTCAGTTCTTAGAACTGTCCCGACACAGTCAGCGAGACACAGAGACAAGCCTCGGGTAGCATGAAGGTTTGTTTTGGTTTTTGTTCTGTATTCTTATCTGATAAATTTGGCAGCACATTTTTGCTCTGTGCTTGATGAATGATCTTGTTTGGTTGGGTTTTTCATGTCTTGAAACTTTGTTGATTAGAGAAATTTCTGCATGAAGTTGTTTTACATTGTTCCATTTTCTCTGGGGCACAAACCTTTACAAGCAGAGAGACTGGCTGCTCCAGTGTCTGCCAGCCTAGCATAAGACAGGAGTTACAACACCCAATTCATATTTTACTGACAAATGGTCTCAGGGTAATACCTTTAGTGATTTCATTCCTAAGTAGACTGTAACAATTCAAAACCTGGGTCTTACAAATCTTGCAACTCAGTAAATAATCTTCACCACTCGCAAGTAGCAGCACCTGCATCTGCAAGCCCACACACCTTATTTGTCTCTTGCTGGAGTGGATCCCCACAACATGCTGTCGTCTGCCTAAGCACCGGGACACTTGGCCTGCTCCTCTGGGAAAGCAGCTTTGTCAACAGCTCTTCCACTCTGGCATGGGTGGTTTTTGCCACCAGCCTTCTGTAGAGGAGGGTGGTATAGTTGAAGGCCTTCCCCACTTGACGCTCTTAAATTCTGGGAGTCTGCCTGCACCAGATCACTGACTGACAGCAGCAAGGACAAGGGCACGTCCAGGCTGCCCAGCACACCTCTCCCTTGAACACACCAGCTGCATTGCTTACTGAGAAGCTCGTAGATGATGTTGACGAGAAGGTAAGTGAAACGAACCAGAGAGTGCAGAAGCATGTGTGGAAACCCCAAGATGTGCCTGGACAAGGTACAGTGAGATGTACAGATGGAAAGAATCACCCAGAATGATCAGCTCCTACCTCCTGTCACTGAGGAAAGTTTGCTTCCACCATCTTTCGCGTAGGCTGGATTTCTGCTCCTCTTGTCAAATCTATCTCATGGAACAGAGCAGCATTCTGATGCCTCTTCACCCATGCACACTCCCCACCTCACACATATTTCACATCCATCCCAGCAATCTCTAACAGGATAGTCCTGAGGATGTGCATCTCCAGCAACTCTTCCAGGGGCCTTATTCTCATTATTTCCCAGTAGATCTGCCTCACGCCACCTTCAACAAGCCCGCTACTATTTGTTGTACAACCTTGGAAACTTCCTTCCTCACACTAAAGCTGTTCTTCCCGAGTCCTTCTTCCCTCACCCTTTTTCCACCACTGGGGATTCCTTTCAACATTTTTCTCAGGTGCCTGAGCCCTATCTTTGGACCCCATCCTGGGCGTTTTCTATCCCCCCCATGTCCCAGTCCCTCATACCCACCACGTTTACTGCTAGTCCAGCGCAGCACATCACCCCTGGTCTCAATGATGAGATTGATGGCTGCGCTCTTGGTGAAGTACTTCTGCACCATGTCCAGGTCTCCAGTGAAGAGGGCATTCTGGACCAGCAGATCCTGGCACTGCAGTGGCTCCAGGCGGCTGTGCTGGCATCCCCAGCCACCCGGGCTCAGGCTGTGCTCGCTGTGGTGGGACCTCGCACGGCGAGAATCCTTCCACTGAGCCGGCTGCAGCAAACCTTGTGTGGCAGAGCGGGGAGGGAAAGTGCAGTCCATCACAGGTCACTAACCTGTGTCACTAACAGAAGTCTGAGCCACACAGTAAATGAGCTATTGTAGCAAAGACCCTCTTGTTCAAGGGTTTGTCCTTTGCAGGTTGCTCCTGGGTTCCAGCTCCCCTGCATCTGGCTGGACTCAGGCACAGGCCTGAATCACCCAGTATAAATAGCCTGGCTTGGCAGCTCCTCATCACTACCCCCCCTTCTTCCAAGAGCTTATTTTCAGCTGCTAGGTGCAATCACCAGCACAGACTAGGCACAAGAGGGGGGTGGCAGGCAGCCTGGGAACACTCTCTCTGTGCTTGTTTGCTCTGCAAAGAGCCCCTGCTCCACACGACATTCCCACCGAGAAAGGGGCAGAGCAAGGTGGGGGCAGGGAGGTAGGTGGTGAGCAGGGGCTTGGGAAAGGCCTGGATTAGACTTGGTGTCCAAAGTCATAAAGGACTAAGGACAGGGCTCTTCCCCACGGGCAGGTCCACAGGGACCAAAAGACCCTCACAAGTACCACACACTGCTCTGGGAATCAGCCCCTTCCCTGGGGCAGCAAGGCTGGCTGCCCACAGGGCTGGGCAGGATACAGAAGGGCAGAGAGCTGAGCCCTGAGAAAAGCAGCTTATACAACACTGTCACAATTGTCCCAAACTGTGATCAAGTTCTTTGTGGTGTGGCTGGAGGTCCTGATCAAACAGGGAGCCAGACTTTGTTTGTGTTCCTTTTGGCAGCTGTTTCCAGAGCAGAGAAAACAGTTATGTAAGGACCTTGAAGCTGAAGAGGGTCCATGAACCAGTCCCAGGTTTGGGATCATGCTCTGTGCCAGTGAGCACCTGCAGCATCCCACTGGTGCTGAGCTGGGAGCACACTGTTCTCCTGAAGGATGCAGTGGCTGGATCTCCAGCTCCACTGTGGAATCTACATTTGAGCTTCACAGAGTCTCCTCCAGCCAGGTGAGGGGCTCAGAGCAACAGCCCTGACTTGGGGAACTTTGAGTACAGGAAGTCCAGATTCCCTAAGAGATGAGGAAAAGGACAAACTAAGAACTCTTAGTGCCTCTCCAACCTGTCTTTACAACTTGTGCTGTTCCTACCACTGGGACCAACGCCATCATTCTTCCCCAGCTATGGGCTTGGGAACAGAATCCCAAACTAACCCCTCACACTCAGCACTATTCATGCACACAAGGCCATCCAGGAAAGGCCCCTGGGAGGAACACCCTGACTGCAAGTATCCCCCACCCCATTACCCCTGCATGCTGGCTGGAGGCAGGCAGCGTCCTCACACTCAGCATTTCACAGACCTGGGTCTGCACGTTCCTGACTGCACCAGCTACCCTGGACATTTTATCCCATTCCCATGGCTAACGACAAAAGAATCCCTCAAACCACTTCAAGCAAACCAACCAACCCAAAACTACAAATAAAAACCCACCCAAAGAAACCCCCAAAAAAACAGAAAAACAAACCAAAAAAACACCAAACAAAAAACCAAACCCACAAAACACAAGCAGCCACCTTCAGCGTCTCCAAGCCCAGCACCCACAGATGCTGTAGGAAAGTTCCCAGGGACATTGGGGGCACTGAGGGCCCTCAGCTGCAGGTAGAGGAAAGAGTGTCAGAGCCATCCATTTCCTATCCAGAAGAGCAGCCAGCTGGGTCACTGAGCAAGAGACAGAAATGTCAGAATACATCATGTCTTTAAGTACACTTGGGGCTTTCATCTTCACCCCACTAATGTCTGGTCACAAGGTAGCACTGAGAAAAACCACAGGGAGACCCTGACTAGGAGGGCCTGAACACGATCAGTAAGAAGAGGATAAGGACTGAATACTGCCTCATCCTCCCACATAAGATTTCTATCTTGCATGGGTGGAGGGGACAGCAGAGGGTGCCCACACAGCAGTCAGAGAGAAACAGAAAGAGCAGCAAGGTCACTCTCCCAGCCAGCCACTAACCAGCACCCACAGAACTGCTGCTGATGCTGCTGCTCCATCAGCTCCCTCACACCTAGTCCCTCCAGCTTGTGCATCTCCTGTGGACATTCAGGAGCACAGGCTTGTCCTCAGCTTCAGAGCCAGCCTAGGATAGGTGATATAACTCCTGCAACAGTGCCTAGAGCACAGCAGCTGAAAGCCCTGGGGCTTCAGGGTCAGGAACCTGCAGTGACACAGTGACAGAAAGTGACCACAGGTAAAGGCCAGGACACCTAAACAACAGTTCCATCACCAGGCACGCCCCACACACCTCTGTTCCCATGGACAGCACCCAACTGCCATGACCTGGCTGTGCCTTCTCTCTCACCCCAGAAGACACTGTGTCTATCTTGTGAAATAAATGTCTCCATAGGGCCGAGCACTGCAGCCATGGTGGGGGAGCCACATTCAGACCATCAGAACGAGGTTGTGTGGGGAGGGAGCAGCATGCGTGGAAACGAGCCTGTAACGAGTTTGTAATATGCATGTGTGGCACGGCCTGCGCAGCGTCATCACAATGGCACAGGCACTTTCCCGCCTCATTGCCTCCCAAATGGATTTTAAATATCATTCCGAGGACACAATTATTTAAAACGCTGAACTAAACACTCACTAATGGGAAAACGGCGTGTGGCCTGCAGCAGCCATTCCTCATGGGGCCACTCTGCCCATGTCATCCTCTTCTCCAGCCCCACACCCTGCATGGGGCCACATGGGAGCATCTTCCTCCTCTTCCTTGGAGGCCAAACAGTGCACCACTGGTACCTGTCTTGAGCCCAGGCCGATGCACATTGCTTATGTGAGAACACACCTTTTGCCCCCATCCCAGTGACCTCCAGCCCCAGAGCAGCTTCCAGGCACCAGGGACACTGCAAGTCAGCCCCCAGGGCTCCATGTCAGGGAGCACCTCACCAGACAGCAGGTCTTTCTGCCTCTCCCCAGTTTGGCATCAGGTAATGCCGGGCTACAGAGGGAGAGGACAAGGATGAGAACAAGGATGCGTCCTGACCCCCTTTACATGGTCCTGGAAATTATGGTTACAGCATAAGATTTACTTTTTCACTTAGTCTAAATACTTCCCACACCCCCAAGCACAATCCTGAGCAGGGGAGATGAAGAAAGCAGCATTATTGTTGGTTACATCCAAGAATCCACAGCACAGAGTGCATGAAAAGAGAGAAAAAACCCAAGGAAACAAACTATTTGTAACAACCCTTGCTGGGGAGAACATAAGTAGAGACAGCTCCAAGGATGCCATGGATGCTCGGTCCCATTACAGCACTGGCAGCATCAGGGGTGACAGAGCTTCAGACAACAGTGCATCTGCTGATGGGGGAGTGCCTGCCTGACCTTTGATCATCACCCCTCTCCTTTCCTCCACACAGGGATTCTAAGGCCACCACAGGCTGCCAGCACTCAGAGACAACAGCCAACGTCAGGCTAAACAGAGAAGGGAAGTGACACAGAGCAGCACCATCCCCACACTAGCAGTTGAGCACAGAGAGGATCAGAGTCCCTTGCTGGAACCTCGGCTGTACATCAGAGGTTCATATTTTAACAGCTTTGGCATCACCAGGGCTATCCATCACCAGCTCATTTTCCTCCGTGTGCTGAACTGCTCCTGCCTCTGCTATTTGGAACAGTGTCTAATGAGGCACCAGAGCAGCCACCTGGCAACACTGCTGCCAAGGGACACAACATGGGAAGGAGAATACACACAGGTCTGCACACTGCTGCCAGCCTCCACTGCCCAAAAAGCTCCCTCCCCTCAAACCTGCTCCCCTCATAACAGACCTCAGGGATGCTCTGCCACCTGGTCCTCCTCTGTGTCAGAGAAAGAGCACACACTCTTAAGCCACCTCTCTCTTACAGAACAGAAAACAGAAGAACAGAGGCATTGGTGATGTCTTCAAGAATGCTCACTCAGCAGTATAATGCTCTTTTTGAGAGGCTGAAGAAAAGACAAAGGAAAAAAAATTGTTTCTAACCCACAGACATGCACAGCTCAGAACATAGACATGGGGCCAGGGACATGCAACATGACAGTGATGCAGTGTTGCAGCACTAAAAACTTGCTGTGAGACTTGCAAAAGACACAGGCAGACCTGGACAAATACTCATGTGGAGCAAGGTAGCCCCAGGACACTTTGGAAGAGAGCCTACACAGGCTCCAAGTTTTGCTTTTAGTGGGACCTGAGTACTTCTGAGTTGTTCTCCCAGTGACCAGTGCCCTGTGAGTCCCCACTGGGTGGCAGAGCCTAAAAGCAACTTTGCCCACATCTCACAGGAGCCACAAGCCCAGTCTGAAAGCAGCTGAGCTGGGGCATGGTCCTCACCAAAGCTCATCAGCTAAACACAGGGTGAACCCTCAGGAATAGACAACCCTGTATGACATCCTGTGCAAGCATCCCAGGGCAGCTTCAGGGGGACTTCCTTTGGGGAAACGAGCAGCACAGCAAGAGATGAACCCACCCCCCCATACGGGAAATGTGAAAGGGACAATGTGGGCAGGTCCAGTGCAGAACTCTCTCATTCCAAGAGCAACCTCCTCCTTCTGCCCCTCAGCCTTAGTGCACCTGCACTTCCTGTCACATCTCTGAGGAAATGCAGGGATCTAGTAAGAGGAATGTGAGGCCAATCTCCAACTCCATTCTTCAAGTCTTT
>VXAX01005267.1:370114-429682 GCA_013399835.1 Leptocoma aspasia | reverse complement strand
TGGATTTCAGAGACACTGGGTTTGCATCAGGAGTTGAGTAAGAGCCTGGTGTGTGCCTCTGTGGATTAGGGAAGGGGTGCAGCACCAGGCTGGCCAGGAAAGGAGCCCTGACAGCACATGTCAGGCTCTCAGGACAGCAGGCACAAATGAGCTGCTGGGACGAGCACACGAGGCTCTGGCTCAGTGACCTGTCAGAAAACATCCAGGTCCTTGTTCAGGGCTCTGTGTGCTTCAGTGCCAGCCCCAGCTGCCTTTGACAGAGCAAACCAGAAACCTGATGCATAAAAGTGGTGGTTTAGGTAAGGATGGAGGGTGAAGAGCTGCAGATTTGTCTCCTAGAGGTGATTTCTGATCAAGGAGCTGCCTGACCCCTGTACAGACAGCACAGGGAGAATCCCTGAGCTTACAACAGTGATCCTTTCCTGGAAAAGCTGCAGCAGCAGAGGTCATGGAATGTAGGACTGGTGTATGGTGCACTGGAATTCCTTTGACTTTGAACAGTGGAAAGAAGTCAAGGCATTGTAATTAAATCAGCTGTGGAGTTTGTTTTGGGCAGAGAGAGAAAGCCAAACCAGGGGAATGTATTTAAACATGTGCCTGTATTTTTTTCTCAAAGTTGGCTGACAAACAGAAGGTTACAGTGAATGAGCAATACTCATTTCTTTGCTTTATACAAGGAACGTTTAAAAATCAATCTTGATTTTATTTCAGTGACATGGGGGTTTTGTCCCAGAATTTGAGAGTGTTCACTGATGTGAAGGAGATGTGCACTCCCCTTTCAAATATTTTGTAAGCTGAGCTGGAACATGTGAGTGTGATCTCAATGTGATGGTAACACAGAGCTGTTGCTGACAAGTTGTTATGTCTTGTATGACTAATATCATTTCCCTTACCATTTTTTCTGTTTGAAGACTAGTCTTGCAGTTTGATTTGGTTATCTTCTAAAAATCCTGCTGGGATTTACTTGGCTGAGACTTTTTAAATCATGAAGCTGTGGATAAGACAAGCACAAGCCTGATGTTCAAATGACTACAGGAGTCAGGGGGCACTGATGGGAGAGTGGGTTAAAAATGGTAAAAGCAACAGGAAGAAATCTGGATTTTGTTGGTTGGTTGTGGAGAGAGCTAGCATCAGCAGGTTCAGAAAAGAGTTCAGCACCTTCATAGAGAAGCCCACAGGCAGAAGCTAAAGTGAATAGCAGTAAGGGGAATAGGAAGGCCTAATAGCCTGCAATAAAAGAATTGGAGGTGCTCAGGAAGGTGGGAGTGGGTCACAGAGCAGCTCCTCCCTGCACTCCAGGGCTGCTCTGGGCTGTACCTACACTGTGGCTCTGCCAAACTACCACAGTAACTGCAGGGATAAATGGGTAGTTTTCTGTTTAGCCCCACAACAATGTATTCATTGCTCATAAATGCAGAGGAAAACACGTGTACTGATTTTTTGTTTCTCCAATAGGGAAGGCAGTTTTGACCTACTTGTATTTCCAAAATGTAGTTAAGCCTGGAGAATAACTATGGACAGCAGAGTTTAAAGGTTTATTCCCTGCTAACATTTACTTCCCTTTCAGATTATATTGAGGTGCCTGAGAAGTATTTGATTAATGGCTTTCACTATCTCTATTAAAAGAAACTTAATTAAAGTATAATTAAAGAGAGAGAGTGTACAGCTTAATTACAGAGCTCATAATTTACCATTCTGCAAAACTCTGGAGAAGCATTAAATGGAGTCTGAACTATTCCAAATATTTTCATGTGTCAGAGACTGTCTCAGGCTCCCAGTACATGTCAAACATTTTGTATGTTGTTCTGTCTGATTATTCAGAGCAGAAGAGACAGTCCATTTCAAAATGAAGTTATTTCAGTCAGCCCTGGATATCTGACAACTCCAATGCCTCGCTGTGGCATGAATGCTCATCACTGGAGGTGCATGGAGTGACAACTGAAGCCAGGAACTGAATGGCAAATCCAGCCCCACAAACCCTGCTGCATGACTGTGAAATCTACAGCTAGTTGCCAATTTTTATTCCTGACTTGACATTCAACTGACAGCAAGTGGATGCCAAAGGGTTTAAGACAATTTTCCACTCTGTCTGTTCAGATGTATTTAAGGCTGATGTGAGAAGTGCTGAATACTTGCTCCCTATAAGACAAAGGCCAGGTAAAAATTGTGTCAGAGGGTAAAGAAAAGTACACAGTTTTCCTGATTCATTAAAGCTGCTTAGAACAAGAAATGCTGGATGAAGAGGCAGAATCCTTGGACATCTCACTGTCATCACCACAGCAGTTGTGGCAGGTACTAGTGGATATTAGCAACTGCTGCACACAGCAAAGGGTGCTTTGGCTGGGGGGGATTCACAGAGGAAGATCTCAGTGAAAAGAAAAGGTTGAGGAGGAGAATAACAGCAGTGCATGATAAAAATACTGCTCTATCCTGGAGAAGACAAGGGACATCTTGCAGGCATTACAATTTCCTTGTGAGAGCAATATTGGCAATATCTTGTTACCAGAGAGTGTTGCTGATATCTGCTTTGAATGGGCTCTGCACCTCTAACCAGGACATGGGTTAGATACAAGCAGCCCCAAAGATTCAACAAGAATTGCCTCGTGGTGGCAGGTGGATAGCTCTGGTTAGGTTTTCCTAAAAATGCTGAAAAAACAGCTCTGAGGGCTCACAGTGCCAAGTTTGACTCTCCTGGCTTTATCTGCTGCACCACACCACTTTAGACCTGTTTTCCCCAGCCCATCTCTATCATCCCCCATTATCCTTTGGATCACTGATAATCACAAAAGGCCTCAATCTCATCCAAGCATCAGCCCTTTTCTGATGGTGTTTTATAACAGAGAGCTTCAAAATGAACTATTTATATACTGATGAGCTTTCTCATACAGCCCTGAGCTTCATTATTTATGCTTATTTAGGAAGTTTGCTCATCTCTGGAGATCCTTTGATGCTGCTTTGAGCACTTGGATGCTCATTTAGCTCTCAGGGGTCAGTGCCAAGCTTGGCCTGTGTCCTTGCCACACACAGTCACACACAATGCCATGCCATTAATTTCTGTCTCTCCTGGCAAATGGTTTTCCCACCAATTCATTTTCTGTTAAGAATGGGTACAAGTCAAAGGAAGCTTGTTCTCAAATTGCATAAGGCTCAGAGCACTAGGGCTGGGGTGCTGGGCACAGTAAAAAGTGCATCATTAGCACCCCTCGAAAGTTTCTGTTGTGCTGTATTTTTATTTCTTTAAACTGCCTAGTTGGAATTGCACACACACTCTGCTCACACCCACCACTTGTCAAGGTGTTTATATATCAGAAAAGAGCAGCTTTTATCATTTATCACAGCAGGGACCAGGTTTGGCTGCAACTCCTGCCTGGAAGGGGACTGGGTGACCTGGAGCAGAGCCTGCACTGCTCTGGGTGATGTCCCCTCCTCCCCCTGCAACACCCCAGCAGACTTTGACCTTGGTGTTTTGAAACACTAAGAGCACATCAGATTTTTGGTACTAAATATCTGTGGTGTTAAAGCATTTGGTATTCAACAGTGGCAGTCTTGTTCTTCATGATTTGTGCTGCTCTTGAGAGGAAGGCAAGTCAAACTCAGGACCAGGGCATCAAAGAAGTCATAGTTCACTATAAATTCCTGAGTCAATTCTCCCAACCTTCAGATCTGATTGGGCTTTTCATCTCCAGCCTGTTCTACTTGCTGCAAAATCAACCCCTGGGTTTTGAGTTGGATCTGTCACACTCCTTCTGGAGCACAGAGTGCAGGGCCAGACAGCTGGGCATGAATGATGGTTCACAGGCTGGTCAATAAACTTGTTTAAATTGTTTCACATTGGAGGAAAATGTTCACAGATGGATAAAAAAAATGGGTGTCAGTGCTGGGCTTGTTCAACAGTTCTGCTTCTGAGCATGTTCCTATAGTAAAACTGTGGCTAAAAGCCTCCTTCCCAGCTTTGTTTTTTTCAATGCTCTATGATTTTTTCCCCTCACTTCTTAAAAGTTCCTTGATGTGGGTGTGTTGTATCTTGCAATCTCTGTTTCATGGGCCCAGTGGGCTCCTGCTCCATGGCAGGCACTGTGCTGTGGCATGGGAAGGACTCAGGGGCTGGAGGAGCTTTGTACATGATTGATGAGCTCCAAGCCAAGAGCTCCACTAGTGAACACCCAAATTTATCCCTCAGGTGTTCCCCCCCCAGTTTGGGCCATGCTTAAAAAACAAATGATGATGCAGTAAGAATATTGTAAATTTAACCAATTCCAGTAATGCTTTCTAAGACACCCTGGTTCCTAAGGCAAGATGCGGTGACTCTAGAATTGTGTTTTGCAAAACTTACAATTTTTTATCCAATTTTCTATATTCAGTTCACATTTCATGACATACAGGGGTGTGTGTGACATTTGTGAGCAGTGAAAGCTGCATCAGTTTAGTGGGGAAACATGAGCAGAATTTCAAGCAGACACTTAAACTGCAACTGATGCACTTTTGGGTCCCTCTGCTGTCCTAATGATGGATATTCCTTGAATCAGGACCAAAATGAGCACATTTTTGGAAAAGTTAAGTGTATTAAACTCCCTCAGAGATGAAAATGATAAAGTGATAGGGGATTTTTTTTTAATCTGATTAATCCCTTACAGATGTGACTAGATAGAACAGGTATGTTGCAAAATCTTTTTCTATAACAAATGGTACTAAATTAAAACAAAAATTATTTGTGTCTAATTCTTGAAGGAAATTCTGAGCTTCAGATACAGAGGCTTTGTAATTACACCTAGGCAATATCCCCACCCCCACAAATAGTAAATTAGCTGAGATAAACACATTCAGAAGCTGTTAAGCTACTTTGGTTTGGATTTAGTGAGTAGCTGCAGCTGGAAGAAAGCAAGCAAATAATTGAAATTTCTGACTTCTTTAAACAGAATCAAAATATTGCATTTTGTATGTGCATTTCCACTCTCAAAAAAATTAGGTAGATATAGTTCAGCAACAAGTAAATCACATAACATTCAGTTTTATGGAGCTGAGATGACACTGCTGTCACTGATAAATGAGTTTATAACTTGTCCTTCACTCAGCCCAGCAATCCCTGACCAAGTTTATGAGAGTTTGCCTGGTTTTAAATTGAGAGATGCTACAAAACAGGTGTGTAGTTAAACTTAGATCAATGATGCAGATGTATTCTTTGCCCTGTGATGCTTGGAAAGGTGTTTTGAGAGCCCCACAGCTCCCTGCTGGTCCAGGAGCCTCAGCTGGGTGCTGGGATCAGGGATAAGGGTGGATTAGGGAGAAATGCTTGCCTGCATCCCTGCTGGCCCTGCAGTTAAACCCAGCACTTCACACTAAGAGGTTATGGGCAGCCAGCAAGATGAAAACCCCAAAGTGAGCACTAAATCTTGGGAGATTAACATATAAAATCCCTTAATGGAAATGTAGGCACCACAGATAATTACAGATCCACTGACTCAGTCAAGTACAGGGCACAATTCCAGAAACTGGGGAAGGAAAGCAAGTCACAGTATTTTCTCCAGAGAAACTTGAATCAAGCCAGAGAGCAGTAACAACAATTACTAAGTTGTCAGGCTATTCAGGCAGTAAGGAGGGCAAATGGAGGCTCAAGGGCAGTTTCCAGCACTAGTCCATCTTTCACAAGAATCAGATTAATTTTACACCCCCCTCCTGCACTGCTTTTCCAGAAGGGTGAGCAGAAGCCTCGGGACAGGCATGGGACAAGCACAGTTCTAAAGTCTGGAAGGAAACCAGGCAGGAGCTTTTCAGCTAAAGCTCCTGCCAGAACCAATTAGGAGGCGACAGCTGGATTGCAGCAGCTTTACAGGGCCAGGGGACAGCACAGAGTGACCTGATCTCACCTGGCAGGGACAGCATGGCCAGGGCACTCCTGCAGCCAGTGTCAAACCCTCTCCAGCCCTGCAAGGACCTAGCAGTAGGTGTGCTCACCCAAACTGTGGTGCTGACAATTCTGTCTCTCTGAAACTTCTTCTGCAGGCCTGCTAAGGTTTTTCTTCCCAAGGGAAAGCTCTCACTTTCCCAGCAGAGATTGTATAAACAATATCTGTAAACTGTATTTCCTTCTCAAAACAGCAGGTGGTATTTTGCTACCCTGTTCTCATAAGAATAGAAAAAGTTGGTTTTCTCTCACTTAACCAATGGTGATAGAGGGGTTGTCATTGTGAGCAACCAATGACATTTAACATTAGCGAAACACGTTATAAAAGGTGTTCTATTTGTATTGCAAGGATAAGCCTTAAGCCTTCTGATATCATGGAGCCTTCTGAATAAAGCCTTCTGATTCTAACCTTCTGAGATGGAGTCTGTGTCTTTGTTCGTGGGCAACAACAACACCCAAACCATTCCTCAACCCCTGGATCAGTGCTGTTCCCCTATTCCTAAGTCACAAGGAAACATGGGTAGCACAGGATTTTCTCAAGACAGCACAGATGTGCCCCAAAAGCAGCAGGGCAAGGCTTGAGGGGATCTGCAGGTGCTGCCTTCCTGCCTGCCCCCAGCCCCTGGTCGGGCTGAGAGCTCCACACTCATGTCCCACAGCTGAGTGCCCTGGGCACCCAGCTCCCCTCAGCCACCACCCCTGCTCTCATCCCAGCACCTGGGGTCAGGGACCTTCTTCTTAAGGAAAGTTTTTTGCTCATTTTGATTCCCAGGGTCAGTGCTGAGTGCACTCACCTCGGCCAACCCACAACACAGAAAATTCAAGAAACCCCTTTGGGGTCAGCAGTGCCCCTGAGGGCATAAAGAGCCTCAAGAGCTCAGTTTTCCTGCTTGCTGGCACAGCTGTACCGTGAGGCTGCTCCTTTACCCCAGACATCCTCCCACTGACCCCCTACCAGTCCCTAAACCACACATCCTCTCATTTTAAACATGAATACCCACAGGGAAAGTGTGGCTCTCATATTTCCATCACCTTGCCAGCACCCACGAAGCAACAAAGCCATGGCACAGCCGGGAAACTCAGGTGCTTTTCACTTCATTCTCACGAACAAAGCACCACCAGCCAAGGATTATCCATTTGCTTAGGGGGTTAAGGCTCATCTCTAATTACACCTTGTCCCCCCTCCTGTCCCAACACCATGGAGCTGCTTCCGAGGGGAGGTGAGGCTTGACTGGTCAAAGCTGAGTGTTTGACCAGCACACCCTGGCACAAGTGGAGTAGCTGGAGGAGAAGAGCCCCATGAAAGCAGAAATAAGGGCTGTTATCTGAGCTTGGCAAGGAGGATCACAGGGCTGTGTTAATATCTGACATCTGCCAGACTCCTGGAGCTACCAGGGCAACATTTGCAGGACATGTCCCAGGGCTAATCAGAGCTGCAAACAAACCAGGGCCTTAGGGGTTTAGTCCTCTCCCATACAACATCATGCTGATTTTCCAAACAAGTTTGCTTTTTTGTCACTGAGTTTCCGCAACCTGCTTCTTGAGTCGTGATTTGACCTCAGATTAGAAGGGCTTAAACTATATAAAAGCACACACAAATATATATCTATTTCGGGAGGTAGAAGCTTAGGTCTCACCTAATCACCACAGCCCAAGAGCCGGGGCTTTACAAGAAAAAAAAAAACAAACCACCCAAAAAACATTTCACGGATCACAGCCTGGTGCCAGAACTACACTGAAGAGACACGATAAAAGCGCCCGGTCTGTGGCAGCATCCAGTGTCCATCGGCAGTACTGCACCCTGCCCTGGACCATTCCAAGGGATTAGCAGGACCTGGAAACGCCACCGAGACACGACAGCAAGCAGCAGCACACCCTCAGCAGCAGAAGGTCCCCTGAGACCCCGGTGGGTGCAGGGGTCACACGGATGCTGCGGCTGCGCTGCCCCACAGCTGCTGGATCCAGGGGCTGTGTCTCCTTTCTTGGGGGGAAATCCTTCACAGAGGCAGAGTCTAAACCTCAGATTTAGTGCAAAGTGCAGCAAATGTGTCATGCTCAGAGTGCCAGCACTGCTGGTAAATGTCAGTATTTGTACCTAGCAGAGTAACCAAAAAAGCATTCCCCAAATCACAGAGACACAAAGCCGACTCACCCCAGCTGCATTTTTCTGTCCCCAAACTTCTTCCTGCAGGGTCTGCAGGAGAGGTGAGCCATGCCCTGTGGGAAAAGAGGGGACTGAGTACTCTCGGGCCAAGAAAGTAATTTTTTACCCCTTACACGAGGTAGACTGCACCCTGTGCCTGAGCTTCCTGATGGGAGGTGACAGATCCTGCCCGAGCAGAGCCCTAGGACAGCTCAAATTGCATTTCACTCATTTTGGCAGGGCTGACCTTCTCCCAAAGGTCGGCCTTGGGGTCTCCTCTCCAAAACGAGCCTCTTCAGCAGGAGCAGAGCCCGTTCCCGGCTGCCGGCGGTCACCAGAGGGAGCCCAATGCCCGGGAACGGCGCATCCTGCGGGGACAGGGGAAGGGCACAGGGACGCTTCTGCAGCCTCTCCTGGCTCCTTTCCAATGGGGCATCACCACAATCAGACGAAATCGGAGCCCCCGCTGGCCTGGTGTAACTGTGCATAAGGATTTAGGATTTAGTCTAGAAGCGGAGGATGTGTTTACATCGGCTCCCAGGCAGTAATAGCTTTATCACAGGTGACTCCCCAAAATCACCGTGCCAGAGGAAGACACAACATTCCTTGGGAAGGCCAGGAGCATCAGAGCCAGCCCTTGCCATGACAGCAACATTGCTGTTCACTCACAATTAAGGAGTTCCCTTAATTGTGCATTAAGGGCATCCCCCGGTTCCAGCAGAAGCTCAGTTTTGACCTTATCCTTCAGCTCCTGATTGAAGCTCTGCCAAAGCCCTGCTGTCTCCAGAATCCTGAGGAACTGACCTTCTTCTTGAAGTCCTTGTCCCTCACTGCACCATGAGTGACAAAGCCAAAGAGGAGCCTTGAAGCACCACCTCATTTGGAGGTTTGGGACAAGCAGCTCTTCCCGTGACACCTGCATTTCTATAGGGGTAAAATTTTATTCCTTCCCCATTCTTCCTTTCTGTATTGGGGTAATCCTTATCTTCTACATTTTCTAAGCCTTTCCCAGCATTTTTAGAGCTGCCTTATAGGACACCTACACCACACACGATTACTGCAGCTCCTCCTGTAAAAAGCTCTTAAACTACACTGTTTATTTCAGGGAAAAAAACCCACAAACAAGCCACCCACAAAAGCAAGCAACAAACCCACAAAACCCTCCACCAGCTCCCAAAAAACAAACATCAACACTCACACCACTAAGCAAACTCCTCACCTTCTCTTCGCTCTGTAGTCCATGAAAACAGACAAATCCCTCCCCTGGGCTCCTATTTAAGCCCTTCAGCTGTGATAGGGTTGGAGGGAACTGTTGGCTGATTCCCAACATCTGGCAGCCCTTTCACCCCAGGGCAGGCTCAGCTGTTCTCTAATCCATAAGGGGCCCAATATACTCTGACATCCTCCTGCTGCTCCCTGCAAATGTCACCATCTACATCGTTTCAGTGCCCTGAAACACTCCTACAGCTCTCCCACCTGATCCCTGAACAATCCTTCTCCCTGTCCCCATGGCTCAGGATCCTCTCCACTATTCAGTTTTGAGCTCTGCGCCAAAATAAGAAAGGCATTGGAAAACTGAAGTGAAAAACTACCAAGAGAGTTGAGGGCTGCAACATTTGCTCAGTGAGAGGAGGCAGAGTGAGGTGGGGTCACTCAGCCTGGTGAGAAGAAGATTTCAGGGGGATGTAACAGCAATGACCAGTAAAAAAGCAGGTTCCTGAGCAGGTGGATTCAGATCCTTCAAGGTGGTACATGGTTTGGAGATGAGGCAGTTGAAAGAAAAGGTGTTGAAGTTGGATACACAAGGAAGAAATTCTTTACCACAGTGACAGCCAAATCCTGGGACAGACATCCCAAGGAGGTTGCACATCCAACTTTGTGGGCTCTCAGTGCTAAATTGGGTAAAGCCCTGAGCAACCTGATAAGATCTCAGCACTAACCCTGCCATGAGCAGGAGGTTGGACCAAAGTCCCTTCCAAGCTGATCCAGTCTGCTTCTCTTTGGGAAAAGAGGGTGAACTGGAATAATAACCAAGTCCAGAGCTTCCTCCTCAGCTGGGTTGTGGGAACCCTGCAGTCAGCACCATCACCCTTGGATCATCCCATGGCAGCTTGAAAAGCCTTGTCAAACACTGTGAATGTCAAGGGAAAAAAGTAGGGCAAAGGATTCAACTGAGTTGCAACAGGGACACGTGCCTGTGCTGGGGGAGGAGGAGGAAGCAGTTGAGCTCACAAGTTAAATGGGCCAAGAGCCTGGACACAATAAAGGATCAGCTGCATCACCAGCAGAGTGAAGCTGTGAGAGGGGAATAACATCCTTCCCTCTGCCATGGGCACACGAGGGTGCTCAGCTGTGAGCTGTGGCTTCCTTGCAGTGAGGCTATGCACAGATTTCATTCTGGTTGTATTTTAACTGGTGAGGGGACTGAATGAGGTGTGGGGAGAACCTGGCCCTCATTCCCACCCCAGCCTCTGCCCCTTCCTCCCCAGGGAGAGAAAGAGCTGTGAAGATGCTCATGTTATCTAAGAGAGATCTCAAATGTATCATGACTCACTCACCTCTCAAAGCTGTCAAAAAAAAAAAACTCAAAAAAACACAACAACACGACCCAAACCAACACAAGGTGTAGGAAGAAAACCAAGGAAAAACAGTGGCTGAAGGTTTGATTTCTGTTTTCGTGTTTGTTTCTGGGGGTCAGCCAGACACAGATGGGAGCTCAGACTGGACATCCTATGGCCACTGCTGCCCTGTCTCAGGGGTCCATCAGCCCCACTGGGAAGGTGAATCCAGCTTTCAGAACCCAAGAGTGAACACACCTGGCACCAGCAAAGCATCCCTTCCATCCCAGATAACTGGAGCCATGTGCCTGTTCAGCTGGAAGGATGGATCACAACAGGATTGGCTTTTGCTGGAGCTCTGCCTCTCTTGGCCTCTCCTGGGGACAACATTTTGGGAAGTGTGCCCAAGTGAGGAAGTAATTTCCTCAAAGCAGATTACCCCCTGGCACAAGTAGAGGAGATGGTAGTTGGGTCTGTGAGGTATGGAGGTATTTTGTTTGCTATTTTCTCTGAAAAAACAAAATACATGATGATTATTAAACAGTGAACTTCTGCAATTTCTGTTCTCTTGTGGTCTGTCCTTGTTATCTCAGCCTCCAGATTTGAAAGGATTAGATATGGCAATATGCTGTGAGAATTTTGGAGTCACTGAGGGCCATCTCAGGCTTAAAGATGCCTCATTGCCCTTCTCTCATTGAAATGTCATTTTCCATCTTAAAAATGGGGTCTTTTGCTCCTGTCCTCTGAACATGGTTCTGGTGCAGTGCCACACAATGTAACAGGATCATCACAGGATAACTGTGGTAGGAGAAGTCATGGAGGATTGATAAGGAAAGGCACTTCCCCAATGTGTTCTTCATGACCACTTGTGCCTCTTGCTCCCCTCAATCCTACCCATGCTCTGGGTGTGCCATCAAGTTTAGTAACATAACATCTGAACTTCAAACCAAACAAGGGCCCAACTGGGCCACAGAGAGGGTTGGTCTGCTTCAAAGAAGAGGTGGCAGATTTTGCAAGGATCCAGTAGGCTGGGACGGGAAAAATGTCAGGATCAAAGGCAGCTGGTCCGAGAGAAGCTCCAAACCAGCTCCAACACAGAGCTTTGCCTGTGCAGCTCAACCACTGGCTGGCTGCCTGGGAAGTTACCAAATGACAAAGGACTTGCCAGAATTGGGTTATGTGGATTACCAGAGGAGAAGGTGGTATTAGGTGTGCTGAGCACCTTGCTGAGGCCTCTCTTTTTAGGCATTGTGCCCCAGTTGAGTTCAAAGCTGGGATTGTGGCATGAGAGGCAAATGCTCAAGCTCTGTCCAAACAAGGTCCAGAGGTTTAGGTGCTCAGCATTTAGGTGCTTGCAAAAGATGTTGACCCCTGAGGCTCATGATAAATCTAAAGCTCCCTTTGAAAGTTAAGTGTTTAACATGAAGGAGCTGCTGTCCCATTGATCTACTGCCAATGTTTTAACAAGAGGATGCCACAAGTATTTCCCCGTGAGAGTTTTGCACAGTGAAAGGGGAGAGACTGTAAAACTACTTTTCTCGTGTCTGCACAGAGAGGGATTTGTCAGCCAGAGTGAAGAAGAGAGAGGGCAGCAGTGTGAAAAGTGAAGAAAGGAAATAAGTCTATGTGTATTAAAAATTGTAAATAAATGCAAACATGCAAACATGTGCCTAGAAAATCAAGGTCTCTGTATGATTCAGAGAGAATTTATCCTAGGGAAGGGGAGAGTAAGCCCACAGCTCTTCTGCTCCAGGGAATATATTTTTTTAAATTATTGACAATTTATACAATCTGGCGCTCTTCTAAATATAATTTTATTAGCATGAGAAGCCACTTGGCAGCAGGAAAGTAATGCTGGTGAGTTCACAGTTTTCAAGACAAAGCGTTCTCTAAGAGAAAAGAAGGGAAAATACCGATTTGGGAAGAAGAGCTTTGCAGCTTCTGCCTAAAACCAGCCTCCACCTGCCATCTTCTGGGTGCAGGCTTAAATGGAGCAATATTCCCTACCCTCAGCTTGCTTGTCTCTGCTTCCCAAAGGAGATGAGGCATATGCAGTCACGCTGCTCATCAGCTCTCCCGTCACCCTCCCACAGTAACCCCTGAGAGAGAAGGAACACGGCTATGGAGGCTGGGAAGGGAACCGAGGCTCCTGCTGTCACCCACCCCCTGGGATGGGCAGAGTTGGGCAGGAACCCATGAGCAGGAGCAGATTTTGGCTGCCCAGCGTGTGCCAGTTTGCCAGGCAGGACGGGACAGAGGAGCTGTGGCTGGTAGAGGCAGGAGGAGACAGCCCATGGGAGCCGTGGGAATCGCCTCTCTTCCCAGGAGGAGGGTGATGCAACAGCACAGGAGAGCAAAGCCACGCACCAGTCAGGCTCCAGCACGGCTGGATCAAAGCGCTTTTCTGGGTCTTATGGAAAAAAGAATCCAGCCAAGGAATGGTGCTGAGTGTTATTTTATTGAGCAGAGACAGCAGAGGGAGGATGGGCTGCTCCCGTGTCCGCGGCCGATGGTGGCTCAGCTCCTGCTGCTCGGTCCAGGGGGGACTCAGCATTTCCCCAGGTGCTTCAATCTTATTTTGCCTCCACTTCTCCTGTAAAAGGAGAGAGAGAGACTTAGACCAAGCAGCAGATGACAGACACAGCAGTGTGGGACAGACCTCATCCATCCCAACAGGCCTGACTCGTGCCAGTGTATGTCCCTGGTACCTCACAAGGAACACCCAGCATTTTCTCCTCTCCTCCTTCTTCTCTGATTTGCCCTAGGATAAGGCAGCCTTGCCTGCACACTAGATGTAAGGACTGCTAAAGCAAAAACATTTTGCAAGCCCATTCCATGCATCCATCAGAGATGGCTCCTATCACATCTCCTTTAAAAGGTGACAGAGCTCAGGAAAAGGAGAGACATCCTGTTCTTCCTCTGAGATCTTGTGTCTTGTTCCACAAAGTTCATTCAGACTTTTCAGGAATAACTTGGCATGGCTCAGCTCCCACATTCCTCCAGGCACTTCTCAGTACCCAGGAGTGTGGGCAGTGAGAGCTGCAGCCTGTGGCACATAGTGGGAATTGTGCATCAATTTAGTGCGTGCGGAAGGTACAGGCAGGATGCATTTGCTTCCCAGGCCCTGTGCTGCCTCTCAGCATGGCAACCAGCAGCCTGCAACACCCAGAAATGAATTAAAATTAACTCCTAGTCACACAGCTCTGCTCCAAGGAGGAAACATTCCGCTTGGCACGGTTCAGAGGCTGGTCCATACAAGAGGAGCAGCCTGGATACAGGGCTTCCCCTCCGTGAAGAACACCATTAGATCTGTGGAAATGAAGGCAAACCCTGCTGTTTCAGTCCCCCCAGTGTCACTTACAGCACTGCCTTGCAGAAGGCACACTTGTTCCCATACGTGACACCATCCGTGCCGCAGTGAGGGTTGGACTCCCTGGTGCAGTACACGCTTCTGTTTACGAACTCTCTACAAATCTGCACAAGGAATAATAATAATAAAAAAAAAAAACAACAACCTTTCAGGACCCCCATACTCTTTGTTTCACTTTCCAAATTGGACCCAAGGTCATTAATGTAATGCTTTTTCGGACAAGTGCTGACACTGCCTGTTTTCTGACAGAAAAAGCCCTCTCAGAAATGAGCAGAAGCGGCATTTCAGGGGAATTTTGGTCCCATGTTTCAGGAGGGAAATTGTAGTAACCCGGGAGAAGACTTGCTCTCCCAACAACAGGAGTGGATTAGCCTAGGCATGCAGGAGAAGAGTCAGCACTGATGCTCTGTCAGGCACTTAGAGCCAAGCTACCTCCCTGCTGCATGACTTCGGGTGTCTTGCGAAACCCTGCACTCAGTTTGGTGCTTGCTGAGCTCCTGCTTTCCCAGAGGAAAGAGGCAGAAACCATAGGGGAATTCCCTGGGGAATTAGAAATTATGCCCAGGAAGTGTACAGGTATTTTGTCTCTCTACAAATCCTAGGGATGAACTAAATTTGGGGGAATAGAACACTCAATAATCTGTTTGCTTCGTGAGAAGATTGGATAGTGAAGCCAAGTCGAAAGTGGTGCAGCACATAAATATTTCCTAAATCGACCATTTATTTCCCTGCTCTGCCTGCTAACGTGGCCACACAACTCCCCAGCACTGGGAATCCTTGGAAGGACCCACCTGCTCCCAGCAGACATTAAAAACTGTTTACCCAGCACCAAGATTTTGGTTATAAAAACGTTCCTCCAAAGTGAAACACCATGACTGGATGTGGCACTCAGTGCTATGGTTTAGTTGACAAAGTGGTGATCAGTCAAAGGTTGGATTCGATGATCTTGGAGGTCTTTTCCAACAGTAAGGATTCCATGGTCCTATTAAATGCAGATTCAGCAAGCAGAAACAGCAGCACTAACCTCTTCAATCTCTTGACCCGCTACATCTGGAACTAAAAAAAAAAAAAACAAAACAAAAAAGCAAATAAAAACCAGACAGATTTGACACGTCAGCATTACTTTCTGATAAAGTCTGAGCTAAATTCACAAACCTTTTATGCAAACCACAGTGAAACATACTCCAGGTTTTCCCTACTCCGTCATCCCTCACAGGGGAAGAGGGGGAAGGAAATACATTATCTAAATTGCCTTTCAGTATTTTCCTATTTTGAAAAATGCTACTAAAATACCATGTAATCATTCATTCAGCTGCTAACTACACCTCAGACACACAACCCAATCTCCTGGAAGGCAGCCACTCCCGGGGAAGCAAGCTGCCGTATCAGACGTGGAACCGTGCTCCCAGAGATTTTAAACCCATGCTGGCATTTAGGCTCCTGCACCTCTGAACAATGCAAGTGGCTGGTGCTGCTGACAGGAGGGGACCGTGGAGAAGGAGATCCCGTGGTTGGGTTCAAGCCAGGCTCAGCACAGCCCAGACTCCCTCCCAGGACAGGCTCAGCCTGGATGAGATACAAAGAGACGTCATGGGGTGACAGAGAGTAGAACAGGCAGCGCCGGTCAGAGCCAGCACAAAAATCTCCTCTGTAACCACAGGCTCTGGGCTGGGAGCTCATCAGTCCATGCTCTTTATGTTTCTCCCCAGCAAAGCCAGCAGGCAGGCGTGTAGGTTGAGTCAGAGCTGTGAAATGGGGCGACCCTGTGGTGTCTCTAAGGGGGAGCCTGACACTCCAGGGTGGGATGAATGCAGCTCTGCAGAATCTGGGTCACAGCAGAGTGGGACAAACACCCAGCGTTTGGTGAGGCTGTACCTGCTGGTCACCAGGGTCACTGCCAGCTCTGGTGCTGCTCAGCTGGCTCTGGGCAGGAGGAGGAAGGATCCTGTCCTACACTCATCCCTCCCCAGTGGAAATTCCACCCAACCCTCAGTCAGCTCAACCCTCATCCATCAACCCTTCCTACTTCTTTTGCTATTTCTATTGTCCTTCGGTGTTTTTCCCTGGTGCTGGCACATTTACCCTGTTCTCAGGTTTGGCCAGGCTGCCGTAATGCTGAAGGCACTGGTATGGCTAGCTGCATATTATTTACAAAACAGCTCATTAAGTAGTTTTTATAAATATTACATGCAGCTACAGAAGAATTTGTGATGATGCCTCTTGACATCTGTTTATTTTACAGGAGATCACAGGGTTTGCTGCTATTCTGCTCGGCCTTAGAAGGAAGCATCA
Organism: Leptocoma aspasia; assembly: GCA_013399835.1. Classification (NCBI taxonomy): domain Eukaryota; kingdom Metazoa; phylum Chordata; class Aves; order Passeriformes; family Nectariniidae; genus Leptocoma; species Leptocoma aspasia. The sequence continues at coordinate 413,417 of VXAX01005267.1, read as the reverse complement.
GCCTTCTGACGGAACCCAGTCCCAATTAAGACTCAATTAGAGACAGATGAATATTTCATAATGAATAATGTGTACAAAGCAATTCACCTCTTCTCCATGCACAGCTTGCCATTTTCTCAAGTGACTTCTTTATTCAAATTATTCACAGAAAAACAAGTATAAATAATTCTTGTTCTACATATTCTTCAATAACTGTTGCCACACACCTTGCAGAGCTGGGTCAGCTGGACTCAAGCAAATGATAACACTGACATGATCTACAGGTTCAAAAAGCATCACTCAGCTTCCCCACATCATCACAGAGATGTGGAAATCTCCAGATAAATAGTTGCTGGATCCTTTTAATTTGGCCTCTTTGTTCTGATTCCTTGAGGACATTTGAATTTAATTTTCAAGCTTTTCTCTGCAACATCAACGAAAGCTAAAACTTTCATCTAATTACGTCTCCACATCTCCAAGGAAAACACCAAATACCAAGATGCTTAGGATCAAAACAAGAGCAGATGACCTGGAGGTGAGCGAGTTTCTTCTCTAGCTGGTTCAGCAAAACTCTCCAGTGAACACTTGTACAAAAATCTCATAATTACACTCTGCTTTGGTATATTGGCTGAAGAAATGCTCAGAATTTGCTCACTCTGTCTCCCAGTGACACGTCCACTGCATTATCAACTGCAGAGGCACACAAGGAGTGGAAATATGTCATATGAGTGAGCAAGTCCTGCAGATATTTTCTACTTGCTCAGCTTTATCTTCAAGCCTGTCAGCCAGTGATCAAGACTCTCCAAAATTTGTTGTCAGGAGAGGTTTTGGTGTTTGTTTTTTTTTTTCTAGGCTAGGGAAAAGATCACTTACCCGAGAAGAAAGAGAGCAGCAGCAGGCTGAGAAGCACTAAGGCACCTGTAGCCCTCATGCTGCAGGGAGCTCTTTAGTCCAAGCCAAGGTCGGAGCAGGAGGTGTTGTCTCAGTCCCAGAGGCCACAGTGTGCACACAGAGCTGCCTTTCTGTGTATTTATGTGCCTATCCATAGCTGTCCTCCTTCCCCACCTTAATTGTGAGAACTTCTCCACTTGGTTTCTAAAGCCATTATTGGTCCTGGCTGGTTTATGGCACTTTAAGGAATGCTGCCCTGTCCACATCAAACCTAGAAAGGGATAATTATATGAGTGATAGACGTGCTTGTAGCATAATTTTTTTTTCTAAATAGTCACAGGATTCTCACAAGGGTGACTTTTCAAAGGAGTGATTCATCAGGGAAGCTGGTAATTTTCATTTTCTGTGCCCTCTCTGAGTGCCAGCACCAAGGCTCTGAGTGCAGCATGATGACACTCACTAGACGTTACGAAATAAATCAGAGCATGAGAATGTGTTGTCTGTGAAACCAATTATACGTTGTTCCCTGGCTATTTTTGAGGATGGTTCTAAATTTGTGGAGTTGGGGTGGAGAAGCGCTGGGCTGTGACATGCTCTCCTCACTGTGTGCACAGTCCCAGATAGGACTGCTGACTCTCCTCCCTGAACTATTTAAACTCTAGCTGTCAGTGTTTTTCCAGTTTTTTACATTCACAAACATATGTTAAGGCTCTGCTCCCACTGCAAGTGGCAGTGATGGGAATTTGATGGGGAATTGGCAGATCCAAGCTCTATTTCCAGCTGAGGCTGTGCAAGGATTTGTGTTGAGGCACACCATTTGCCAAACACCTCTCCAGATAAGAATAAGCCTAAATTTTAGTATGCTTTACTAAGGAAACAAGGCTTAGGAGAGGAATGTGTATAGATATATCAGGGTTTTAGCTCCCCCAGTGAATTTTGAACACACAACTAGTTGCAGCCAAATTTTACACAGGAGTGAAAAAAAAAAAAAAAATTAAAAATAACGATCACATTTTTACACATTTTTCTAGCAACAGAGGAAAGATGCTACCAGCATCCCCAGCCAGCAAGAGAGTTTCTGCAGGAGAGCAATGCTATGGGTGCCCTACATCTGGGGAAGCATTTCAGTTTGCAGCTTGCCGGACATCTTAAAATCCACACAGTGGCAGGGAAACCGTGACTGACGGGCGAATCCTCAGCTGTCTATTAAGGGTGATCTCACGACACAGCCTCTCGGGTAATTTACTTATCAAACCCGTCAGCCGCAGCGCCGTTCCCAGCCACGCTCAGTTCTGCCACTCGCAGCACTCCTTGTTTGCCTTTTCTGCCTTCAGACGTCACCACTCGTGACCACAGCCTCGATGCCTCAGTCCCTTATCTGCCCAAATAATGTTTGGGTTGCTGCAGCACAGCTGGGCTGGCTCCAGCCTCAGCAAACACAGGCAGGGACCAGCCCCTGCCGGGCTGAGCAGAGGAAAAGGCTGAATTACCAGCCAGGTGATTATTGTTATTGCCCATTTCCACTTCTTTGTGACACCTGAACGGTCGGCTTGGTGGCAAAGGTGGGGGAATTCTGGCCCTCTGACAATCAGGGGTAGAAGAAGGGCACCTGGACTTTGTTGTGCAGAGTCTTGCTGGTGTCAAGCTGAGTCCTAACCTGTGCTGGTCACATTTTAGACTGAAATGCTACAGCCCTTTCCATCTTCTAAAGTCCTTGCTGGAGGCTCATGAGGCAGTTGAGACACAGCCATATATTCACCATTTGCCCCCCATTTTGCTGCAAGTGAGCAGCCCTTCTTTGGGCTTTTCCAAAGCCTTCTGAGTAGGTATCTGACTTCCTCAGGCACAAAGTACCTCTGAAGAGGAGGTTCACCATAAGACCTTTCCATTGAAGACAATTTCCTGCTATGGCCAGATCTCCACTAGTCTCTGGCCACTATGTAAACCTCTTGTCTAAAAAGGTATTATAGCCAAACACATCCACTGGCTACTTTTACTGTTCCTTAACTATTTTCTCAGATACACAATCAGGTAGCTATTGAGGACTCTCATGACTCTCCAATTTCTCTCTCTTTTTCTCAGAAGCAGGCACAAAGATATGATGTGATTTATATTACCTGTAGTAACACCAAAAAAAAAACCCTGAAAACAAGAATTTCCATTCCTCTTCCTGCTCTCTTTGCTGGTTCTAGGTAAGCCTCCTACATTCTGGTAGGGACCACCTACAAAATTCTTGGTCAAGAAATTATCTACTTCAGGAAACAAGACCAAAAGAAGTGTCTTGAAAGTCACAGATTTTGTCCTAAATATCAGCCTTAGCAGCAGGTGTTCTTTTACATGACATGAGAATGGGAAGTGGAGAAAGGATGAGGAAGGGAGTGTGTGAGCCATGGCACTTGGGACTTTTTTTGCTTGTGCTTTGCATATTAACTCCTTGACTCACCCAAAAAGATGGCACATCATCGCTAACAGTCATATATGTCATTTTTCCTGCAGTGCATGCTTCAGGCTTCCACAAAGATGTTATCTTCACATCTTTTATCCCCAGACAGAAAACACATTTGAGCTGCCAGCACATGTGGCCCTTCTTTCCTGGAGTTAGAAAACCCAAAACCTTCTCCTGAAGGGTCTTCTGCCTCAAATACCACCGGTACAGATTTTTAGATCTCTTCTCCAAGAAGCTGAAAGCCTGAGCCCAGTCCAATTTCTCCTTAGGTTCTCATTAGGCTCATTACAGCCTTGCATAGCTTGCTGCAATTTTCTGCTGATGGGCACAGTCTCGATGGACACACCCTTCAAGGAAGCAACAGTTCCTAATTTTCTTCCCTGTGAGATACCTCCTCCCTTTGCCATAAGCCTCCTTTTTATAAGGCACCACCAGACCTGCCCCTTGCCCAGGTGTGACCAGGTAAAGCTGATCACACCCCCTTTCACACTTCCCCAGGACCATCCCACCAGGCCAAGGCCCCTAAAAGAAGCAGTTCCTCCAAGTTCCAGTGCTGTGACAAAGACAAATCCATTTACATTCTGCAAGACTTCAAAATTAGATTCAAAGCTGTGCTATTTTATATCATTTTTGGATGGCTTGCTACAGAATGGCATTCTCTCTTGAGGGCTTGGGCTGGTGTTTTGCTCTTTATTGTGGTTTATTTCACCACTTCTCCTGCCTGGCCAAAAAGTACCCAAAAGCCTGAAGACCATTACCCCGCCTGGAAAACAAAACCAAAATCAAAAACCATTCCATGGCAAAGATTGTGGCTGCGTTTAATTTACTGATCAATCAAAGCAGAGACTGATGCATAACAGTTGAGGGAGCAAGGAAGACCACATCTGATTGAAGAATTTGTGAGGGAAATGTCATGTTGTAGGGTCCAGCTCCAGCACTTAGCATTCGCCCTGGTGCCTGAAGAACAGAGCTCCAGTGCTGCGTCTGAAGAGAGAGAGGGAGACCAAAATTAGAGACGTGGATCTCATTTTTATAGCCTAGCTTTACCCAAATAAGCCAAATGCCCTTGTGCTCTCCAAGTCATAAAGCACTTCACTTAACGTTCCACCTCTTTTCAGATTCCTCAAGTTACACGCTTTCGTACGTTGAAGAGATTTGGGACAAACCCCATAATTTTGGACACCTCCTACGGTCACACTTTCAATCACCCTGACAGGGAGGCAGTCAGCAATGCTATGAGCCTGCAAGCGGGGATCTGCTTTTAATTGCAAGGGGAGGAGGAGAAGACTCACTCAGGCTTAAGATCTGTGGCGCCTGGGGGGTGGCAGAGGAGTGAGCGCTGGGAGAGGAACATGGGCTAGGGATGGGAGCTAACGGGAGCTCTGGGGCTGCCACAGCAGCTGCCACAGCTGGAGCGTGTGAGCTCCAGCTCCTCTGGTTCCAGGGCCACACGGTGAGCTCTGCACTTACGAAACAGCGTTGCAGAACTGGCACTTGTTTCTGTAAGTTCTGCCGTCGGAGCCGCAGATGGGGGTGTACTCAGCTGTGCAGATGAGGTTGCCGCCCTTTGACTGCTGGAAATCGCTGCAGTCGAAGCCTGTGTTTTGCTAATGGAACAAAAATAAGGTTTAGAGCTTTTGTTCCCTATATTTTCCTACGTAAGTGCTTTATGTTTATTTAATATTTGTGATAGGGTAAAGCACGGAAGCAGTTTTCAGGAGCAGGGCTCTGTTGTTCCAGCAATTCTGTGGACTCAGAGAATGTGCTTGCCTGGAACAGCCTGAAGTAGGGAGATGATGCAGGCAAAAAAAATCTAATAAATATTATAAGTAGTGAAATGACCATGATGGTATTTCCAGGCTGGCTCTCCCACTGCCTGCTCTGGTTCAGCAGGCAAGCAGAGGCAAGTGGACAGAAAGGGGGTGGTCACAAGCCCCAGTGCGCTAAGTTCTCCCACCCAGGGAATCACTGCTACTAATAGTGCTGCATTGATGATGCAGCATCTCTTGCTCATCCAGTCTCACAGTAAATGAAGGCCTCAGCACCTTCTGCCTGCTGTTCCCAGGTCAGAGAGGGGACCAAACATCTCGTCCATAGATTTGGTTCCATACTTGCTGACCCTGGCATAACTTTTCCTCAAGTCCTATTTCCAGGCCAAATGCACCAGGACAGTGGAGGCCTTTTTAATTATTTAGTCATGAATTTGTGTTGCAAAATGCAACAGCAGTTAAGAGTGCAGATTTCTGGCTTTACCTGGAAGCACTGTCCGTATCTCCGCAGGTTCACTTCCAGGCCGCTCCTTTGTGGGGAAAGCAAGTGGAGAATGGATAAGCACAGTGCAGCTGCTTCATCAGCCAAACCACCCCTTTATGTTCCAAATGCCAAAAAGAGCAATAGTCATCCAGAAACCCTCCCCTGACCCTGGCCCTTCACTTACGCCACAGCATTACAGAAGTGGCACTTGTTCCTGTAGGTGATGCCATTGGTGCCGCAGATGGGGGAGTATTCCATGGTGCAGGGGATGTTGAAACCACTGCCAGGCTTCAGGAAACCAGTACAGTCGATCTGAAACAGCCACAGAGCAGCATTTGGATCTCTGCTCCCCTTTGCATCAGCCCTGTGTAATGGAGTGTGGTGCAAGAGACATTTCCCCCTCTTCCCAGAGCTGCAAGATGAAAGGGGCTCCCAGCCACAGCGTGGTGGATTTGGGGGAGCACAGATGAAATCCTGCCTGTGGGTACAGCATCAGTATCTGTTCTGAGGTGGCCTTCATCCCTGTCATCTTGGGGATTTCCCCCTGAATGCCACCATGAAGGATCCTTGCCTAAAATACCTCACGCAGCAGCAACTTCTGCTGTGCGGTGTCAGTGCCTTTCAGAAATGGAGTTTACGCTCAACTCACTGCTCCTGCAATTACTCTGAGTCTATTGAAATGGGAGTTGTTGTATTATGTGAAATTGCACAGCCAGAATGTTTCTTTACTCTCTCTCTCTAAACTAAAAATAGGCATTCTCTGCCACTTCATGGTAGCTCCATATATTGATACTAACTTTAACTTAACTTTGTGACAAACATTCTGATAGAATCAGTTTTCTTGGTTACAAAATTACAGTTTAGTTGAAATCCAAACTTCTGGGAATTTCTTAGCTACAAGAAGCCTCCAAATCTAAATGTAAAGGGAAGTGTTTCCATAACACTGAACAAAACACTCTTGAAATCAAAAGTTTCCTTTCTAAACTCTGGTGTTATACAGAAGATTTCTTGCCTTTTAAAAATCACTGATTTTAGCAGCTCAAACAAAATGCAAATTAAATTTCCTGCAAACCTGAAATTCTTCATTTTCACCCCATTTCTGAGAGCTAGCACTTGTGTGGGTTCAGTACAGAGGGAATCCTAGGCTAGGTTTGTGTCTGGCTATCACCCGCCAGGGGAAGGAACCAATCGTGACCGTACCTTAACGCATCTTCCATCGTGTTTCTTGTCAAGAGCACGGTTGCGGCTAGAGGGAGAGAGGGAGAAAGAATGCAGGGATTAATCTTTTCGTGCCGTGCCGTCATCTCAATCATCAAGTCCCTCCACCCGTAAAGCCCCAGTAATTAATCAGATTTTGGAGCTTTGACACGGAAGATCCTGGGCATTAGGGAAGACAGAAACTTAAGAAAAAATCTAGTCCACCCCACGATTAGTCACAACCCCAAGGGCTTCTGCCTGCTGCCTGAGCTGGCACTGCAGGTGATCAGGGGGCTTTCTACTCACAAGAAGGCCTTGCAGAGGGTGCACTCGTTGGGGTAGGTGCGGCCATTGGTGCCACACACGGGGTCGTAGTTGCGGGGACAGGCGATGTTCATGGTTTTTCCAGACAGCATGTAGGCACCACAGGAGACCTGGGAAAGGGGACTCGTATGTCTCCAAACAGAGAGAAGGCTGTTCTTGCCCTAATCATGGTTTTGCTGCAACGGGAGGCTACTGTGAGGAATCTCTATGGCTCCTCCATGGTGAAAAATATATATATATCGAGTTTCTTACAGCATACGAAAGCACCTCTCTGCTGTTAAGACTTAAAGTAATTTTGGCAAGAATTGTGGGCAAAAATGATCATTCCTCGGGGAATCAAGACGGGAGACATTTAGGCAGGTATTCAATAGTCATATAGATTTTCTGCTGGCACGGTGTGCTGTGCTGACTCGCATTCCACATTATTAATCACTGTCTTTTTAATCATCAAAGTGCTAAATTATCTCTCTCTGACAAAGGTGTTTTCTTATGTTGGGAAAAAAGGTGCACTTAGGGGCACTTCTTATTCATTCGCTCTTTTTTTTTTTTTCTCTCTAGCATTCCCTGGCATATAATGTGAGTATGAATTATTCATCTAGACTTAGAAGTCAAGACTAAATGACAAAGATCTAATACTCACCCGTCTTTGAGCAACAACAAGATCTACAATAAAAATAGAAATTATAAAATGTAAAAATTGTATTATGTCCTTCACTAAAATTCCTTTAGAATCATCAATTTCCCTACAGAGTAACCAAATACACCTTCTCATTACCAAGAAGTGATTATCTTCCCAAATGTTTCATCTACTCCAAGTAAATGCAAAGTGATACACNTTATTTGTGAAACCAGAAATTTTGAGTCACTAAACAAGAAATAGGACCTAAAATTTTATCCTTCTTTAGCACCATAATCCCCACTAAGGCTCAAAAGCTTAAAGCATAGATCCCACGTGTTTATCTACACAAGGGTGAAGCTCACTGAAAAGAGAGGCCGCCTGTTCCCAAATCATCACATCCCCAAGAGGCTGCGCTCCCCTTCAGGACGCACAGAGACAGGGAAAGGATCAGGAGGTCTAGACCAGCAGAGAGCGTAACAAAAATGACAAAAATGACTCACCAGAAAGGCAGCTGAGAAGGACCAGCCCCAGAAGGGCAGCACAGTTGGCCATCCTCATGTTGGCAGCGGTGGTAGCGGCTGTTCCGTGTGGGTCGGTTGCCGGAGAGTCCAGGGATGGTTCTCAGCCCTCTCCCTCCCCTCTATATATATGCATCTCCTCGACCTTGTGATGTCATCACCAGAAAGCAATTATTTGCTCTGTAAACTAAGAAAATTGTATCGATTACTGAGCTGAGCTCCAAAGAATACTTGTTTGTTAGAGAGATGCCCAGAAGAATTAAACAAAAATGTGAGCTACACCCAGCTTGTTAACAAAGGCGTCTTGCTGTACAATGAGTGATTTGTACTTTCCAAACAGGAGGACTGTCTCAATAGTGGATGTTATGAAATGAAATATGGAAGTTGGGGAAGGGAAAAAAGAGCCCATTTGTTGGAAGTGTTTGACTTGTGTTCACCGTATCACATTTGCTAGACAGGAACTGGGCTCTGGGAGACTTTCATGGTACAGCAGAGTGGGGTGACAGGAGCATGGGACACTCTAAGCTTTTACTGACGTCATGTCTGGGGTCTGGCAACCATCAGTGCACTTTAAAGATGCCGAAGTCTCAGTGAATCTCTCCACAGCCTCTCCTGCAATTTCCTGGTACACTGGATTTCTCACCAACAGAAAGTCATCACGAGACAAAAGCATTACAAAAAACCCCAGAAGTTTATTAGACATTTCTGTGTAGGAGCAAGAGTTATTCATCTTCTGGCAATGAGCATGAGCCTGATTAAGAAATTATGAGAATAAGTAGCCTTGAATCTGTACTGGGATAATGTTTCCTGTTAATGGCAAGCAACTGGTATTCCGTGCAGGTGAAATGGGCTTGTTAATACCAAAGGCATTCCAGAAAAAATTCCAGTAACTGCAAACAGAAGGAGAGCCGTTAGGCTTCCCCCTCAATTATATGGCATTAAATTTAGGGTGTCAGCTGGGAGTCGTGTTTTAGGGAAGATAAGTGATAAATAATGTGCTAGGCTCTGCTAAGTGGCTCGACTCTATCGCAAGTGTATGGAAAAACAAATAAGGGATATTGCATAAAATAATAAATTTTTGATTTAAGGTAGTCACGGAAGGAAGTGACGGATGGAACTTGTTTGTGCTTCAGAAGAAGCTTGATTCATAAATGTGGCTTAAAGGCAGCCTGAGTTTTAAATAGAAAATCAGAATTGGTTTTCTTATTATCCTGGGAGATGTTCAACACTTGGCATGAGGAGATAAATCAAAAAAGTGTAGCTGAAACTGTAAGGGAACCGTAGTCACAGAATGAAGCTTGTGGGATTTGGCCTGTTTATATCAATGAAATAATCTTCCTGAAAAACAAATGAATAATGCTATTTGGATCTCTTTCACAAATATCACAAGGTGAAGGGTTCCTTTGAAAGTTGTTTCTGTCACATTCTCAGCATCCTGAGCGAGCTGACTTTCAGATTCCTTGAACTGATTGTGAGCATATTTGGAAAGGAAGCGGTAGTCACGGAAGCATTAATATTGATTAATCTCTAGGGGCAGGAATGCCAAAGTCTGAAAACAAAGCTTCCTCAGAACTTGCACCAGCCACTGGTGGAGGTGCTGCTTTGCCAGCCCTGTGGCTGGGGGGGCTCCAGGAGCAGAGTCTGTCTCCTCTTCAGCCCTGCGACCCAAACTCCCCCATAGCCACCTCCAGACCTGAGATCCCCATTAGCACAAACTGTGCTGCTTCTCCTGTCGTGTTTCCTGCCAGGCTGAAGCCAGCAGGAGCTGTTGTGCCTGGCGGGTGTCTGCCAGGGAGCGGCATCACTCTCATGTCGGGCCAACACCTGCCCTGTCATTAGTCAGATCCGCTGGGAGATGCCCTCTGCCCCACGTGCTGCCCCTGAGGGTCTTGGTGGCCATCCAGGATTGCTCCAAAAGCAGCTCTTCTCCTCCAGCAGCCCCTGCCACTTCCCAGGGCAGCAGGGAGAAAAAGAGAAACAAGGAAAGAGCCTTGATACAGGGTCTGGGAGAAGGAAGACAAAGGGCAGTGTCCAGGGCAGGGCATGAGAGCTGCTGGGACAGGTGTGACAGGGGATTGCACAAGGAGCCCCATTAATAGGAAACAGAGGGAATGGGACAGCAGTAATCACAGGAAAGCAGATGGACTGAAAACAGGCATTAGGAGCAGTGAAAAACAACAGTTCCCACGACAGTGAGCCTTGGGAAATGTCATACACCTGTTGCAAATGGGAAGGGCAAAGTGAACCCACCTGCCCAAAGCCCTCTGGGATGTGTGGGGTGGTGCCAGACTCTGCCCAGTGGTGCCCAGTGACAGGACAAGGAGCAGTGGCCATAAACTAAAACACAACAACTTCCACCTCAACGTGAGGAGAAACTTCTTTCCATTGAGAGTTGCAGAGCACTGGAACAGCTGCCCAGGGAGGTCGTGGAGTCTCCCTGTCTGGAGTAATTCCAAACCCACTTGGCCATGTTCCTGTGTCACCTGCTCCAGGTGTCCCTGCTTTGTCAGAGTGTTTGGACTGGGTGATCTCCAGAGATCACTTCCAACCCAAACTGTCCTGTGATTCTGAGGTTCAGAAATATCATGACGGATGGCTCAGTAAAGTGACTTTGGGATTATTTTAACGTTTCTACAGATATGAGATCCATATAAAAGCTTAAATAAAACTCTTAAATAAAATGCTTCCTTCTATTTCAGACTCCTAGAGGGCAAACATTCAGGAAGGTTATGGCCACATGAATGGGATAAATGTTGGCCATCATATGATGGGTCCTCTTGTATTAAGGTAAATTTCCAATAACTCTGAGTTTCTAATCCAGCAGGATTTCTTCCCACAGCAGTGATAATTTCCTGGGAAGCTTTTCCTCTGGTCTTGAGACTTCCTACCTCAAGTAAGTCCACAGCCTACCACAACCTAAAAAAATTCTTCACTGACGCTCCCTGCTTTGGTTTAAAACTTGCTGAAGACTTCATCAGTCTACAAAGAGCAACAACGGGGCTTTTTTAATTATTATAAAACAAGAGGGTGGATGTGTGCAGGCAGGATATGTTGTCATGCCAGCAGCGGTACCACTGTCCTCGCTGCTGTCAGGGGGCTCCGCGCCGCAGCCCGTGCGGAGGAGGGAGCGCCGCAAACCGCGTCCCTCTGCGGTTCCTGGGATGGGAAACAGCTGCAGGAGCTCCCGGCCGAGCTGCTGTTCCCAGACCTCTGCACACGGGGGCAGAGCTGGATCTTCTATGAGAGCATAAATTCAATTTACAGCCGGCAAAGCCCCTGCTCTAAGCCGCACTCGCCTATTATTTCTCCTTGTAGTTCAAGCTATCTGATTGCTGCCTGAATATCTCCAGTCTTTTAAGCACAGATGATATCACAGGCAAGGGTGTCTGGAATAATTTGACTGTCTGGAAGCTGCATGCTAACAGCATAAGGCTGAGGATCCCAATCCCTCAGTGAATCTCAGCTCTGCCTCGCTGCAATAGCTCTGACACAGCCAGCCCCCAAAAAACACCTGCAATTAATTCACTTTTCAAATGTAATTTTATTTTTCTCCACATCAAGAAAGAATGCAGTAACAAACCATTTCTCCTGAGTGAAGCCATAGAGAGAAACTGCATTAACAGAAAGGTCTAGACTGGCCTGAGGTATATTTTGGCCAGCAACAAGTAGAACAATGCACAAAAATGGAAGGAAAGATATAAAATAAAGCAGAACAAAATAAGTACATGCAATGTGTTAATCAGGTTGTGGGGTAATTGAATGACATTTCCTGAATCCAAAACATCAGATAATGACATAAAGTGCTGAGGTACTGCTCAAAGAATTGTACCATAAAATACCTTGGCAGGCAGACAATGTTTCCTGCCTTGAATTTCCTGGAGGGAGAGTTAGATTAGTAATGGTGAGAGGATTTGTGCTGTTGTGGCAGGATTTTATTGAGAAGCAATAAAAAAAAAATATTTCTAACGAAGTGCTCATAAAGGAGAATTCTCTCCCTCTACATCCTAAGGAGCATCCAGGATGAGCTGCTGGGCTGGGAGGCCGGGGGTTCCACTGGGGTCCTGCTCTGCCCTTGGTCACTCCTGAGCAATCCTGCTCACTCTACATCACAGAGGATTTATCATTTCTATTCACAGTTTCCCCTTAATTGCCTGCTGGATTTTTGCTAAATGTGTCTGCATTAGCAGACATGGCCCTGCAAGAGGCTCTCTGAGCATCACGGGGATCCCCAGCACCATCAGGAGCTCTGCTTCTCTCCAAGGCACCGTGGTTCCTGAGGGCCATCCTCATCCTCCCTGCTGCTGCTCTAGTAAAAAAAATAACTGCTGCAGCTGGTGCTCTCTTACCCTGACTCCCACGCTCAGCAGAGGGGGAGAAGAAGGAGACTGAATGTGCCCCACACCCCCAGCACTACCTCCCAGAGCCTAAATTTATTCTGGTCCCCAGAAATCACATCTGACCCTGAAAAGCCTTCCTGCACACAGATGTCCCTCTCACAGGAGGGACATTCCAGCCCCAGGAAGGGACTTGGCACTAAATGGTTGCAGAGAGTCATGTCTTTTGGAAATAAATTGTCTCCTTTTAGAGAGCTGCTCTCTGCAGTCTCTGGGAAGTGACACATTGTCACTTAAGATCATTAACTATTTGACTGTGAGACTGCTGCCTCTACAGCACGCGGCACCGGCAGCGCCTGGCTGTTAATGAATAATAAATTAACACTGTGACTCTGAGCCCTTCCTTTCATCAGCTGAGATTTCCAGAGGCCGGAGAATCTCAAAGGATCCTCTACAAGCAACAGTGAACGTAATTACCTTGAACCAGCAGCTAAGTGATGGGTGAGGTGCCCAGACTGTGGCAGTGACTGCCAGCATCCCCTGGACATCGGGTCTGTTAGCACTGCCTGCCCACGGGTTTTCTGCAATGCCCCTCAGCAATGAACCAACGTGGGCAGACAGGGATCTGCCTGCCCAGAGAAAACACCCTGTGACGTTGCTGTGGGGAGTAAAGCAGATTGCAAAAGGCCTTGTCTCACCCAGAGGTGGGTTTTCAATCCTGCTTGCGAGGCGGAGGCAGCTTGGGATGTGACCTTCTTCATATATTCTCTTGAAGGTGTAAGAAATTGGGGATAACCCTGGAAACTGAAACAGGGATGAGCAGCTCATTGTGCCAGCAAGACCCCTTCTGTGTGGCAGAACAGTGCCACAACGCCCCAGTTACAGCAATCCCGGGACTGTCTCTAATTATGTTAATGTTTAGGTTTGCCCAGGGCCTCCTTGTGCTGCCAGGCTACAAAGAGTAGGGCTGGGTGAGGCTGCAGGTATTTGACAGCAGCAGCTGGGGAGGGAGGCAGCTCCTCTCACCCAGGCACAGAGTGTCTGTCAGATCCCCTCGGAGCAGTAAATGGACAGGAGCACCAGGATGCATCTCCAGCCCTGGTTTTCTTTTGGAAAGCAGGATGAAGGCAGATACACACAAAAGCTGCCCATTGCCTTTGCGGTTGGGGTTGATATTTTTGTTGATCAGAACACTGTTCTCCTACTCCCTGCAGTTTGTCCATTAATTCTCACACCCCAGGGTTGTTGCAGTGGTATAATCATGCAACATGTTAGGTAAAACCAGAATGAGACTATAGCAAGACATAAATGCTGAGTCTTTTTTTTTATTAGCAGAGGTTTCAGGATTGATAAAAGGTTTTTAAGGGTCAGATCAAGGGTTTAGGAAGTCATCACCATGGGGAACATTGGCAGGGAGGGATGCTCTTTCTCAGCTGAATCCTGTTGAGAACTTAACATGCATTAATAGATCTCAAGCGAAGATCTCCACGGCTTCTCCTGCAGAGAGAGAAATCACTACCTCAGAGAAAGAACACCTGGGCTTTTACTGTTGGTCTGTTCCTCTACACCACAGAAGGACTTCTGAACTGTATTCCACATATTTCCTTTTATTATTGACATATAAAGACAAGAAAAGTTCTTAATTTAAAAGACCAAATAGTCTCTAGGAAACAGACTTTGTTTGCTGAGAGAAACCTCTTTTGCAAATCACCTAAGAGGAAAATGGAGAACACTATGTTGTCTCTTTATGTCTGAAAGAAAGGAGTTCCTGAAAAACTCTTCCAATAAAAAAAAAAATTACCCTTGCTGGTGAGAGAACAAACAAACAAAATAAAAGAACTTTACTTCTCCAACCAGTCTCCAAGACTGACTAGCCAGTTCAAGCTAAGTTAATGCAGCACTTAGTAGGTGATGAGGTTTATTCCATACGTACAGGAATGCATTGCAGAACAAGCATTTGTTGGCGTACGTGACACCATCAGACCCGCAGTGGGGGACATACTCCATGGTACACATATCCCTGAAAGTCCTCTGGTTCCTGCAGTAGCTGGATGCAGCCTGTGTTCACACACACAAAAAAAAAAGAGCTCTTAACCAAAGCTGGGTGAGAAAGGAGTTAGGAGTCCCCACACACCCCTTGAGCTGCCCCCTTACTGCCCAGGAGCAGATGCTGAGGAAAAGCTCAGGGACAGGGCAGGATGCAGTGGAGTGCTGCCTCCAGCCACGCAGAGCCTGTGTCACCACTGTAAATGATGCTGCAGTAACTTTGACAACAACTTGGACATGAACTGAATACTGCCCTAGTTGTTGAAACTATCGCCAGATGAAAATAGCAATTTCACCCGATAATATCTGTTTCAAATATTGCTCAGGCAGCTGGGTGTCTCAGGATTTTTAAAGGCTCCGTCATGATGTGATTAGTAAAGATTTATACAGAAACTGCTTTAAGGAAAGGAAGGATGGAGAATAGAAAAATCTGTCCCTTACCTGCACTGCATCAGTAGCTGGAACTAAAAAAAGGAAGAAAAAATGAAATACGTTAAAAATGCAATTCATGGATTCTGTTAAAATCTGAGAATGCACGCCCTGAATACATATCTCCCAACACCCTCTGTGTTAGCAAATTATTCTTAGACAAAAGGAATTTCAGGCAAAATATTGTGCCATACTGTAGCTGATTCTGTATTATTTTTTTTAATGAGGGTTACAGTAAAAATGGAAAAAGCTGTGTAAAATAAAAGAAGAGAAAGGCATTTTCTATGGCTCAAAGGACGGAGCAGGACATGAACTCAAAGCAAAGCAAATTATTGAGGTAAACAGGGACATAAAGCTGACAAGTACACAGAGGCAGCATCTTATATACATTGCAATATTATTTTAAATAAGAACAGTATTTAGTGAGAGGTGAATTTATAAAGCTTCTACAGCAGCTCAGGCTCTCAAACTGCACCTCGGTTCAGGATGACTACAAGAAACGTTCACTTTCATTCAGTAAAATTATTTGTGTTTCTGTAACATTTCAGAGGTTAAATACTGGTTGTCTGAGTCTCCGGGTTGCACCACGTACATGTCACTTCTTTCATTATGCATAAACTAGCACTGAGAGTAGAGCTGTTCCCACAGTTGTTCTTACCCACTCAGTTCTGTTGCTAAAATATTACCCCATAAGTGATAGTCTCTGATGTCAAGTCTTTTCAACACTATCTTTCTAGGAGTAAATAAGTCCTTGCAGAATGGAGCTCTTTCCAGTCTGAGGATGTTTTTTTGTGGTTTTGAAGACAGCCAGTGCTTACTCCAAGGCAGAGCAGGAGGCAGTGGAGCCACTCACCTGAGAAGCAGAAAAGGGCCAGAGAGAGCAGAAGCAACACCCCCGTGGTCTTCATGGTGGCTGGATGAGGTGTGAGCAGCAGAGCTTGGCTTCTGCTCAGGAAACACAACCTGGATTCTGTCCTCAGGTGGCAACCACACATATATATAAGCCTGCACCACTGGGGGTGTGTGAATATTTGTGCATGTTCATATTTGCCTTATCCACCCTTATCCTGGAGCAACATTTCCAGCCTTTTGTCTCAGTGGCAATATCAATAGAGGTAAGCCATGCTGTAAGCCAAGAATTATGTTTCTTCATCAACGGGAGTCACGAGAAGTTTAGATGTGTGAGATACACCCTCTGCGTCGTTATTTTAAGTGAAATATGTTACAGTTTCCTTCTGAAGGACCACAGAAAATTCCTGCGGGCAAAAGAGCAAATGTACAAACTGCTGTCAGATTTTCTGTGTTCACCTATCACTGCCTATTTTTATGCAGTGCTTTTTCTTGAGAAAAACACTGAATGAAATGCTTCCATAGCAGAAAGGCTCTCCTTTTATTTTTGTGCTTCACCCAAGTAAAACATCACTAAGTTATAGTGAAAGCAGGAAAATGATGAACCAAGAAGGCAAACAAGAGGGTGTCCCAGACACTGAAAGGAGCCCTGGGAAATTACTAGGGATGGAGGAACTTTTATGGGATTATGCAAAAAAAAAAATTTACAATTGTTGTTTCCCCTAAAAGCCATTAGCTTTGCAGTAATAGACTTTTAGTATGACGATGACAGAATTATTTGAGACGCTAGCATGGATCCTAGAAAAGCTGAACCTAATCTGGAAATCACTGCTTCATCCATCTGCCCATCTCTACATAAATCCTTTGTTTTACCACCAAAGTATTCCTTTTTGGGACAACCTCCATCACGGAGAAAAAGCACCCCTCTCGCTTTGATTCCCAGAAGAAATGCATGTGGGAGATATTACATTTTAGAAGGGATAAGCCCAATTTATTTATGCCTCTCTTGTGTAGATCAAAAAAAGAAAAAAAACAACAAAACCCAATTCAATAGTCAAACAGAAGACAAAAGCAAAATAAATTTTATGTACAATACGCCAATGACAGGTCACACTCTCAAGAAAGAGAAGGATACTTTGTCCTTGGATTTTGAAACACTGCTGAAATACTTCTTGGGCTGGGAAAGAGCATTGTGTAATTGAAGACTTAGAGAAGACAAGTATGCAGGAGTAGGACCACACCTAGGAAGGCATTCATCTTAAAACACTTGAAGGGTGTTAAAGGACGACTCCAAGATGAGAAAAATCTGGAAATAAATCAGTTGGAGGACTTAGACAAATAGACAGAGACAATGCACTTGTCTGAAAAATATGGGCTTTTCCAACAGAGTGCCCTTGAGAGGGCAACTTCAGGTGAGGACAGAGCCAGGGATCAGCTCTGGGCAGTGACACCAAGGTGTCACCGGGTTTTGCTGACAAGGAAAATGCACCAGGAGAGACCCTCCTGTGTCACCACTTCAGCCTTTTACAATGTCAAGCATCTAAAGGGTCTGAGCACTAATGCAGGGACACTGTCATTCATGTGCAAACACACAGCTCTGGGGTTTGAGCATCTGTATTTAATTTTCTGCCTTTTATGAGAGGGAGGGGAGCAAGACGTTGTTCTTGTTCTATCCCAGAGCTTTGAGCACGTAACCTATTCTGCCTGGTATCATCATTCAACAAATCAAGACAATGTTTCATGAGACAACACATGAAAGAAGACAGGGAAATGTTGCTGATTTAGTTTATTGAGAAAGAAAATCAGGAATGAGCCGAGTTCCCCAGAGGGTCAGATGAATCTTTAGCTGGCATTTTCAAGTGGGGATCCTGTGGTGAATTCTCTTGGCTCTGATACTCAGCACTTTCCAAAATGGCTTAAACTGATAGTCCCATTGCTGTCCCTGAAAGCCAGGAGAGGAGAGAATGAATTAAACACAGAGTCATGCCTGCTATAATCTGTCTTTCTGATGGCTCCTAGAGATGGTGTCAGATGGGATCCTGCCCCAGAGCCAAGGAACTTGCAGACTCATAATCTGCTATTTGATTATTAAGAGATGAGTGAAACAATTTAACCCATTCTTAAGATTGAAAATATCTGTGGGGAAACTATAGCAGAATTTCAAAAGGAAAGGAATTTCATTTCCTTTTCAACATGCAAGAAAAATTCTATCTAGGTTAAATGGCCTTCGAACCATTCACACTAACAAAGCAACCGTAGCTTTTTTTATGCTCTAATGAAAAAAATAAATGAATGCTTGACACAGTGGCTGGCATTCCCTCCTGCCCCAAATCCCTAATCATCAGTACCCAGCAAACAAAAGAGCAGTAACTGTGCAAACTTCTGCCCACAGGAGGCAACTGATAACACAAATGTCACTCATATTTGTACATACACGACTGCATTGCAGAAGTTACACTTATTGTTGTATGTTGCGTTGTCAGAGCCACAGACAGGCATGGAGTCAAGTGAGCAGACAGGTTTGGGGTAGTCACTGCAGTCAACCTGTAAAAAAATAAATAAAAGAGTCTGATGTGAAGGAGTCAGTAGCACAAGGGCTTGAACCCCGAGCAAGAGCTGCAGAGCTAATGATACCAATCTTACCAAAAGTAATTAACTCCCTTGCACATCTGATATAAACTGAGGTGTCAGTTTCTCCTATGCCAGGAGAATTTAATAATATAAAAATAGATCATAATTTCCTGTTTGAAGAGATGCATATCATAACCTGGTCACAGCATTTCCAAGTACCAGCAGTTCACTTGGTGAAGGTGCCGTGCTCTGTGTTCCCAAGCTGGCCAGGAAATTAAATGGAAAAACACTCATGTCTGGAGAAATGGAGTGCTGATCCTCTATAAAGGTCCACTATCCCTCCTGGAGTCTTAAAACTGCACATAGCTGGATACTGCAAGAGTGGGGTGCTGTTTCCTGGAGCAATGGGTGCCACACTTGCTGAGGAGCATTGTAGGGCTAAAAATGTGTCTGGGTGCAGGAAGAGGCTGAGGAATTTCACAGAGGAGAAATCTATCAAGGCTTACTGACTACACAGAAATCACACCTAGCTGAGGTCCTATATCTGAAAACAGCTGGAGGTTGGAAAGGTAGAAGTCATTTCTCTACATTCTGTCCTACACAATGCTCACAGCCCCTGCCAACAGCAGGCTCTGCCCCTAGGCTAGATGGACCATTGATCTGACTCCAAAAGCCATTCTCTGTTGTTATTCACAGTTCTGCCCTGATGGATTATTTCTGCTGCTCTTTTACTCATCCCTTCCTGAGCAGTCACCTGCTCCTTTCCTGGCATTCACACAAATAACATTTATTACATATAGAGAAAGCAAAATCTCTCCCATTCTGCAGCACAGTAGCTGTTCCACTTCTGCAGGACACTGCTGGTCTGAGGGCTGCTGCAGACACTGGCAGTGCTTCCCCTGACAGCAGCAGGACCAAAACCCAACCCCTGATCACCCAATTCACTTACTGCGACAATTTCCTTCTTACATTCACCATCAGCCTTCTTGCCAACACTGCTTCCAGCCTCTCTGGGAAGGAAAGAGACCTGCATTAGGGAGCTCTACAGGCAACCTGTTCTGCTGAACCCCATCACCCAGGAATGCTGAGCAGCATCAGGCACAACATGTGGGATCCAGGAGGCATCCAGCTTAGGTTGTGTCCATGTGGCTCCAGGGACCAGCTCAGGAGGTGTCACTGCCTGGCAGAGAGCTGGTTTACAGCAAGATGTGAGGGACAGGGGTCAGGGTGGATGAGGAGACAGGCTGTGTGACAATGTCAATGCCCCCTGGGTTAGCTGTTGTCCTCTGCAAGGCAGCATCTGCCACACAGACCCTTTTAACTTGGTTAAGAGAAGCACTGTGTCCTGTGAGATCCCCACCCAGACCTCTACTTCTCTGTCTAGACCAAAGGCACGGCTTTCCTTCTAATCACAGAGGAAAACAAGGTTTAGTCAGGAGGAGAAGAGGAGGGCCAAAGTCCAAGCACCTCACAGAAAAGGCCTTGGTAGAAGTGCTGCTATCCAAAAGAGCAGCTCCAGGAGCACCAGCCCCTGGTCCCTGTGCTCAGTACTCACAGGTTCCTGGCACAGAGCTGGCACTCGCTGTCGTAGGTGACCCAGTCGGCCCCGCAGACGGGGCTCTGCTCTTTGCTGCAGAGCACCACCACTTTGCCCTCCTCACTGGTTGTGTTGGGGTACCTGCTGCAATCCACCTGGTGAGGGAACAAATGAGTCCTGGTGAAGGCCTTGCTTACAGCACACAAGTAGATCTGGTGAGAGTATCTGCCTGACTGTGCAGGACAGTACCACAGCAGGAGAAAAGCTTGGAGGTGACCAGTGCAAGATTCTGACAGCTCATCTGTACTCTGGTTTAGTAGGGTTTGAATTATTTCAATAAGCACTTAGCCACTCAGAAGCAGGACACATCCCTTGTTTTGCCCTTGGTTTTACTTACAGGGGCAACTTCTTTGCATTCTCCATCGTGGTCTTTGCTGACATTAGCTCCATATTCTCTGCAGAGGGAAAGAAAAAATGTTAGGAAGTTCAGCAAAGATGTCTTGCTACCTCCTAGATGCTAGAATTAATACAAGGGAAAAGTGATTCTTTCTCAGTCAGGCTTTTTTATATCTGTATTTGAGAAGGTAGTGCCACCTTCCCTAACCAGCTGAGTAGTTGATAGGGACGTAAAACCCTGGGAAGCTTTAGGACCATTTTGGGCAGCTCCAAGCAGAGCATCTCCATCCTTTTGCTGTGATGAGATGTGCTCTCAGAGCCATCACCTGGCTTCTCCTTGAGACAGAGAAGAAAAAACCTGAATAAATAACACAAGCAAAAGAAAGACACAGTGACCAAAGCTCTGCCTGAGCGCTGTGCCGTGATACCCAAGCTCATGTAGAAGGAATTGACACAGGCGACATGTGACAGAGCACTGATTGTTGAGCAGTGGTGCTGGCAGGAGCTCTGAGCTGTGCTGCCTGAGGTCCCCACGCTGTCCCCAAGCAGGACATACACGTTGTAGGCACAGAGCTGGCACTCGTTGCCGTAGGTGACGCCGTCGGAGCCGCAGATGGGGTGGTCAGCCTCGCTGCAGACCAGCACCTCTTTGCCCTCCTCATTTGTGATGTTGGGATATGTACTGCAGTCCACCTGCCAGAGGAATCACAGCAACGGGGTGAGAAGATCTGTGACGTTCACAGCTCTCATGTTGTGTGGGACACTGACCTGGTACAGCCAGTTCTCACTGTCACAGCACAAACTTCTGCTGTGGGTCCATCAGGTAACTGGTGAATCCTTCCTGCAGAGATGTCCCCTCAGAGCAGGAGAAGAGGAGGAGGAGGAGGGAAGAGCTATAACCATGCAGCTCCTTGGATGGGATAAACCACTGGTGGTCTCTCATGCTCACTTGACATGATTTTATAAAGGCTCTCCATGATTTTATAAAGGTCCCTAGTTCTTCTATTCTTGTAGCCCCTCCACTGCACTTCTGGTTTTATTTTTTCATTCTTAATACACTGATCATGTTTTTTTCAGAGGACCAAGCCTAATGACCTGTGAGGAAGCTGGACCAGTTCAGAGTATTTTAGTCTTTCAGTAGGTTGCCCTCAGGTAGACCCTGATACCAGTCTATTGCTTCAGTTTAGAACCAGGTATATATTTCCAGCTTAAAGCTTTGACCAGTCTAAAGTTGCTGAAAAATTAATTAATCCAAAATCATTGTATCATTACTACTAAAACATTATTAACATACAGCATAGATGTACAGCCAAGAGCAGTATAATTTAATGTTATACACTATAGAATCTGATTACAGTGACCCAAGTTTCACACTTAGGTGAGAAACAGCTGAGCACCTACAGGCTGCAGGGTTTTTCCATTCCTTTGGTTATGTCTTTATCAGGCTACATACTTAAGAAAAGTGACAGAAAGAAATCTTCCACTTACCTCAATCCCAAAGGCAGTATCTGGAAAAGAAAAGAGAGGCAGAAAGTACGAACCAAGGCCAATATGATAAGACCTCAATTAAAGCTGGAAATATGGATATAAAATTCCTGTGCGCAGAACCAAGCTGAATGATTTCCAGTGATTATTTTTTGAACTAAATAAACTATGTATGATTTTTTTTTCTCTATGTTGATAAGCATAATAGCATTGCTTATTGCTGGCTGTGATGAAACACCTTTTTGAATAGCTTTGTTCTTTTTTTTTGTCCTGAGATATGCAGACTTATTAATTGAAAACAGAAAAGCTTTTCCTTCCTTATCTTTTTACATATCCGTTTTGACCCTAAAGTGCTGCTGTTGTGTATCTGAAAATACACCTGAATCAACACAGACAAATGCAAATAGTCACCTACAGGATAAGCAAATACATACAGCATTTGTTGACAGAAATATGCATTTGAAAGAAGGCGAGTATGAAAAAAATGTCTTTGGCTTTGTAATTTCATCAGTTGTGAATATGCAGTGAGAACATCAGAGTCTGGCTTGTTTTCATCTCTTGTTGTTCCATTAGCAGAAAGAGCATTGCAGGAAATTTGCCAGGGTCTTGCAAAGAACTTGCCTGTGCCATTACAATATTTTCCTTACTAGTTGCTGGAGGTCTGACCCCCTTCTTGTGGCCTTATTTCAAGTATTCATCCATTTGCTGTAATTGTGCAAGTCTAAGCAGTGTAATGGTGTGAGAACATCAGTGTACAAAGTGTAACAGCACGAGTTGCCAGCACAGAACTCCACTTGCTGTTACTCATATTTGTGACAAACAATCAGCTACAGCAGCGAGCCACTGAGACACACTCCTGCAACCTGCACGATGCCAACCGAGGCAGCAGAGCCCTCTGAAGGAGATTTTCTCTCTCTGAATCCTCTGTCTTATCCTTTCAAAGGCAGCCAGGACCCAGAGGTACCTGGAGAGTCACTCACCTGGGACGCAGCACAGCGCCAAGGAGAGGAGCACCAAAAGCCCTGCCGTGGTCATGGTGGAGGTGTCTGGAGTCTGCAGGCTGCCTGCTCCCACTCTGCTCACGAGATGGTCCTTCCAGGGCTGGCTGCAAATATATACAAATGCAATGTCTAAACTGTTCAACTGTAACATAAAACAACCTGCAGAATCTGTCACCAGCACAATGAGGCCGGTAATATTTATGGAGGTCTTGACTTTTCGGGTAATGGTCTGCGTCTGCTAGGCAATTGATTTTGGCTGGACACCTGGTTAATAGATCAAGACAAGTATCACAAGTTCTCAGTGGTCAAAAGCAAACAAACAGCCTTTTGGACAAAAGAAATCTCTTTGGGATTCTAGTGGAAATGTAAGGAGCACAGAATATTGAGGGGAGTAAAGAGCAGGCCACTAATTTGTCTCTTATGGAGGAACATCTCCTATGAGGGAGCAGCTTAGGCAGGATGCAGCACCACCCCACCTGCAGACCAGGCTGAGTCTCTGCTTTCCTTTCTGATTTTGGGTGGGGTTTTCCCCCCAAATTCCCAGATAATCACCTCTAGGTACAAACAAAGGTCAGGTGTGGCTTTGCCATCAGCAGCACCAGTTAAGCTTCATCAGGCAAGTCTGGCAGGACTGTGTCTCACTTGTGAATCCAAAGGTATTTGATTCTCGACAGTTTCACTGCCTAGGTATAGAAGAGCTCAGTAGAAGACTTGAAAGCAGGTTAAAAATCTGTCAAATGCCACTAAAAATGTCACTTGAACCTTAGCAACAGGGAGCACTTATTTACAGACCCAGTCCCAGTTAAATACATGGATTCAGAGTGTTCTGCCAAGCCATCTGAAGAACAAAAGACACTGAAGGTTTGGGAACCTATTTACATTGCACTAGCTACGCCTGAAAGTACAGTAGATACTTTCCTCTTGCAGATATTTTAGAAAATTATACTTAAAATATAGAATCTGTCCCCATTTCCCTGTCTGTCTCGCACCACCAGCCTTTGTGTCATCTCCAAATTGCTCCTGCCTAGGAGCAGGTCTGTACCTCTGCTGTTTCAGTAGCTGTAATTTCGCAGGAGTGGGTTCTGAAAGGAATGTTCCTCATCCCTTTCACAGGTCCAAAACAGCAAGGATACTTGGGGTTTTTTGGGGGGTTGTTGGAGCTAAGCATTGTGCTTAGGGTAGACTTCAGAACTATGGGAGGTGCAGAGCAAAAGGTGCTTTACAGGTGCTGCCTTTAATGAACCAGACACCACCTATTAAACAAATGAAATTCATCTGAAATCATTGAAATTCACCCCAAGCAAATGTGTTGTTGTCTGACCCACCACAGTAGTCTAAAGGGTATATTTTGATCCTTAAGTGGATATATTGTACAGTGCATGGAATCAGCTCTCCTGGCACGCCCAGAAGGCCACAGCATGGCTGTGTGGGTATGCAGGTCACATTTTTATATCCAAGAGATGAGATTCTTCACAGGGAGAAGCATCGAAATAATGATGCTGCTGTGATTGTTTCTATAAATTACAGGGAGCATGCATGAATATTTCAGACAGATTTGGCACATCTTCAGGATATATTGCCCTGATGTGTCTTGTGAACAGCATCTCTGGAAGCCAAACACTTCCCTGAGCATGTGCAGGAGTTACTGAAGCTGCTCCCTACGTGTCACAGTTGCTGCTTTTACCTGTGCAGGCTCTGCAGAGTTGGAGGGGGCTTCATCTTTCTGGGTTAAATATGGACTTTGCCACTGCCTCCTCCAGCCAAGACCTCTCCAAACCATCCTCACCAGCCTTTACAGCCCCAGCCCTGGACAGTGCTGTCCTTTGGGCAAGACCAACCTCTCCTGACGAGTGGAGAGCACCTTCCTGACAATGTCTGGCATGAGTTACACCAGAGAAAAATTTTCCACTTCAGCTGCTGGGTTCATCACTAGGTCTGGCACTGGCCCCAGGCAACTGAGATTTTCTCTGACCACCACAATTCCTGTTGGATGTCCAGCAGATCCTTTCTTTCTCTCTCACCTACAGACACTTCAGGGAGACTCAAGTCTGCAACAATTAAATGGTGACTGGGGAACACCCGAGCCACTCAGGTACCCCCTAGGCAACCCAAAAAAATGACACCCAGAAATCCCCAGGTTTCAGACACTTGCACAGCCTGCAGCCATTCAGCATCCACAGCCTCCCCACCCAGGGTTACAGCTCCAGATTATCCCACCTCTGATAACAGTGTGGAAAAATCCCACAGCTGGCTAAACTCATGCTGCAGGACAGGTCCCTCAGTCCTCAGCTACTCCTGGAAGAACAGTTGGAAAGAGGATTTGGTCTGCAGTCCTGCCACTGATCTGCTGTAATCCACTTCATTATGGTCTTCTAATCCTCAAAGTCAGATGCAGCATATGGCTAATGACCATCTGGCTAAAGAAAAATCCTCTGTGTGCCGCAGCCAGCACGAGGGCAGAGATCCTACAAGAGGCTGGAGATGGACTTTGGACAAGAGCAGGGGGTGATAGGACAAGGGGGAATGGAAAGGCTTTGAGCAGAAAGAGGGCAGGTTTACATTAAGTATTAGGGAGAAATTCTTTAGTGGGAGGTCCTGGCACAGGGTGCCCAGAGAAGCTGTGGCTGCCCCACCCCTGGAAGTGTCCAAGGCCAGGCTGGATGGGGATTGGAGCAGCCTGGGACAGTGGAAGATGTCCCTGCCTGTGGCAGAGGGGTTGGACCAAAATGATCTTTAAGGTCTCTTCCAACCCAAAAAATGCTATGATTCTGTAATCTGCAGGTAAGCAAAGGCAGTGCCACACCTCAGGGTGCTGCCTGTTATGGCCCTGAGCACCACAAGGTCTGTGTGCTGACACCAGGACAGGATTTGGCCATTCTACAACATCCTCTCTGACTTACTCATGTAATTTCTTGTTTTACATTTCCCATTACAGGTTTTTTTTTTTTCATCATTGATTTCATATTCTCTGAAAGAATCAAAACTGAGGTTGGAGAATTTTCTTAGCAGATATGCAACTTCTCAGCATAAATAACACATTTATAAGTGAATGGCAAATCATTTAATACACTTTTCTAGACACTCCTGGGGTTTGTCACATTATTTAATTAACAAATAACTGCTGTAAAATTGGGAAATACTAATTAGTTGTATCTCTTTCATCAAAATGCCTCTAATCACTCCAAAATGCCTGCTAAACAAAATTCAGGCTGCAGTTTTCGTCTCTGGCTTTATTTTGGCCACAGTGTGGCCAATAACTGTTTGCACTGAGCCACATGCCTGGAGGAACCAACACAGCACAAATGGAAGCTCTGCTTCATACCCAGTGCTTGAAGGCCTCGTTTGAACTGAGCAATAAAGCAAACAAAGTCACTGATATGATTAAAAACATCTCACTATCAAAACATATCCATGTGTTTATGAACTTATTAAATAGAACTTGATCCAGGTAATGCCAGTGGATGTTTTCCTGAACCAATAAGACCATGTGCAGAACTTTGTACTCTGCAGGTGAAGGCTAACATGGTTTCACATTACTTATGCAATGAATTAAATGTATTTGGCCCCACTACAAGGGTAGATGTTGACACATGGGAATGAGTCCAGCAGAGGCAGGCAGGCTGCCCAGGGACAGGGGCACAGGGCATTCCAGGAAAGCTGAAGGAGCTGGGCTGCTTCATCCCAGAAAATAGATGGCTACTGGGATCACATTGCTGTCTGCAGCTCCCTGATGGGGTTAGAGATAAGGCAGAGCCAGACTCTTCTCTAAGCTGTATGGAAAAAGGATTAAATTCTGAATTAATGTGAGGAATTATTCCTTGTCAGGAGGATGATCAAGCACAGAAAGCAGAGAGGCCATGCATGTCTTTCCTCAGTGCTATTGAGAACCCAACTGAAAAAGAAAGGCCTTGGGCACCCTGACCTGCCTTTGACTTCAGCCTTGCTTTGATCAGGGTTTGAGCCAGACACCTCTGGAGAGCTCTTACAACTTTAATTATTTTATTTATATTGCACTTATATAATTCTCTCTCCTATAAATAGTTGTTATTAATAAAAAAACATATTATTTCTCTATGACCCAGGAGAGTCTTAGAATTTTCCTACAGCCTTTCCTAAAGGGTCACAGGTAAGCTCTGCAAAGAGCTCCCAGAATGTTTTTACAGGGGGTGGCCAGCAACATGTACAACAGAAAGAGTGGATTGTAATCATTGTTAAAATAAAACCACACACTAAACCATCCAAATTTTTAGACATTATTAGTTCTCAATGATTTAAAAGTCTCCTCACTTCTGCATGAGCCCAGTACTTCCCTTCTCCAGAAGAGCATCAGCATTTGAATCTCTAGAAAAGTTATCTGCACCACAGAAAATCAGCTGCCAAAATATCATCTACTTCCCTGCTGTGCTGTAGCCTGGACCAGACGTGGGTCTCAGCAGCAGCAGCAGCTCTGAGGACACATCTCCATCCTCTGCCTCCCCAGCTCGTGCTGTGCTCCAGCTCTGAGAAGTGTCTGGATGATAAGGATGTCAGGTCAGGGCTCCATTGCAGAAGGCAGGAAAATGCTACAATGAACATCAGAAAAAGGAGGCAGCAAGCAACACAATTTGGCTGGACACTGACCCAGGTTATTGCTCTCTGAAATGAATGTACTGCAGGGAAGGTGGGCTGGAGGTAACACAGAGGTATTAACCTGCAGCTGATCAGAGGAACAGGAAATCATTGGTTTAATCAGTTTCCCTAACACTTCAGTGATCTCAGCTCTGCATCACTGAGCACTTGTCTCATCTTTGCCACAGCCCAAGCAGGAGCAATGAGGAGGTGGCTGCAGGGAAGTGGCAGCTGACCTGGGATTGACACCATTCATCGCAGGACAGAGTCAATCAGGCAGCTTCACTGCTAGGGCTGGGAAAGTATCCTTGAGGAGAAAATCTTCCAAAGGTAGAAAAACAAATAATAAAATTCAATAGATTCTTATCTGCAATGAGACATTATTTATAGCTCAATGCACAGTTAAAATAGAATGAATAAGCATGTTCAGCTATGAAAGCAAATTGCTTTGAGGTTATATAAACCAGGGGAATAGTTGAACACATTTTCAAACTACCAGTCATCCAGCAGCACTCACATCACCAGAATAGCACACAGCAGGGGGATTGTGGCTGTGTCCCTTGGATTTCAGGCAGCTCCCTGACCCACCAAGGAGTGTCACTGCCGAGAGAGGCTGAGAGGCAGAAATAAGATATTTTAACTGACAGGCAGGGCTGGGAAAAGTGATCTGGTGTGGTTGGGATGAACACTTGCTGCACATTGAGCAGCAGAGAGGAAAGTGAAGGGCTCAAGGAAGATGGTTTGATCCCTGGACAGCTGCATTGCAGAGTTTGTTTACAGAGGGATAACCACCCCGGATGTGACTGCAGCACAAAGTCTGTGCTGGGGAGCCAGGTTATTGTCTCACATGAAGCACAGGGATCATCTCTTCACAGTGAGCTGCCAAGTCTCATTAATTTATCATGGGGACATGCCTCCAGTGCTCACTCTCCTCAGTTGTGTTTTGTAAGACTGACAGATATGTCTATAGATCACAAAGTGTTCCTGACAAGAGGGTAATTAACCTTCGATGTTTACATCTCCTTTCTCTTGGTAAGTAACACACAGTTTGGGGATTTGGGCAGATCTGGCTGTAAATGAGTTACAGTTTCCTTTCATGCTCTTGATTAGAGTCCAGAAGGAGTGACTTCCTAAGCTCTACATGGAGCAGTAGGTAACCAAGGGAGAATTTCCCTGGGTAAATGGCCAAAGCCTTGGACTCAGGGCTTTTGGACCAGCACCAGGTCTGCAATCATCCATAAGTCTGTAACTGAGCCCTTTAGGTCCAGGTCTGGGATTTGCTTTATGCAAGCTCAGAACAGGGTGAGCTGAGGCTCTGCCCAACTTGAAGGAACGAGGGGTGAAGGAGTTTATACACAGACAGTGACATGTAGCAGAGGAATTGATGTAAAGAGGGGTTTACGTTAGATAAACATCTCAAGGGTATGTCCCCCTGCACAAATTCCATATGGGAGGAAGCAACTGGGAGTGCCACTGTTATCTGCAGGCATCACTCTGCCCCAAGAAAAATCAAGGGATCACATCCCCATGCAAACCTTTATTTCCATGTAAAACCACAGGATGAGGTGATGCAGAACAGAAGCAAGCAGAGCACCAAACAAAAACATGCTCCCAGGCTTCACCTTATCAACCAACAAACCAGCAAAAATTCATATGAGGAACAATGTTTGAAAAAGACAAGTGAAAGTGCTTGCTTTCCTGTATGGGAATAAAGCCAGGAACCCCTGGGATATGGGATAAATGAGGGTTTGGTTTTTAAAAATGATCTTGTAAATAAAGCAGCAACAAAAGAGAGGTGCAATAGGCTAAGAGTGAAAATTCACTGCTCTTCCTGGTGGGAACAGCAGGGAGGAGAGGGTGAGAGGCAGGATATATCATGGTGCTATAGCTTGAACACTTGGCTGGGAGAGGCTGAACGGGATGGAAAGATTTTCTATAGCTGAAGGACTATTAGCATCATAACCACTGAACATACCTTCATTATTAACATCAAAAGAAAGGGCAACAATTTCATTTATTCTGCAGAGCTGAGCTTTAATGAGACCACTGGCTGATTCTTTGCATCTGGACATGGGTGAAGCACAGCTGGTGGTGACAGAAAGGAACATGATGCCAAATTACAGGATTTTGCCATTTTACAGTAAAACTGAGGTAGACAGCAGGAATTCTACCCTCTCTGAACTATTGCAGTAGCAAAGTAACCCAAAATAACCAGCTATTTACTTAGTAAGTTATACATGCATGACAACTGCTATATTATATGTGATCATAGGGCCCCTACAACCTCTGATTTGGGCACTGCCCCATTTGCAATCTGACAAAACATTCTTATTTCAGGAGAACTGAATGCACTGATCTCCGCAAAGGCTTTGTGTGTCTCCTTTTCTGGTCTTGAAACTGGTTATTCTGCACTTTCCTGCTGCTGTCAGTGGAGGTTGTTTTTGAACGCTTCTATAGCAAAGAAATATTTCTCCTACTTGTCTCATATTTTGCATCATTTTGCCCTCCTTCCCTTCCTACTTTGGAATGCAGCCTGTGGAGAACAGCAATATTAGAAAGCTTGTGTTAAATCACTGCCAAATAAAATGTCAACAGAAGGTATGTGCATCACTCACGTCCAATCCTGCGCTGCCTGCTCAGCATCCTCTGACACTGTTTGGGATGCTGCCACAGAGAGCAATGGGAGCTCAGGCTGCTTCTTCCTTTGCCTTCCTTCTTAGTCACTGGGAGGACTGCTGTTCCCAAGGCCTTGAGTGCCCCACGTTCTCTGAGGAAGGGAAAGTCTGCCATTAGAGACTCACAGTATGACCATTTTCCCAAAGGGACTCAAGTGCTGGGAATGTACATAGAACTCCCAAAAGATGCAAGTGAAGGAGTTCATCCAAGTTAACCACCAACAATGAAGTGGTTTTACTGTCTCTGACTATTATAAACCTATCAGTCAACAAACCTCTGCCATCTGAATGTGCTGCATCATTTGAATTTCCACCCTGGATACTTTCTTCAGCTATTTTTTCTTCTCTGCTAAATCTTCATGATTTACCCCCAAGCACAAACAGCAAGTGGAGAGGGAGGAAAGGAGGATAAATTGGAAAAGCACAGGGAGAAGCCAGGGGCTAGGGAACTGTCACTCAGAAAGCATGTTCTTTCCATTGGAATGACACTTTATAGGCACAGATCCCACATTCACTGGTGTAAGTGGAACCATCTGTGCCACAGATCTGCTCAGCACTTGGTCAGGGGGCCCTGACTGGCCCTCCCCAGCAATGGCCCTGGGGCACAGGCTGCAGCCCATCTTTAAAGGGAATGGAGAAAAAGAGCTCAAAGCAATACATCCAAACGTTCCTTGGCCTTCAGGGGGCTTGAACAAAATTAACCTTTTACTTCTACACATGAAAAACAGGCAGGAAGCAGCACACTGTGTGAACACTTATTCTTTGCAGTTTCACGTTATGTTTAAAATCATGGGGCCTCACCTCAGCTGGTGAAAATCTGGAAATCCCTCCTGGGCTGTGTGGATGTCTGCCAGCTGGAGACAGGCTCCTTCCACTGCTGCTCTCTGCTTTTTGCCTCTCTACTCGTTGATCCGCGGAGAGCACGCAACCAGAGCCCAGGGCATGGCAAAGAATCAAATAAAACTGTATCAAACATTAAATTACAGCAAGAGAATGAACACGTCTGAGTGTGCACATATTGATGGATGAAATGGGTGCATACCAGGGCTATGTATTTCTTTAAACACAGAGGTCCAAGGAAATTTTTTAAGTTCCCAAACTATTTTCTTTGCCAGCCGTCAGTTAAATAGGATGGTGCAATTGATACAATGAGTTTGAATAATTATTTCTGGATTTCTTTTTGGTGTTTTTGGGTTTTTTTTTTGAAGAACATATGGTTATAAAAATGCTTTAAAAATAATTTAAATATTCTTCTGAAATGAATATTTAAAAATCAGTGGGATGAGCCTTGTCACTCTCCAGCATCCCTCAAGAGAGTGACAGAGTGTCTGAGCCCATCCACATGCCTCACTAACAAATGCAGCACATGAAAAAATAGCTAAACCAAGGCAAATTATCAGCAGACAATTTTGAAAGGCACAGATTTTTCGATAAAGGGTTTGAATGAAGTTTAGGTACAGCCACGCTCAAGGAAAAGTTGTGGGCTTTGTTTTTTCAAGTTGCAGATGTGTGAGTGCTGATAAAAGGTGAAAAAAATTTCCAGCTCAATATGAAAAGACTAAGTATTGTTTTCTACATTCCACTTATCAATCAAAATTTAAATTATTCGCCTCATTCTTCCCCCTCTTTGTGTTGCAAGAAAAATGACTGTAGACTCAGAAAACATTGATAACGCTATAAAGATAAGTCAGACAAACAAGAAAGAGAGAGGACATTCATATTTTTAAAACACTGCCTCTGTGATATGTTCTGGTACATTTACAGGTCACAGATCCTGAGGCTGGATCATCATCAGTGTGAAACACGTCAGAGCTGGTCCAGCCTTGGCAGCTCCATCCCCATTCCCCAGAGCCGAGATCTGAGGCTGCCAGGCACAGTCTGGAGTGGCACCAGCTGCATTTCAGCACTGCATTTGAGATGCCTCATGCTGCAGCCATAGCAGGCACTGCAAAGTCATTTTTTTCCTTCACTTCATCCTTGACTGAGGATATAAAGCTGCTTCTGTTCATGGCAAGAGTGCAAAAATAAGAATCCACCAAAGCAAGACTAAGTCTGTGCTTGCATCTGATCCTTTCAGTGCCTCTTTCCAGGTTAAAAACCAAGCTTTCCCAGCATGACTGTGGAATGGTTTTTGAGACAAACCCGACTATTTGAAGCTGCTCAGGCAGCTCAAGGTGAATAAGAAAGCCCCAGTGCTCTGCAGCATCATGCACCTGAGCAGGGATGGAGCAGCAGGCTGAGCAGCACTAAAGCATCTGTCACACACACAGATGGCTACTGCTTGCAGTTTGGCAAGGACTGAGCTCATAAGGTGATTGGGGACTTCTTGACTGGGGAGGGTGGATCAGATGTCCTCCAGTGGTCCCTTCCAACTTTAACTATTCTGTCATCTCTTGCTGTTTCCCACCACAGTAGCATCCATCCATCCCTCTGTGCTCAGTCCACTGTGCCTTGAAACCACCTTTCAAGTCTCTTAGTGGCACTTGAAACCTGGTATTGTTCTACCTCTCTGCTAAGCCACAAAAATTCAATATTCCCTCTTGGATGTGCTTGTCTTTGCCTCCTCATCATAGAATTGTTTAGGTTGGAAAAGACCTTTAAGATCATCAAGTCCAAATATTACCACTGCCAAGGCCACCACTAAACCATGTCCTGAAGCACCACATCTATACATCTTTTAAATCTCTCTATGGTCAGTGACTCAACCACTTCCCTGGGCAGCCTCTTCCAGAGCTTGACAACCCTTTCCATGAATAAATTTTTCCTAACATCTGATCTAAAGCTCCCCTGATGCAACTTGAAACCATTTCCAATGCAAAGCAGAAAGAAATCATCTAAGTAACACACACTCAGTAAGTAACTGTGGAACAGCTGAAAAAAAACTCCAAGGCACAGAAAACCATGCTGTCCCTGAGAAGGCTGCCCTATTTTTATAGTTATATTGCTTCATAAAACACCCCCTGAGCCTGGGGGATATTTAAACTCCAATGTCAGGCCTTTCCCATTTCCTGGCCCAGTTTTAGTGATTTATTCCATTATGTAGTTAGACATGAAACCTATTGGTGAGTCCTGCACGGAAACCTCTGTCCTCTAACCCCTTTGGCTGCTGCCTTGGGTGGCTCTGACTTCTCTGACTTAATCTCAACTTCGTGCCTCCTTGAATTCTTGTTTGCCTTTGGTGTCACCAGACAATGAACTCCACAGAGGAGGCTTTGGCTGTGCCAAGATAATGCCACTGAGCTGGCTCTTGACAGCTTTACTGCAAAGGCTTGCAAAAGCCAGTGGTCAGAGCACAGTCCAAGAGAAAGGCTGCCAAAGTCCACGTGAAAAAAAAAAAAGAAATTATTCGGGTCTTACCCCTGAGGATAAGCAAGTAACACTTAAACAAGAGTAAAACAGCATGTTCTGCAAAAACACCTGAGCAGAAAATGGCAAAAAGGTTATATAAACCAAAAGAACGTTTACTTTAGTACACAGACCCAAGAAAAGCACAATAAGCCATTGTTAGTTACAAATCAATCTGAAAATGGATACTAATGGCACAGAGGTACTATGGCCTCATTCCCTGGTACAATACCCCAAATACCTCCAAATCAGGAACATTTGCCTTCAGCCTATTCTTCTAGCCTGACAATTCAAAGAGTGACTTTCCAAACTGATCCAAATAATTGTGTTATTCTCTGGTGAACTACAATGGGACATTGAATCAGGGAGGCACAAACTGTAGTCCAGAAGAATCCCTGAAATATTAGACTTGCAATAGCTTTGGTGACCTCGTGTGGAGGCAATGGTACAGCCAACAGATGAAGGGCAGCCCCAAGGTCCCCCTGCCTCCCTGCCACCCATACAGACCACCAAAATGACAATAATTATATCACCAGGTCTTCAGCAACTTGGCCTCAAAAAAATAGGCAAAATCACTATTTGCCTCAAAAAAGTAGGCAAAATGACTATCAGGCAGAATTTTTTTCCTATGACTTGTTATATATTTGGTTAAAACTTGTCACAAGTGAACCTCTGCATCTTTTTCCTTCCTGAATGACTTTAGAAAGCAGCTCAGTGATGCACCAGGGCTGTTCCCCACCTCAGGGGTCACCACTGCCCACCAGTCCTGGAGATACTCTGTTGCATTAATAAATTAAGATATTTCATGAGTGGACACTTCTGCTGCCTGTGACCCTGAATGGAGCTCAAGATTCCCCTCCTGTAGATTACATCCTTAAACTGCACTTGACAGTGTGGACAAATTCAGTGGAGGCAGGCTGGGATCCTCTTTCCTGGCAGCAGCTGCTGTCTCTGCCATGGGACAGGCTCCACAGGCAGTGGAATGAGGACAGGGCACCTCTTGCCCAGGCAGCCAATTTCCCCTTCTAGCCCAAGTAAAAAAGTGCTCTCCTCAAGAGCAAATCACCACCTACACCCTTGGCATCTCCCTATGGAGGAGGTGAACCATGCCCTGGAGGTAAAGATCTCCTTGCACTGACTGCAAAGAGGGACTCTGTCAGGGTCAGGTCATACAGAGATACCATGGTTTGAGAAGATTAACACTGACAAGAAGAATCTGAGGAGTAAGGAAAAGACAGAGCTCCAAGGGGAGCCCAGGCCCTCATCAGAGCGGGGATGGCACTGACACATGGCCAGAGAATTTTATCCACATTAGTTGGTAGTGGAGAACATCAATAAAAAAATAGACATCCACCACTCGAAATACAGTGACAGGGGAGAGATGGGGCAAAAGGGAAGAGATGGGGCATTGAGACAGAGGAACGTTGCCAAGTCAGTTTATTGAACAAGTGTTTCAGGAGCTAAGGAAACAAGGCAGACTGAAGGGATGTTACTAGGGAAGGTCAGCCCATGGGAAGACACATGGAAGGGAGTTTGTCTTCCTGGGCTGAAGTCCACCACAGACTTAGCATTCAGCCAAGCTCATGATGTTGAGAGTTCTGCTGCTTTGCCTGGTGAGAAAAGGAGAGAGGAGAATTAGACATGGCTGATGCCCCTCTCCTCATTTCACTGGCCCAAGCATTGACTTAGGGTTGACTGGAAATAAAGATGTCTCAAAAACCCAAATACCCCCTTTCATTATCCTCATTTAAGGAAAGATGAATGGTTTCATTCATTTGGTACAATCCAGTTGGTTCGGTGAAGTAATTTCCACACACCCTTGTGAGCTTGTGGAACAGATTGAGCGCTGCTTAAAATCAATAAAACGCTTTTAAAGCTAACAAACAGGAGGCCAGGTACAGACCACAGAAATGGGCCCTTCTCATTTTCCCTTACAATGCAAAGAACCTAGAAATGTCCAGTATATGCCCCAAGCAGTTAGGCAAAAAGGCATGATGAGACAGCCCTGCATCCACAGCAGGTACAGGAACTGATCATGAAAGGAAAGGTTTCACTCTTATACGTACAAATAGGCCATGCAGAAAGTACATCTGTTGCTGTAGGTTTTGCCATCAGAGCCACAGTGGGGCATGTATTCCATGGTGCAGACAGGAGTGACTTCTTTGAAGTCCTTGCAAAGGGCCTGCACACAGAAGGTGGATATTGAGTCTCTCTGCCTGAGAGCAAACTGTGACACCGCCCCCAAGCAGAAGGAATGACACCCCACTGAGAAAGGAAACTGGCTGTAACATCATCACCAACTCCAAGAGACCTCCTGATAGCAGATGTGGTCTTGCACTGTTTCTGCTCACTGCCACATCCCTTCCTGCTTTATTACAGAGCAGTGGGATGGATGTTGGCTGTTTTACAAGCAGTGTGAAATTCCCAAGGGATCTCCTCACATGTGCATGCCACCACCTCCTGATTTGTAGACCAGAGAAGAAGACAGTCCCCCAGGAGTGTGACAGACACTGAACTTCACTCTTTATTCCCATGCTTTCCCACTCACCCTTGTAATATCCTCTTCACAGGGTCCATTCTTCCTCTTGCCAAGGTTGGTCTGATGCTCCCTGGAGGAAGGAGAGATTGTTATCAACCACGACCTTCCCTGTTACAGCCAGAGAGCAGGAACAAACCTCACTCCCATGGAGTCACAGAGACTTCCAGATCACCCAGCTCAGCACCACCAACAAAAACATGCCCTTACAGACCAGACACTGTCCCCAGTGAGTGCACCCCCTCTGTGGGGCTGAACGCCCGTGCCAAACACTGAGCAAGGCAAGCAGGAAAACGGGGGCAGACAGACAGAATCCCTTCAGCACAAGGTTTCAGAAAGAGCCCTTGCAGATTACCTGGCTCCCACAGAGCCAAACTGTGACTCCCCCGGGGAGGAAGAGGAGCACTTACATGTTGTGGGAGCACAGGGTGCACTCGCTGGCGTAGGTGACGCCGTCGGTGCCACACACGGGGTCGTAGATCATGGTGCAGGCCAGCAGCTCCCTGCCATCCTTCAGCGTGGCCCTGCGGTACTGGCTGCAGTTCAGCTGGGGAAAACAAGGACACCAAAGGCTCTGCCACGGGCTCTGCTCCGTGCAAGGGGGCCCCAACACATCCCCCCCCTGCTTATGCCTCTGCCAGACCCTAAAAGGATCTGCCAGATGACAAATTGTGGTTATATATTAACTCGTTCTTCATGGAAAACTAGCAATTTCCTTTCACAGCCTTCCCTGGAGAGGACTGAATCAAGGCTGGAAGGTAGACATTACTCATTGAGCTCTGCATTTATCACCATGCCCCTATACCTTACTGAACCCACCAGGATATTACAAAAGGCAGCTCAGAAATAATCTGTAAATCAAAATGGCACGATTTATGCACTTCCTGCAAGGGGGCTGACTGTGACCAAGGTGTTTTTCATGGCCCACAAGAATGGAGGGGAGATGTGCTGACAGGTCTTTTGTTGCAGTGGGACGGTTCCGAGTGTTGAGAGCTGCCAGCAGGACTGACAGCACTGGAAGCTGATTTACGTCAGCTGAGGAGCTGGCCTTGTGTTTTAGCACTCCCAGTTTCTCCAGTGTGAACTCCTCATTCCTGATTTATGTATCTCACCCGGCCTGAGCACAGAGCGTGCTCAGGAAACAAAGGAATGACATTTCATAGTTTGTTTGTATAGAAATGAAATATCTGACTCGGGATGTTGACTCTTTCAAACACATGCTAATGAGGTAGCTTTGTTCTTCTATTCCCTAGTGAGAGTAAATGGTTTAGAGCTGGCCAAATATAGTTAATCTGGTATTTTTACATGATTCATGTTGGTATATATTAGATTACATTGCCTTTACCAAAAAAAACCCCACAAAAACCAGAGGTGGGTTTGAATCCCCTGATACCTTAGGTATCAGCATTCAAAATGCAGGCAATTTTCTAATCTTTGCAGAACATCCTTTTGTAAAACACAAGCATTGAGAAAGCACTGGGTTCCCTGGGCCCTCTGCATCCCCCGCCCATATTGCCGAAACATTCCGCTAAGTTCCTGCAGCAGCTATGACAGAGTGCTGTGGGAAAAGGATTCTCTGTGTAAAGCCTTACATCATTTATCATCTACCTGTCTCATAATTCAATCCTCACCTGCCCTCTCCTCTTTCTTTCCCTGACCGTGTGCAGGAAGTGCACAATGCTCCTGCTGATGGAAGGGTGATATTCACCCACAGAAGGAAGGGCAGCACAAGTGTGACCCCCATGGAGGCTACACCACCCAAACCACCCAGCATTTGCTCAGGTTGTGCAGTTGGCACCTGCTCAAACTCTCCCTTTCCTTCAGGTGCCACTTACCTGGGGAGCTTCTTCCACACACCTTCCATCGTGCTTCTTGGCAACCTGGGTTCCATGTTCCCTGGAAGAGAAAGCAGAGTTAAAAATGCTCAGCAAATAACTCAGTGGGGCTCTCAGGGTGGGGGGTGACCTGCAGGGCTCACATGTTATGGGCACACAGGAGACAGTCGTTGCTGTAGGTGGCCCCGTCCGTGCCGCAGATCTCGCGCAGGATGAAGGGACAGGCTCCGATGGCCTCTCCGGATTTGGTGCCTCTCAGGTACGTGCTGCAGTCAACCTGGGCAGATAAAACAGTGCTGGGTCAGTGCCCCATCTGCAGTCTGCCCACTCTGATCCTCTGGATTTTAGGGGTCTTTGCCAGGGGAAAATCAGAGGGTTTTTAAAGTTTAGACTTGCGTTAGAAATTAATTATGTAATTGTAGTTCAGTGTTTTCTGCTAGCAGAGGGAACAGCTGGTAAAAGAGATTATTTTCCTAGACTGGAACATACACAAGTTTTAAATCCAGCATTCATAAAATCATAAAGATCAGAAAAGACCTCTAAAATCACGGAATCCAACCATTAACCCAGAACCCCCATGTCCAGCACCAAACTATACTCCCAAGTGCCACATCCACACACCCTCTGAACAACTCCAAGGAATAGTGATTCCACCAATTCTCTGGTCAGCCTATTCCAAATACTGACAAGACTTTCACTGAAGATTTTTTTTTTCCTAATTTCTAAACTAAACATCCCCTAACTCAGCCTGAGGAATCTGATTTAAAGTGTTTGATATTGAGTGCAGCTTGACATGGTTTACTGTATCCAAGAGCAGCAAGAACTGTTTCACCAGTTTCTCTTGCAAAAATATTTACAATATATAGAGTCTAATGGTTTAAATATCTGAGGATCAATAGACACCTATTGGAAACCACTCTACATTAGCTAAGCATCACTGACACTTGACTGTCATTTTGCACAGTCTCCCCAATGCACTGTCTCTTATTATCCATATTTCCCATGTGGTCCAAGAACAAATTAAAGCAAAGACCACATTTTAACAACGTGCCTTTTCTACAGAAAATATATTGCAGTCCCTCAGGATGCATGAAATTATTTTTGGTGCTTCAGAGCTGCTCTGCATAAGCAGAATAAACTTGTTGAGCTATTATCAGCACATATTGTTACTGTGCAGGATAATAAAGCTATTTCTGTACACATACCTGAGAGCAGATTTGTCCTGGCTGACCAGAGTACAAGGATTTTTTTAACCTGCCTGTCTAGTGCAATGGAAATCCTAGCACTGAATAAATACAGAGACATCTAACACAGCTTTCTGCCTCCTCTCCTACTGTGCTAAAATGGGCTGCATGGTTCTTGGGCTGCCTCTGATGATTTCTGTTCAGAGATTGGCAGTTCTGGGACATTTTGTTTCTGAAGCCCCAGCCTGTCCCCATCCTCTTTTTCCCTCCTGGCAGCTGTGAGCAGCTGAGGAGAAGCACAGCACCATGAGCCCTGTGCACCACCTTCCACCCATCCCTGGGTGCACTGAGCCCAGCCAGGGTCTTCCTGGAGACTGCAGAGAGAGTAGATGGTGCTTATTTAGCAGCTAAAAGAACACTTACAGGAGTGCTTTCCTCCTTGCATCTTCCATCATGGCTTTTCTTAACATCAGTCCCGTGTTGTCTGAAAGGGAGAGGCTGGGTCAGCACACTCAAAACCTGAGCCCTGGGACACCCAGGTGCCACAGAAGGCAAACCAAACCCATAACCAATATATATGATAAAGGAGGCACCTGACTGCCTGATGAACCAGCTTCTCCCCATCATTAGAAAGTGTAATTCTAAGTGGTAGCAGACCAGTCAGGTCTCCTCACTGTGTGCTGTATCACAGTCCCATCCACTCTTTCTCCTGCCCAAATATCACAGTCCCATCCACTCTCTCTCCTGCCCAAATATCACAGCACTCACAGAGTGCTCAGGCTGAGAGCTGGCTCTCCCACACTCCCCCAAGGAGCAAAAAGAGCATCAGGGAACAAACTTCAGGTGACAAGGCCTTCAGGATGTTGAAACAGGAACACAGATATGTTAGTACCAAAAGAAAAGCCATCTGGAGCACTAAGCCTGGCTTGCCACTCCAAAAGAGAGTCCTGTGTGCAATACTTACATGTTGTGGGCACAGATTCTGCAGTCGTTGTCATAGGTGAACCCATCTGTGCCACACACTGGGTGCAGGGTCCTGGGGCACAGCAGCAGGTCTTTGCCACCCTTCACCTTTCTGGCTGGGAATTTATTGCAGTCAAGCTACAAAAAAGCAGCAGCATCAAACCTGAGAAAGACCTTGTTCTCCAATAAAAAAAAAAAAATCCCATCATAACCTCCTGCCATGTCTCTAATGCTGGGATGCTGAGACAACACCAGTGCTACTAAACTACATTTAGTTCTTGCTAAATCAGGCTGAGTCAGTTCTGCCTAAACCCTCTCACACGAGGGGAACTGCACAGCACTGCACAGTGTGTGAGGTTCCAAATCCCTGGCTTAAGCACCTTGGTCAGTCTCAACAATAAGATATGTCAGAAAAAAAAAATTAAAACAGGGCCCCTTTTTAATTGTGCAGTGAAAGAACTTGGACTTTGCATTTGAAGGGCATCATCAAAGGAAGATTAAAGCCCAAACTGAACGACTTCCACATTTGTGTCTTAGCATGCCCTACACAGCAGCTGATACATTCCAATCAAAACTTCAGGTGTGCTCCACATTTCAGAACCTGCCCCCACCCCAAAGGCTGCTGTAGGTGTGAATTCATCATGAGAACTCTGTTGTAAGCTCTCATCCAGCCCATCCAGCCATCAGCCAGGGCTGTTGGGCAGGGAGGGCCCAGAGGACACCTGCCTCAGGACAGGTGGGATTTGTCAGCATCCTCAACACAAGGAGCTGACAAGACTTAATAGACAGGTGGAGAAAGCCAGACCTCAGGCCAGCTCACTTTCAGAGTAGATGTTACCTCAGGGAACCCTTCAGTTGATGCAGCTAAGAGGAGTTAGCCTTATATTGAACACTTACCTCAGCAGACTTCTCTCTGCATTGTCCCCTGTGCCTTTTGCCAACATGGGTCCTTTGCTCCCTGGAAGAGGGAAACAAAATAAATGCTTAATCTCTTGGTCAAAGTCATGTGCAAAATGAAGCAAACCATGGCTTCAGACTTTTTTAAAAGTGCTCAGAATTGCTACTTTACTCATTACCAAGCCTATCCTATCTTCTCATAACATGCAATTTAAAGCAATATTCTGAATTGTTCCGTCCTCTGCCCAGCCCACAGACTCATCCAAGGAGATGCCTTATGACTCCTTGTGAGCACACAGAAGGTACCAGAAAGATACTCAAGGCAAATCCAAAACCATCCCTTTTCTAAGAGACTTGAAGAAAGAGGCAGGAGCAGAAATGCAGCAGGACAGTTCCCAAGACTGCTCAGCCTTGCTGGGCACTCAGCAGGAGCACTCTGGGCATGGCACTCACAGGTTGTGGGCGCAGATCCTGCACTCGTTGTCATATGTGGTGCCATCTGTGCCACAAACTGGATTCAGGTCCCTCGGACAGGACACCAACGTTCTTCCGTCTTTGGTGGTTTGTGTTTGGTACCTGGTGCAGTCAACCTGGCAAAATAAGGACAAATAGCTCTGGAGGAGCCCTTGCTATGCAAGAAAAGTCGATTCTGTTCTGTATCTCCACCTCAAATGTTTCTGTAACAGGACAAAGCCCTGTTACACTGAAGCTAAATTTCCAATCAGAAATTATATTTCTGAATATTATCCTAGCTCTTCACGAGTCAAGAAAAAGGATTATCTTGGAGAAGAGATACATGTTGTATCTTGTGCATGTATCTTGATCATGTACAAGAACATGTACAAAATTTTTGGCCTCATCTCATTAAAAAAAAATCTTGAATTTGGTAAGAAACACTTTTCAACAGCTGTAAATCTGAATAATACTGTTTCGGTTTGTGTTGGTTTTCTCCACACTTTTCCAGCTCTGTAATTACTTCTTACTTCAGATTCCCTGTAGTTCAGTACAGGATTTGAAAGGATAGGAAAGAATTGCTATCTATCTGTTGGAGAATGGACTTCCTACATCCCAGAATTTTGGCGCTGAAATACAGAAGCTTCTCCTTCTGAGGCACCAGACTGTTGGCCACAGACAAAGATACAATAAACTGTGCTCTATAAATATTTATGGTTAGGGCTCTTATGAGTCTCACTACATCTGTGAATACAACCAGCATGGGAGTTTTGAACCCCTGCTGCTGAGAGTGGAAACGCTTGTGGTCTCCAGAGAGAAAACTGCCAACCTGCACAGCATGTTGGCAAGAGAAATCTTCTGCCCCTCCACTTTCTCCTGGGGACACAAGTCAGCTCCTCATCCCATATCCATCTCCATCCTCTTTCCTCAGTTTGGTGGGGTGGAGTGACCTTCTCTCTGGAGCAGGGAGGATGCCAAATCCACCCCCACCATGCAGAAAAGCAAATAATGGACCGGGACCCTTGCACACCTTGTCCTATCAACCTCTTGCAGCTTCCTAGTGAAATCTGAGAGATCCTCAGGATTATACTAGCAGTCCTAAGAGATGTATTTTTGACTTCTATTGCACTTACAGCAACAGACTCCTTGCAGGGCCCTTCATGTATTTTGGTAATGTTGGTGTCATGCTCTCTGAAAGGAAGAAAAGCTTTGGTTAGGGAGCATTGAGAATAACTTTCCCCACGACACTGCAGGCACTGGGACAACAAATCAGGGTCCCACCCTCCCCGTGGGACATTACAACTGCCTGAATTCTCTGGATGTGCCCTGCAGATGGCAGCTGCTAATGCACAGATATTCCCATCTCCCATGGGAATTATGTGTTAGGAGTAATTAGGTGTTACAAGCAACACTTTGATCTGCCTGTGTCTCTGCTCTGGTTCTTTTGGTGATTCCCTTCATGAGCATAGGCAAAAAAATAGGGAAGAAAACTCAAGCTGGCTGAAGAATCACAAGAAGCCAGCAGCAAGGAGACCTACAGAGACACCTGCCTTAAAACTGGTATTTTACAGAAGTGCTTCAACTTGCTGATTATCCAGAAGGACATCCCATGCACAAGACTTACGCATTGTAGGCACAGATCCCACAGTCACTGTCATAAGTGAAGCTATCTGAGCCACAGACTGGATTCATCATCCTGGGGCACTCTACCATGACATGATCATCTACTACAACTCTACGGTAAGCACTGCAATCAACCTGTAAAAATAGCAGGGACAGAGGAAAAAAAAAAAAAAAACACTTTTTGATATAAAGATATAACACTCTTACACAGACTTCGCACTCTCCCTCATCCTTTGGGGACAAATCCAGCATCAAACCAATTTCACCATCAAAAGTAGAAATCAGAAATTCTGTGGGAATTCTCTCCCA
>VXAX01005267.1:331131-370090 GCA_013399835.1 Leptocoma aspasia | reverse complement strand
AAAAAAAAAAAAAGAGAGATATTAGGAAGGACTCAGATTTGGGTTTTGTGAGGTCCTTCATTGGATCCTGCTGGAGGCCTCCAGGTTGTGAGATCCAACCTTCAGCCAGTGCATTATTTTTATTTTATTCCCAATTAGAAAGGTTTGAAGTCTGAAGTAGAAAATAACAGAGATAACCTGTAAAAACCCTCTCAGCTTTGGTTATCATCAGATTTTATTTTGGGCTGTGCAGACCAGCTGTACACATTCTGTCCCACTTCTGCATGGTGTCTGAGTTGTCCCCACCACAAACTTTGTCTTACCACGACAGGTTTTGGGTCGCATTCTCCATCGTGTTCCTTCTCCACGCTGGCGCCGTGTTCCCTGGAAGAAAGCAGACCTGTGTCAGGGATCAAGGAACAGCATCACCTCAAGGCTGGTGGTGTTGTCACCCGGCTGCAAAGGCACATGCTCCTCGTTCCTGGGGAACAAAGGTGCCACCCCTGCCTGAAACCCCCTGCCCCGAGGGCTCTGTGGGGTTCCCAGCCAGACTCACGCATTGTAGAAGCAGATCCCGCAGTCATTGCCGTACGTGTTGCCATCGGTGCCACACACTGGCTTCAGGTGCCTTGGGCAAGTTACCCAGGGCCTCCCATCCTTGGTAATGCCCC
Source organism: Leptocoma aspasia (assembly GCA_013399835.1). Classification (NCBI taxonomy): domain Eukaryota; kingdom Metazoa; phylum Chordata; class Aves; order Passeriformes; family Nectariniidae; genus Leptocoma; species Leptocoma aspasia. Next base: position 369,440 of record VXAX01005267.1, on the reverse strand, counting down.
TGGAGAACTGGCTGCAGTCAAGCTGTGGAAGCAGCCCAGAATCAGCCCCAATTTTGGCTCCCTCACGGAATGAAACCCCCCAGCACCCTCCCACCACCGCCTCGCCTGCAGCCGCTGCTGGGAGGCAAATTAGAGGCAATTATTGGGGATCTGCTCAGGCAGGCAGGAGGAGGGAATCTTCCCTGCAGAAGTTTCTGATTATGCACTTCTGCCAGGGTCCAGGGAGGCAGGATGGCTGTGGGTGGGACAGTGCCTAATGAAGGCAGTGGTAACTGGGAGCCCCTCGGCTCCGCAGCGGATCCTTCCAGATCGTGCTGCACTCCGGAGAGCTCCGGGAGGCTCGCAGCTGCGTGGGAGGAACCTGCAGACAAATCCATGGCTCAGGCCCTGCTGGTTTTCTCTCTGTGATATAGGTATAGAAATTCATGCACGGAATTCTTTGCGCCTCCTGTATGGAAGCAATTACCAGAGTCACAGTGTTTGATGTTTTCGAGCGTGTCATCCTAAGACAGTTTTCCTCACAAGGAGGCAAACCACTGCCTTTGGCTGGGAGTAACTAAATTATGTCTAAGAGTTAATATAATAAGAGTGTACAATTACTTCTTGTTTTTTCATTTTATTTAATGAACCGAAAATATTGCAAAAAATGGGGATCTTTTACTTTCTCATGAAATTGGAAATGTCGTTCAACCATGCACTGGGAAATATTATTTTAACAGCAAAGACTTAATTAGATTTAACCCATGTGCTCATTGGGTAGCTACGTACTCTTTCTACTTTACCAGAAGCCTAAAAAGAACATAATAAATAGATCTGTAGCTCACCTGAACTCCAAAGGCAGCACCTGAAAGAAAAAAAATGGAGACAGAAAAAAACCCCAAATTATTAACATGCAGAGAACACATATGTAAATATTTTCACGATACAAGTTAATTTGGTGATTAGTCAACACTAACTTATTTTGTTTAGGAAAATGTGGAGTTTTACATTATCCCAGTAAATGGCCATAGGATGTATTCAAAGTTACCAAATAAAGTTTCATTGCATTTCTGAGGGGAGATAAACCTTGTGAGAGCACATATATTTATCCACCCCTAAAATGTTACAGGTAAGTGATACAGATATTTTCAATTCTGTACTCTTGGATTTTAACCTCTCCTAAGACACTTTTATGTTTGACTTTCAAAAGTTTGGACATGCATGTTTAAGATAATTACCACCACCAGCACTGTCCATCTCCAAATATATCATCCTCAGTTACCAGGAGTAGCACAGTAAATTCCCAGTGCAATCCTAGAGGTTAAAGTTTGCATTTATATTGCTCACGTGGTAATAAAGCCATTTTTTGCAGTTTTATTTTGCCTTTATACACAGGACTGCCACTTGCAAGCCCCTACCCTGCACTAGAACTGCTCCTAAAAACCAAGAAGATAACAGCTGTATGATGTTTGATGAAACCTCAGTCTTGAAACCTAATTTCTTTGCTGCGCTCTCTCGGGAAGGCTGTTTCTTCATGGAACAAGATTCTCCTCCATGTTGCAAGACCCAAAGGCTTTTACTGAAATGAAAACTCAACTCTGACTCAGCCAGATCGATCTTTGCAGTACCCCAGTGACTACTCACCCAAGCAGCAGCACAGGGCAAGAGCTGCCCTCACCAAAACTCCTGTCACCTTCATGGCAGCCAGGGACAGCCTCCAGTGCAGCCTGCCTGCCCTCTGTGCGGGAGAGGAAGATTGCAGGGAGGAGCAGGAATATATAGCACACCACGCTATCAAGTGGTCCCACCTCATTAGGTAATGCTCCCAGCTTGTCATCACCATTCAAAGCCAAAAACGTGTTTACCCAGCTCTGGATGTCTGGCTAATGATTGATACAAGCGTGGGTGCCAGGAAGGGGATTTCGTGTGGCTCGAGGGGAGTGGGGACCCTGGCCAGGACCCCTCTCCTCCCACAGGCTCTGCCCAGCCCTGGGCTGTCCCTCACATGGCTGCAGCACATCGTGGGCTCACATCTCCCCTGTGCCTACCTAAATGCAATTAGGATTTTCTCCTCATCTATAATTTTCAACTGAGCTGCCAACTGATAGCCAAACCCCCCGTTATTTAGCCTCAGAGCGTGATTTTGTACTCTTCACTGCTGTACTTCAGCCCAGAAGGTCACCCTGTGCTCTGCGGGAGGAATCCTGCTCTTCTCCTGTTTAAAAAACTCAGCAGTGCTCTGCTGTACCTGCCAACTTTTCCTGTAATACAGCAGGGAGCAAAAATACTCAGTTTGGTCCTAAAAATCCATATTTTTTGGCTGTTCAACAAAAACTCCCATGGTACCTTCTGCTCCTCTGCTCCCACCTCCCCCATGGCCAGTCCCTGACCCACCTTACTGAGCCTAAATGACACCATCCCCCAGGGCAGCAGGCCAAATGCCTTTAATGTCTGCACAGACTAGATGTACTGTACTTCCTTTACCTAGGAAGTCAGCCAACTTTGCAAAGATTGGTATTAGCCCACGCATGGTTTGCTTCCTGAAAATTCACTGTGTACGTTATCCCTTTATGCTTTAGTTTTCTTCAAATATCTCCTTAAGGTTTGCCCACTATTCAGGTAATGGAACTTAGATTGGCCCTGAACTTTTTTTTTTTTTTGTCCTTTATGTATAGTGATTTTTAGCAATTCTTTGCATTAATCTCAACAGTAGACTTCTCAGTCGGGATCCTAAATTCTCCAAATCTCTCACTAACTTTTCATTTTTCAAATTCTGTATTTGGTAATCAAAATCCTTGCTTGCAGATCTATTTTTTGACACAATTTCAACAGAGCGAGCTTGTGTTGAATCATCACAGTTTTATTTTCTAAGAGAAGGACATTTCCAACATCTTTCTCACTTAAAAAGCAAATCCACAACAACACAAATTTAGGGATTACCTAGCAGAAAAATATTTGCTTTCATATCCAGGAGCTAATATTAGTACTTTGCAGTATGCATCTACAAAACTAAAGCCTCTCCAAATGCCAACATTTCCTGCTACGTTAGGAACACGAGCGATCATGTCCCTGTTCATATTCCTCATTTTCATTCCTTCCCCCTGATGTTCTGCCCTGTGTTTCCTGACCTTTCCCTTATCTCAGTTCCAGCTAGTGTCCAGGACTCCAGACCTTTGTATCGATGCAGACCTCGGCTACAAGGACCCTTCTCATCCCGATGACAATATCCATCTCCCAAGGGCTTATTCCAGCCAAGGCCAGGATCCATTAATGCTTCCTGGCAGTGGAAAATGATTCCTGACAACTTAATTGCCAGGCTCTGCAAAAGCTGTCATGGTCAAGCAAATTCCTGCCAACGTCCACAGCGATGACACCTGAACCCTATCGGAAAGGAGATATTATTTGCAAACCAAATCTGCAGTTAAAGTGGATTGACTCAGCTTGTTCTGTCAAGAGCAAAGTAATTCTCTTCCAACCAAGCTATTAAATTTGGGAAGTAGTTTGCAATAGGAGACAGAGTAAAGGGACAGAAGAGCAAACACCTGTCAAGGATCTAGAGAAGGAATTTGGATTTAGAAAACATTGCAGCTACAGCACATGTCTGCTGTCCCCTGTGTCAGCCGAGGCACACAGAGCTCAGGTTTGGGCCCCTGCCCTGTGCAAGAGGAAGATCCATGCTATGATCCCACCAGCAAGCTGCCTGCTTCACAGAGAGTGATTCAGGAAAGCTTTTTCCACCAGGAACTAGAAACTCTTCCATTAGGACAGAGCCTTTCAGGAGCAGAGAGGCAGGTGCAGCAATTCCACCCACGCTGGACAGGGAGACCTTTGGTTGTATTTACACCCTTCTGCTTGTGCAACTCCCACTTGCAGTGATGCTGTGTTGACATCTACCTGTTTATTTTCCTTTGCTGCAAATCCCACCTGGCTGAGCAGCCCTGGACAGGAACACTCCACCCTTTTCTTCTGCTGCCTCTCCACGTTACCTCTGGTCCCAGCTGTGAATCATGTGTCTCCATCTCTGCAGAATTTCATTGACACAGGCCAAGAAAGGAAGCAACCCCTCCAAGGCAAGAAGGAAAAAAGCCAACTCCTCTGTTTTCAGAAATATATGCAGAAATTTTCCATGCTTTCCACCCTCAAACCACAGGGGTGGTTGTTACTACACCCAGCACTAAGCGTTTCTTTGGAGACCTTCAACATCAAGGGTCTGTATTCTTAATTTTAAAGCAGTTGCATTTGTCTTTAGCGAACAGCTTGAGTGGAGTTACTCACCCTTCATGCAGAGGAAAGCATTGGAAGTTTTTGTGTTGCAGCTCTAGAGGAAGACCTGGGCAGCAGGAGAAATCTTGCAGCAGAATAGAGCAGGGAGATCCCAAGGAAATTGCCTGGAGAAGAGCTCCCTGTAGTAGGGAGAGCCTTGCAGGGAAAGACAGATGTTCTAACAGCTGCCAAACAGAAGCCCTAAAGAGAGGAAAGAGAGAGGCCCATTCATGAGTCCCCAGGGTGAAAGCACATGGGCCACGAAGCAGAATTGTGATAACCAAGACAAATAACATTGAAAGCCCCAGGTACCCATAGCAGAAGTTGTGTGATAGGACTGAGCACCACAGGGATGTAGGGAGAGTCAGAAAAGAGAGCTCTGTAGCAGAGCCAGAGGGGCTTCCCTGCACAAACAGCATCAAGCTCTTCGTGTCACAATTCACCAAGTTCTTAAAGGCACAAATTCCCCTAAACTGCAAGATTTCCAGCACTGTCTGCTGTGGCAGCCTGCGAAAGGTGCCCTGGGCAGAACACACCACGGGGCCATGCCAGGGCTCTCCCTCAGTGTGGCTGGGGAGCAGCAGGGAGCTGCTGGGCAGAGCTCCCAGGCTCCAAATGGACAGAGGGCTGAAAAACACCACAGGGAGTTCAAGGTCTGCTGAGGCATCTGCCAGAGTCAACAGTCCTCACTCTCTACCAAGAGCAGCACTTGAATGCCCTGGAAAACTGTGTAAGTTGCTCACACCTTCTATGAAAAAAAACCTACTAAGACACTTTAGGTCCCTGAAGAGGGCATTTTAGCTCAAAACCCAATGGCATTGAGAGGCTGGAGACCAAAGTGTCAGTTCATAATGCCAGCTCTGCAAAACCTCAGGAACTGCTGTGAACCACATGGGGTCTGTGGTTATTGGCAAACAACACCCTTAATAAAGCGTAATTTACAGCAAACCAAAGAGTCCCCAGAGCGCTGGTACCTTTCCAGTTTCATAGAGGACTGGCTTGGCCTCATTACAGTTTTAAAGGGGAACACAAAGGGCAACCACAAGTAAACAGAAAAGAAAAAGTGGTAAACCTCCAGCACCTGATGAGCCTTTGCCTCCTTCTCCCCAGGAGTAACAACGTGTGGTGTCCTTCCAGAGCTCTGCTGTGCCACCAGGGACATTCCTCACCGGCCAGCCCTCGGAACAACCTGCAGAAGGGGGTTGAAAGCAAGAGCAGAGCGAGCAGGCAGGCTGCTGGGAGCAGGCAGGCTGGCTCCATCCCTGCTGCTAACAGCAGCACAGGCAGCTTTAGCAAGTCCCTGTCCTTTGCCTCCTCAGCAGGTGGGCTTGGAATCTGATTAACGATCCCTTATCACCAGCTGTGATTTTTGTAGATGGTAATTTCTGCTGGCACTAGGAGAAATTTAGAAGGTACTCAGATACTGACAGAAGTGGCTACTGGGGCAGTCTTCATCAGTTTATTGCTTTTCAAGCACAGTTAATGAAGGCTTTAGGGGTCATTATTTGAAAACTTAAATACCTGAAATCGCTACAAATCACAGTAGCTTTCAAGTGCACTGATTTTCATTTGCAAGAATTTATTTTAAGCCACAAATTGTGCACTGCTTTTATGAAATCATGTAGATGTCCCTGCACATGATGTTAGCTGGAATCAGTGAGCAGACATCATCAGAGAACATTTTTACTGTCTGACATTCATCACTCTCAGGCTGCATAAATAACATTCAAGAATGTACTTGTTTCATCTCTGCTCAAAGACAAAATCTGCATCCCCCAAAACAGCTAACCAGCTCCAAATTGGCGACTCTCACCTTACATGACTCTACTTGGTATGGGGATTTTCCATGTAGAAAGAGGCAGTCATAATTTGTTTCTAAATCACAGCGTTTGCTCACGTTAAAAGTAAGCATATAAACTATTAACAACCACTTATGGCAGAGTCTGCTGATAATAAAATCAATTTTTATTATTATCAGCTGCAATAAAACATGATGCATGCGTAAGCATTTTGAGCGTTTAAAATCAATTCTCATTAATTGCAGTAGAAATAGAGGCTTTGATAACTTAATTGAAAGAATTCTACGTCTTTGGTGGGAGTGAAATTAATTTGTATTATGTAAAATCCTGTCAAAATCTGAAAGTCACTTCAGCCTTATCTGCAAGAGAAAAGTGTTTACAGATCAGGTCACAGCTAAAATGGACTCAAACACTGCAAATGTTCATTCAAGGTCTTCTGGAAATGTCCTGCAATAAAGTTTATACAAATAAAGAACCTATTTGCTTTAAGAAACAGCTATAGAAGAGAGTACAGAAAGTACGTGCAAACCACCAGCAGATTTCTATTAACTCACCATCAGTGTCTCCTGTTCTGCAAATCCCACCCCAGTCCCAGATCCACTGGCCCTAAAAAAACAGGGAAACCCTTGGCTCAGAGGCCTGGCTTCATCTGAACACAGTTTCAGAATATAAATTAATTAGAATCATCTGTAGGTCAGTTACATCTAAAAACATCAACACTTCTCCTTAAAAAGCTTAAGCTATTCCATACCGTGGAATTTCTCACTTCTCCATGTGCCCCAGCACCAGAGCCCCAAAGGAAGGATCCTTCTGTCCTTGCAGGAGATGGTTCCTGAGACAGGCACTGACTTGAGCCTACAGGGAAGTTCAGGCCAAGGCAGAGGGTGACCCAGCAGCAGATGGTCCATGGGCCACCACAATGGCTGAGCTTCCTGCACTGCCTTGAGGGCATCATCAGTGCTTCTGCCCTCTCACAACAAGAAATTCACACCTCCAGATCCCAGAGACCTTCCTGGGCTCAGCACATCTCCTAACATGACCACTCAACATGACCACTCCCAGCATTGCTCCAAACTGGTCTGGATTTGCCAGCACACCTCACATGAGAGGCCTGGCAGAGGACATCTAGTGCTTCATCTGAACTGCCAGCCTAAGACATGGAATGCTTTACAACCAATTTTTCTCTGTAGGTTTCCAAATGTAAACCAAACAAATCTCAAACAACCCTCTGAGGTAGGCAAGTATCATTTAATGTTCATTTTACAGGCAGGAGAAAAGGGCTGATAGGGCAGTGAAGTGATTGACCCAAGACCCCATAAAGAGCCAGAGAGAACCTGACCCCTCCTCACAAAACCCCAGACCATACTCTTCCTCCTTGGGTCCAACATCTTTGCCAGGTATTTACAGCAGCTGCTGCACCTCAGGGTGCTCATTGCCTAAGGAGCACGTGGTGCAAAACCAGAGCAGGGACTCGTGTGTCCCTCCCCTGAGGCTGAGTGAAGAAAAGGGACATGAAGCTGAGGAGTTATCTTTATTGGAGAAGCACGGTAAGACACAGCGAGGCAGCAGGGACGGCGGCAGCACACACAGGGCACACCTGGGAAGGCACCACTGAGTCCCCACAGCCTGTGGCCCTCCACCTGAGCAAGGACAGGCCCTGTGTGCTGCACAAGTGGATGAAGGCAGCTCTGGCAGTCCTGGGCACTCAGCAGCTCCCCCGATGCTCGACACCGACGCTTCCTTTACTCGCTCTGCAGAGACAGAGGGCAGACAGTTCATTACTGTAGTCCCAGAAGGCAAAGGGACCTGAAAGGACCATGAGGAAACCTTAAAGCTGTGATGCTCCCACGCTCTGCAGGAGCTCTGGGCCATTCCTGTCTCTCTGTGATGGGGGACTGCTCTGCCAGCATCCTCCCTGCTCTGCAGGAATAGCTTGGCTGAAAAAACAGAGCCAGGGGAAAGAAGTGGGCAGAACCCACTATTTCAAGTCCCCATAGGTTCAGCCCCACCATCATGGCTGCAGCAAGAGAAAAAAGTCTGCAGAACTCTCTGTCCTGGCCCTGCAGCTTGCCTGGACAAGGTGGGACACAACCTCTAAAGGACAGGCTGGCCAAGCAGGGCCTCTCTCTGTCCATACCTTTGGTCACAGCTGATCCCTGGTATTTGCTGGCAGTCTGAATTCCATTACTCCTGGAAAGGAAGAGCAAAAAAATAAGCCCATCCCCAAGCTTGACCAGATCTGTGTGACACTGGTATCAGTGTGACAGCTCCTCAGGCCAGCTCAGTGCCACAGAAGACAACTGCAGCAGAGCCCTGGCACAAGGGCAGACAGGTTGGGCCACTGCCAGCTGAGGAAAACAAGACTAATTTCAGCCTCAAGCGAGATGCTTTCCACACCTATTCTCTAGTCTGGGAACAGTCCTGCTTTTCTTTTTTCCCTCCTTTCACTACCTTTAAAAGTAGCATGGCAAAACAGAGAGCACTGTAAGGAAACTGGGACTTGCCCATTGCAAACGTGAGAGTTATCTGTTTGTTGAGAAACAGGCTTAAAAAAAGAAAAGGAAAAACCCTGGATAAAAACCCTTTTTTCCCCTCTGATCTATTGACCAGCACGGGCAGGCTGGTGACTACTGCCCAGGTGATTAGTGTGAAAAACCTTTGAACAAGTAAAAGAACTGCAAGATATGCAGCATTAAAAGTCAAATGTGCTGGAAATACCCACAATCAATTCATCCACGTGACACAGCCCCGCAGGACCTACCAGCCAGTTAACTTCCCAAAAAAAGATACCTTATCCCATGATACAACCTATATTTGTCATCAGTAAAGCAGAACAGGATCAAAGAAATTCAGTTATGGCAGAGACCTCCCAGGGAAGGTGGCAAGGCCCAGTGCTGGCCAGTGGGGACAGGTTCTCTCTGCAGCAAGGTTTTCCACCCCAGCCATGCCCAAATACACCCTTTAGTGCCAGATCTCTCTCAAACCACACTGCTCCCAACCCTTCCCACAAGCATCCTTCCCTGATGGCCATCAGGTCACCAGAACTATCAGAAACACCTGGAAATCCAGCTGGAGCTTTGCAGGCACTGGGCTGCAAAGGGATGAGGCAGCTTTAACACAACATTTTCTCAGGCAACCCAGCACCCTCCATGGGTAATTTAAAAATACAACTCAAGGAAATACTACAATTTTTGGGTAACAATTTCTTATCTTCTTCCAAAGCATTTCACATTCTGCACATTGCAACTCTCTAAATCCATTTCAGATGCCAAAAGCACTGCTGGAGCTGCTTTCCTCCAGGTTTTAGTAGCATATATTGAGTGCCTGAATCTTCAGCAGAAAGAAAAATTCATTATACTGCAAGTGAGAGAATTTTAGTGCTGAAAATAACATTGCTCTGTACACTGTTTATAAGCTCCCATAAATTTCCAGCCTGATTCTTCAGGTGACTTAATAAACATAAAGAATAAATCGTTGTGCAGGGGGGCTTTAGCTTTTCTTGCCTCAAGGAAAAAAGCTTATCACTTTGACTTCTAATTACATCCATCTCTCCTTGGAATACTTAACACAGCTGCAAGCTCTCTGACTTTCAGTAAATGGCATCCCCCTCTTATTGCAAGGGCTTGTAACAGCTCAGTGAAACAGTAAGGAATTCCAGACCAAGCACAGGGTTTTTTTGGGAATCCCCTCTATTTTTCAGTTGCCACGGTGTATCCAGTCTCATTCTGTCTTGGACACAGTCAGTAACAGACTCATGTAGTGCCTCATCTCCATCTCCCTAAAGACTGAGACAGAGGCCTCCAGGACTGTCACAGGCAAAATTATTTCTCTCTGCACTGCAATTCCTTTGACTTTAAGCAAAGTTTAGAGCACTCTGCTGCTTTAGAGAAGAGGGGGAAAGGACACAGATTTACTGTGTTTGGGGGATCTGTGGTGTCCCAGCACTGAGCAGAGGAAGGCATGGAATGACACTACAGCATGATGGTTCTCCCATACCCCACATCCCACTGTGCCTACAAACACATGGATACCACATCCATACTCTGAAGCCAATGCTCCCACTCAGAACTTCCCAGAAATCTCTTTGGTAGGTTCAATATTTAGATTCTCTACTGGTTTAGAGTGGGAACCAATCTATTTCCCTGGGGATGAAGATTCAGTTTCTCAAGAGTTCATGCCAATGAGGACAGTCCTCCCCAGGTGCTACAGGACATCCCATCCACAGTCACCAACTGGGAGACACTGGCTGCAAATCTAAGAGCTGGAGGCTGTCCAGCTGCCACTGGTAAAAGACAAAGAACAGCTGAGAAATGTTTAACTTATCTGCCCTGTGGGATTGCACAAAATGTCAAGGCTCAAGACCTTTCCCAAAAGTATGCCACCTAGTGAATAATCTTAATTTCCCAACCATCTCCCTGGATATTATTTAGGGAACAAGCCTTTTATGGTTTTTACAGTTCTGGTCTTTCTAGCTCCATTAAAGTCACAGGAAGAAAGTCAGCTGTTTTCCCAGACACACCACACTCCTAACCACACAGCCTAGGCAAAACATGGAGACTATGCCCAGGTTATGCATTAAATCCAAGTCTCAACCTGTATTTAATCATCTGGACCATGAGCATCCATTCCTGGGGCTCTAATGATCCTGTCACAGATGCAGAGGCCAGGCTGGCTCCCAAGCAGGCACTTGGAGTAAAGTGGGATGCTACACACAGCAAAGAGGCACTTTCTTTTCTTCACCTCTTGCCATTCACCTTTTGTTCCACTCCAGGAGCAAAATAAAATAGAAATAAGAGCTTCAATACCTCTCTTCCCTCCCTACCAATGTGGCTGAAGAGCAGCTGGAGAGCATTCCTTTAATTAGGCCACTGTTACCTGAAGGAACAAGCTAACTCTGTTAACCTGCCAGCGAGGTCAAAGAGTGGACACCCAGCTCCTGCTGAAGGGCACAGCGGGCAGCTGGTGAGTCCCAGCCACTCCTCATTCCTCACTCCCTATTGTGGCTGCCTGGATCAGGTCACCACAGGCTGAGATGGTGCCAACAGGGAATTTCCACCAGGGGAAAGGGAGAGATTGATGTTTGGCAGCCCAGCTGTGGTTTGCTGCTTACCACTGCAGGGGCAGGCTCTCGGCACTCGCCTCGATAGTTTACCGTGATGAAGTTTGAAGCTCTCCTGCAAAGGGAGGACAAGACATTGCTTATTATTCACTTGCAATGCCACAGCTCTCAGCCGCAGGCATGACAGTCCTCTGTGGGCTCCTTAATGCTTTGATGCTACTTCCAGTGTGATGGCATTTATTACTCCCCAAACAATTTCATGATTGGGCAGAGAGGGAATAGGGGACCCTGGCAACTTGTGTATCTTAATTAGCTGTCATCAGATTAATCTCAGGCATTTTGATCTATGTTTGCTTAACAGCAAAGCACCAAGGACACACTTGATAGTGAGTCATGATGTATCAAAACAAACACTGTTCTGGAAAAGACACTCGGGAATGGTGGATGGCCCTGTATTACTGAAATCTCTCCGCCTACTCACATGGCAGCTGAACACAAGTCACATTCATTTTTGTATGTTTTCCCATCAGTGCCACAGACTGGTTGTGAGGATTCGCTGCAGAAAATCCTTCCACCCTTTACCCCATGCAGAATTCGATCACAGTCCAGCTGAAGAGAGAAAGAAATCACATTTGATGACTGTTCACTTGCAAGACCCTCCTTTACGTGACCTGAAGGCGCTCACAAACCAAGCCTTGCACGAGGCCCCTCTGTCCTGTATCACGTCCAGCCAGGCCAGACTCGGAGAGACATCATGTCTCTTGTTGGACCAGTCAGCCAAACTTTGGGGGACAGAGCCCTCACACCCTGCTCACCAATCCACCCCAACACCGCAGTCCGGGGCGAGGTTTATTTCTCTCAAAGCGCATCCACGAGACAAAATCTTCCACCTGTACCTAGCTTTCCTTATCAGTATGCTGACACCGTTTTATCTCCAAGGATTGAGATGAAACCCACTGGCCAAAAGTGAGGAGGAGCGCCTGGAGCAGCCCGGCGCTGCCCGCGGGCGGTGCGGCACGCAGCGCTGCCGCCGCCCACCGCGCCGAGAGACACCAGCAGCGATGAGTAATGAGGGGTGCCCTCCTGCCGCCTCCCGAGCACGGCAACAGGAACATTCAGGCACAGCTTTCCCTACTAACCACACGTGGCACAGCCAGCACACACACCGACAGGACAAGGAGTGACCTTTAGGGGTCCCCAAAAAGCCTCTCGCATCCGCGGAGCGGGTGTTTGCACAGTCATAGCAGATTTCTGACAGCAGAGGTCAGGGATAGATAGCACAGCCTGCTCCCTGGCACGCACAGCCCCTTCCTCAGCCCCAGGAGCCGAAAAACGACTGAGACCAAGAGACGGCTGACGGGGTCCCAAACCCTTTTCTCCAGCGGTACAAAATGTGTTGCAACGGCTGCAAATGGTGCAATGGCTCTGAGAGAACATTCCACTTCCCCCTCCACCTGGAGATGCAGCATTTAGCACAAAAATGATGGTTTAGCAGCAGGAGGAACCCCCCGGGGAAGGAGGATTTCATGCCGGGCAGCACAGGGGGAGGTTGTGGTGATGTTGGGGTGCTGTGATAGCAGCTGCTGGTTAAACGTCACTTGCTAATTTCCATAATGTGCTGCTTCCTCCCTCATCTGGGTAATTATCAGTGACGTGAGAGCAGACAATGCTGACCTTTGCAATCCTCTGCTGGATGCCTTCCTACACACCAGACATTGCTGCCTGCACCACAGCCCAGGGCAGGAGGCCACCCCACCAGCAGCCCCACACATCACAGGTGGCAGCAGCCAGTGCCACCACTCCTTTGGCTCTGGGAATCATCTGTGGCAAAACCCACAAATGGCCCTGGAAAGAGGAGAGGAGCGGATCTGCGCCTTGAATCACCTCTGGTCTGTCAGGCTCAGCAGCATCCACTCCCCCTCCAGTGCTACCAGGAAACACCACTAACAGCCCTGAAGCACACTGGCCTTATTACACCTAATGCTTCCTCTGGAATGCATCAAAAACGTAGTACCTGAACTACCTTTTGGGTTTTAACTCAAATATCCATTTTCTCGAAGCAGTTAGAGGCAGAGGCTTCAGAGAGAGTCAAAGCAGTTGGTAGTAAGATCCCTCCAAACCCATAGAAACACATTTCCTATCTCTTCCAGAACACTATTTAAGTTACTGTATGAAAAGTCTGGAGGAATTAAAACATCAGGTATTTTTTTTAACCATCCTACCTCTAGACAACACCCTGTGATAGCGAGATCCACAGTTTAGTCACCCTTTTTACAGTAACTTATTTTCTCTTATTAGTTCACATTTTCCACTTTTAGCTTTGTTGGAACTATTCCATTTTCTTCTCATGAGAAGGGAGAGCCGACACCCCCACCCTCCTCCTACATTATTCCATACACAGTTGTCATCTACCACTCAGCGTTTCCCCCTTTAGCACTCCTTCCTTCTGCCAAACTTGTCCTCATCCCCTGGTCACCTCCACCACCCTGCTCTGACCATGGCCTTTATCTCAGCACCTTCTCAGCATGGGGAGGCAGCACTCTTCACCCTGCTTTGGCCACATGTGGGGCAGGATTCCAACTTGAGCTCAAGACCCACGCCCCCACAGCTGGGGGGCTTCCACAAGGAGCCAAGCCCTTCCCTCTGTTTCCATGCCAGGTGATGCAGGCGTTTTCAGCAGGCTACAGATACTTTCACTCATTCAAACCCTTCCAAGGACGTGGGGCCAAGTGAAAAGCTTCAGGGAAGAACAGGAAAAGCTGCTGGGAAAGGAGCAGGGGTGGCTCAGCACCAGCAGAGGAGCACCCCATGGGAGAGAGGTCCCCATTTGTGCCCACACAGCTGCCCCCCGAGGGGCAGGAGGTGATTTACCGTCGGGTCCTCATGGGTGTCTCTGCTCTGTGACTTGCGGCTGGGTGGCCGGTTGCAGTTCCTGCCACGCTGAGCTTGAGGGCTGGCAGAGAGAGCAGAGACACAGTTCATCACCATCTCCTTCCAAACAGGGGAGCAGAGTGCAAACCCACCCTCCCTGCAGACCCCCACGGCTCTCAGAGGGCTGTCTGCACTATGGCATCCACCCACCCACAGGGGAGGAGAGGGAGAGAAGCCCCCCAGCCACGTGCTGAAAGGGAGGAAGCCAACAGCAGGACACAGCCTTGCCCTGTGCTCAGTCCAAGTGCACCACCTCTGCAGCCCTGTGTCTGCTGGCAGCACTTGATGGAAGGGGGACATGAAGGAATTGCACCAGTCAAAAGCAAGAAATCTCAGCCTGCCCCAGGAAAAGCAGCAGCTGAGTCCTGCTCAGGGCCAACAGCTACAAAACAAACAGCTCCTGCCTGAGCAGTGCCCAGAAAGCACGTGGTGCACCAGGCACTGCCTTTGAGCCAGGGCCAGGCACACACGTGTGCACTGCCAGGAGACAGATTTTGCTGGACAGAGTGTCCTGAGAGGGATTCTGAGCACAGCAATCACTAATGCTTCATACACAGAAGATCAAGGCCAAAATGGAACAAGAGTTGCATGAGAGACATGCCCCAGCATGTGTCTCTTCCCCATCACCAGCTCAGCCTGTGGGAAGAGCTGTAGTGAGCACCAAACAGCACAAACAACGTGCACTGCTCCATCCCAGGCCGTGCTGCTCCTGTGCTATGGAACCATTCTTGCTCCAATTCAACTCCTAACCACCCCTACAAAACACACATGCATGGAAGGGGGGCAGAAAGCAGTGCCAGGTCTGGTGGTGTGTGTGGGGACAGGCTGCCACCCCAGGTGCTGCTGAACTCACCCTCTGCCCGATGAGAAGGGACGCCTCTCGCTTACACCCTGCCGTGAACCACCACAGTTCTTCTGCAAAAGGGGCAGAACACACTCAACAACCACAGAAACAACTTTTGTGTAACTAGGGAAGCAGCAAATCTAAAGCAGCTCCTGCCCTGCCCCCTCATCCTTCCAGAAACAAAGAATTCTGTTCTTAAAGTAGCAGGTTTGATGCACTCCATACCCACCAAATGTTATCATCCAAGGGCTGTGGGGAGTCTGAACCTGCCCTTTATCTCTCCTATAGCATCACATCACTGGGAAAGTGAGAGGGGCAGTTCTGTCAAGTGCAAACACGTCCAGTTTGTACGCTCACGCCCAGGTCCATCCCACAAATGAGGGAGGCTTTGCAATACAAAAGTTTCTCCCCCGTGATTAGCTGGCTACAGAATCCTAATCACTTTGTTCACCCCAGGCTGGCCACAGGCAGTCCCTAGCCATCCAGATGCCACAGACTCTCACCAGACCCTTTCTGAGTTCTGCACAGGCTCCGAGCTACATCTCACCTGCTTTGTCCTCTCTGAAGCAGGCAATTTGTTGCGCTGGACAGTTCCACCCCCTCTTTGAGCTTCCATTTTGCTGGAAGAAGGGAAGAGGAGAAAAAATTGAGTACTATGGTAGTGTGAGTGCCTGACACCCAGAGCTGCCCTGTAAGCCAGTGTCATGCCACTAAGTACCACTTCCCCACCCACAGTCCCTGTTCCTGCTGGTCCTGTTCCTAATTCCTACCCCTAAAGCTTCTCCCTTTCTCCTCAAAATTCCCACTTGTATGCTACATCCTGGTTCCAGGTGGCTGCTTTCATATCAGGTGTGCTTCTGCATATGCTCTATGGGAGTACAGAGAGAGAACATTTGGAAGGCAAAGTACACATGTGGGAAACTCCTCAGGAGCTACCTGTGCCTGACAGTACCCTGGGAAAGGGACTGCTCTCTGTCAACCCTGCTTCTCCTCCTCTACTCCACACTGCTTCTCACCTGCCCTTGGGCCCTTAGTGCTGAAAGGGAAGAGGGAAGAGGAGCCCTACTGCCAGAGCATCTCTTAGAGGG
The DNA here is from genome assembly GCA_013399835.1 of Leptocoma aspasia. Lineage (NCBI taxonomy): Eukaryota > Metazoa > Chordata > Aves > Passeriformes > Nectariniidae > Leptocoma > Leptocoma aspasia. The sequence goes on along the minus strand of VXAX01005267.1, from coordinate 353,477 downwards.
CCACTGGGAGTCAGGACTCTCCCAGGCATTGCCCAGATGCAGCTTCACAGGCAGAAGCTGCACTTTGGCAGACAGAGGTTTCCGTCTTTGCTGCGGCTGCTCAGAGGGAGGGGTACTCACAACTTCTCAGCACACATGAGACATTTGTTGGTGTGCTGCCTGCCAGAGGCATCCCGGACAGGCGCGTTCTCCCTCGTGCAGGACAGGCGTCCACCAGCTTCAAACTGGGAGCGAAACTCGCTGCAGTCATCCTGCAGAAAGGAGGGCAGGGGTTAGGGCACTCTGTCCTCCTTGCCTTATCGATCAGATCCTTAGAAACCTGGGTTTTCCTGCCAGGAAAGCATGGAACCATCACAAATGCATCACGGGAGAGTCTGGGTGGGGGTGAGAGAAGAGGGTGTGCAGGACCAGCCACTTAGCATATAAACAGAAGGGTGAGTCAGAAAAATTCCGGGTCCTTCTGCCTGCACAGCACGTGTTGGGAGTTTTCTAGTATGGTCCCACTAATTATTATTCTCCTGGCTGGGCTATCCAAAGCATGCCAGTGATGTGACCGATATGGCAATGAAGTCACTCCCTTTTCTCCCAACATCCTTAATACACAGCTACAGCCTTTTCCCAGATTGTAGCTCAAGATAATTTTCTTTACAAAGTGTGTAGGATCCTCCAAACTAGCCATACTTTGGGACATGTCAATCAAGAAGCAGCAGTTAAAAGCATAAAAGCACAATGCAAACACACCTAATAGCCCACGAGGACAGGAAGGTCGTTTGGAGAGTGGATGATTAATTTGTTCCTTGTTCAAAACTGCTGTACAGAAACTGTGTTAACCTGCCCCTCTTATGTAACACAGATGGAAACATTCAGTCCCCCTAATTTCACCTATTTCACACACTGCAATAGGCAGCTCCAAACAGCAAGCACAAAGGATAAGGAAGCAACTGCTGCTTACCCTTTTCTTTTTAAAAGCAGTTTTAACACTCGCAATTTTCTGCCCATTTTGTGCACAGTTTTGCTAGCTTGCATGAAAAATCCTTGGCAGGTCACTGGCTTCACCTTAAATTAACAGCACCTCATCCTCTCTGCCAGGGGAAGGTTTCCCCAGTGCTCTTCTGCATCCCATCCAGGGCACCCCAGCCTCCAGCTCCTCAGCTTTCCCACGAGGGTAATGCTGGCAAACCACTCCGAGTACAAAGCCCCACATTTCCCTAGAGCCACCCCAGCCACAGGTAAGCAGAGATGATCTGTCCCTGGATGAGCCTCTCCTGCTGTGCCAGCAGCCATTAAGCATTGTCCCATCAGAAACAAGCGTTGCACCCACTCCAGAGGGGCTCCCCACGAGCCTCACTGCTTCTCCCCACCACCAGCCCACACCCCTGCACAGTTCAGGCAATGCTTTCCCTTCCCAACAAGCCCAGGAAAGCTCTCCTTGTTCCCTAGGACCAGCCCAGCTCAGCAGCCCAATCCTCTGCAGACAGATCTGCCTTCCCCTAAGAGCCTCTCTGAAACATTTTCTCTTTGAGCCAGCATTTCTGGAGCCCTGTTCAGGCCTGACCTTTGCTGCAAAAATCTCACCGAGTTCTGCATTTGCCTTTTTCATGGCCTGTAATATCCCTGACCTGCTAATAAATGTGGGGCTTTCTTATCCTTTGTCACTGCTAGCCAATGAGTAGGAATTCTTGTTAATCACTGACTGTGTGATCTTGCACTGCCATTACATTTTATCTTGTTTCTATTACTCCAGGCCTCAGCACTATCCAATTAGTCTTGAGTGATCTGCTGATCCTCCTCTGCTGATACTGCCTCCCAGCTTTGCCATCAGCAAATTTCACTTACACTTCTATTTTTTGGTGCCAAAGTCATTAGAAAAAGCACTAAAATAGGATTATCCCCAAGACTGAAGCTTAAGGGGGCCGCACTAGACTCTACCATAACAGGAATCAAGAGGAAGGTGGTGGAAAGCAACTATTTTCCCCTTTACTGGGCTGCTTTTGCCAGCAAAGCATCAGTGCACAGCGACATGCTGGCTGCAGCGTGCCAGGTGGCAAATCAGAGCTCCATGAGAGCAAAATTTCCAACAAAAAAAAAAAAAGGTAAAACTGAGCCACAGGCCTGGAGGTAGTGCAGGGCTGATATCTCCCAGAACACAGTGAACCCTTAAGCTGTGCAGAGTTCAGATTTAGGGCTTTTCACACATTTTTCTTTTCTGCCTAATTAGCAGCCTCAGCAGAACTGACCTCTCCACCCGTGAGCTGAAATTTGGGACAGCACAGCACACCTGGCTTCCTGCTCTGTCAGGATTTGCCTGTCCCTAGATCCGCAGGTCAGTGGGGCAGACCATAATACTCAGGCACAAGTTGTTCACTTGAGGGATTCAAGAGCACGAATAAAAAATAAGGAGCGTAAGGAAAGTGGATCTCAAAATTAAGTCACGGAGAAAGAGCAATGGAGTAGAATAACATTCCCTTTTCTCTGTCTTGGGTGAAAATCCAATAAAGTTCCATATTGACCTGCCTAATACTTTAATCTCACCTTATCTTTTCCTTGTCTGTTTTTAGATAACTTCCGCTCATTCTCCCTTTTGCTGGAAGAGAAGAGAGATGAGAAAGTGAATACCAGGGTGCTCCAGGGAGGAGAGGTTTCCCACGCTCCTTTCCTTTACTCACAACTTCTCTGCACACATGATGCACTTATTGCTGTGCTGCTTCCCAGAGGCATCCCGGACAGGGTCGTTCTCCCTGGTGCAGGAAAGTTTCCCTCTCTTGAACAGATCCCGAAACTCCCGACACTCATCCTGTGCAAACGCCAAAAGCACGGGTTGACACAGTTCTGCTGACAGAGAAGCACATCTCCCACAAATCCACAAAGGATTATCCACCCCCTGAATTACATTTCAAATGTTATTTTGCTTCCTTGAGGCGTAACTCGGTGGAAAACCAGAACATGCAGCATAAAACAAATAAATCCGTATGTTTAGATGGGCAGATCTGCCTTTCACATCCAGGGTAGCCTTGTTGCTATTTCTAAGAGATAACACATGCAAGAGCCTGCCCGAAGGACCTAAGCTCTGCTCTAAGTATAAAACCCACAATTTCAGTGAATTTTAAATGAGAAAGTCAGTTTTCCCATCTCTCGTGAGAGAACGTGCGACTAAAATTAAAGAATTTTAAAATCCATGCACAGTAAAAAAATGAAGCTGCAGGCATAAAAAAAAAATCTTTGAACACCTCCTATTGCCAGGTACATGAGAGTAAGAGGTGGGTGTTTTTACCTTCCACTTAACATGATGATATGTGTTAATTGAACTAAAGCACTCTATTTCACAAAAGGCTTTTGTAGCAAAGCCTGCTTAAGCATTTCAGCCTGGCCTTCACTTTTCTCTGAACAGCTTTCCTGTAACTTTCAGGGCCAGTCTGGAGCATAGGAAACACATGGAACATGTGAGGTCTTCAGGTTCATTTATGCAGCACTTACAACCTTATCTGTTATGTGATCTGTAATACATTTTTCCTCTCACACCATGTAGAGGAGATGGCTTGATAGCTTATCCCAGCTCTGCAGATGGGGAAGTCAAGCCTAGAAAATTACTTGCCAAAAGCCAGACAGAAAATCTATGGCTTAACAAAGAAATTCAATGTAGGTCTCTTCCTGACGTCGTAAAACTGTCCTGCTGCCTTCAGGACCACACTTTGGCAAGTCTGATGTCTAAAAAAAAAAAAGATCTCCCTTAGGACAGCTGTGCCTCACAAAGCCTTTAATTTGTCCAGACACACAAGAGCTAGAAAGCTACGCTGCTTAACCAGATGTAAAAAATAAATAAATCAATCACTACAACCAACACTATCTGATGGAAACCAATTTGCTCCCATCTAGAATAAAAACCCAAGGCTAAAATGACAGCTCCTTCCACATGAAGACCTGCTATCTAGAAAAACAGCTATGGGTAAAAGAAACCAGCCAGGTGCATCAACAAGATAAACAAGGGACAATTAGAGCCAGCCCGTTCCCACACCCTGCCCTAGTCAGAGCTCACATGCGCCAACCTTGCTATTAAATATTTGCCAGATTCCAGTGGTGCCTTATAAACAGGCAGGCATCCTCCTCAGCCAGGGCTCTGGGTCAGGCACACGCTGTGCCGCGATGGCCTGGGAGGAGCCACCGGGAGTTTTGGTTTCTTTTATGCTGGTGGATGGCACAAAGCCTCCCACTCTTCCCAAGGCTGGGCATGTTTGCCCTGCTCCATTGCAGGGCCCTTTCCCACGCTGCAGACGAGGAAGCGCCCTGGGCAGCGGGTCAGAGGCAGCAGACGAGATGCCATCGCCAATAAAACTGGCTTTGGCAGCGATGCTTCACCTCACCTTTCCCAAGGAGTTCACAATCCTGTTCGCCTCTCCACCACTCCCTTTGTTTAAGTCTCTTTCCCTGCAAGAAAGGGAGGTGTGAGTGACGGGGCAGCGTGCAGTGCTCAGACACAAAGCCAAAATAGGGGGTGATTAAAGGCCAGTCCATCCAACCCCACCTCCCCATTGCACAAGGCAGCAGCACAGACCAGCAGCAGGGCTCAGCTCCCTGCCACATGTCCAGGGTGTTTAACATCTCTGCTCTGGGAGCATTGTGCCATCCTTTCTCCCTGCCTAAAATATCCAGCTCTCTCCATCTTAAGAAACACCATCCACGGAAACAAGAAATTAATCTGTGTAAGTTTTCACTCTGCATTTGTTCCTCACGCTCTGTGGCGAGTCCCCACCATGTGATGAGCTGGGGAGAGCTACTGGGTTCATAGGTTTGCTGAAGACCTACAAACTGGTCTGGCTGGCCAGGGACAACAACTTCATAGCACGGAGCCTCCTGAGAGTTGGCTCCCTGCTATGGGAGGAGAGGACATGCTGTGGGTGGGCAGGGCTGCCACTGGAGCCAGCAGGCAGCTGATACTCACAGCAGCCTTTGGCACATCATGCACTTGTTGAGGTCTCCTTTGTTATTTGGGCTGCTGAAGGGCTCCTGGGTGGTGGGACAGGAAAACTTCCCGCTGCGCAGAAGTGACCAAATTTTCCTGCATTCGTTCTGAAAAGCACAAGAGGAGGGCAATCAGTGGAGGCTCCCAGCAAGATCCTGAGAGCTGTTTCTTCACACTCAATCTTTTTTGGGTGTGCTGCAGGCTCCCAGCAGCACCAGCTTGCTCACACAAACCACGCTCCTCCTGCCCATCCCTGGCCACACACCACACGTGGCACAGGCTGCACCCAGAGCCCTGCTCATGGCTCCTGAGGCAGAAAAGACAGCAAGAAAGTTCAAAACCCATTGCAATAACCATTAATCACAGGGAAAGGAATACATATTTAAGGAACACATTTAATTTACACACAGCTGCAAATTGCTGCCTGCTACAGCAGAGGATAAAGTTATAAAGTTAGCCAAGAGCAGAAAATACAGCCCTGGAAGTGCCAGAAAGATGCAGGAGGAATGAACGGGCCAGAGTGACTGAAGAACAATTCACATGCAAGACAAGCACAGAAAAGCACGACCCTCTCAGGAAGCAGAGCAGTAATACTGTGCAATGTTGCAGCAGCCCATTGCATCTTCTGCTGGCTAACGGAGGTGCAGACCAGGGAGAAGCAATGAACCGTTTAGTTATTTTTGGCTACTGTGTTTCCCAAAAGGATCTTTACCAAGGAGACAAGCTTGCTTGATTAAAACGTGAATGGAACTGACTTCTAAGTCATTGAATCAAATTATTTTCTGAGACTCAAAGGACTTGACTTAATTCTTTTAATTATGAAACGCAGGAATTATCAGAAGCAGGGGTTTCCATTGGATCAGAAGCTACATTTGAAAATATCATTAAAAATATAATTCATGCCATTTCTAACATCAGTTAATGACATTTCCAGCCCAGAGCTGTTTGGATATGTTCTCATCATCATGCACCAAACACACACTGTCAGTCGGAGCCATTGCCATATTACCTAAGTGTTGTCTCTAAATATGGAGAGATTCTCTGCTTTTTCCACCACTGAAAAAGCATTATAATATCTAAGTATAGTGCATCTAAATGGACTTTGCTCAGAGCATGCATTAAGCAGTGTAAGTTGGCAAAACAAAGGGAGAATCAGAATAGAAAAGGTTGGACTCGCCTTAATCGAAGCTTGACTGGCAACATCTGCGACAGAAAAACCAACAATGAAACCACACAAAAATCTTTGAAGGGAAATTTTAAAGCAAAAGCATTTAATTAAAATATTTAATGCAGTTTCCTAATCCACCCAAATACCTCTTGATAAAAGCTAATCCAATGCATTATTTCACACTGATAGAAATTCTCTAATGCCCAGTCCTTTCTGGAACATCGCACTTTTTGTCATTCAAATGCAAAATCACATCCATTTTTTTGTGTGTCTTTGTGCCCTTTTTACTGTGTTACTTTTCTCAGCCCTAAAATCCAAGTTCCAAGGATGGTTCAGTAACTGTTTCTCCATTATTCTATACCCCGCCTTAGTAGCTGGATCAAACTCACACAAACATTTTTGGCATTCTTCACCATCCCTTAAAATTGGGATACCAGAGCTAGGCCATTGTTGTTTGCCCAAAATGACAAATTGCTTTTCAAAGCCCATTCCATTTGCAGTACTTCACACAAATTATCAAATTAATAATGAGTCAGCAGGTGAGTAGCTGATACCCATTTCTTTTTACTAAGGCACTTAAAGCTGGTATAATATGTTTCATCCTCCTTTGCATCATCAGTGGCACTGCAAGGAACTGTCAAGAAATCTTCCATTAGTGCTTTTTCAATAGAAACCGGCAGGAAATTGAAAGATCATTGCTTCAAACCTAACTCCTGCTGAAGTCTATCCATTGTAGCCAAATTACTGCAGCCATGTGAAAATGCCTTCCTTAGCAAGTGTTGACAAGACATTACCATTTTTCTGAATTTACAAAAAAAATTGTATTACATTTTTGTTCGAAGTTGGGCTTTTTATGGAAGAATTCAGTTTGGTTGGAAATTGGTATTCTTCCACTTCGATAAGTGGGGGTTTGGCTTTTTTGTCTTTTCTTTTTTTTACTGTTAATTCTATTAGAAATAGATGCTTTCATCTACCAATAAAACTTCACTATTTCCACATGAAAAAGAAAAAGTAGTTAACAAGACATGTAATATCAAACCACTACATGTAGTACAGCAAAAAAAAAAAAAAGGTGGTATTCTGCTATACCACCATGCTTTTTAAAAAACAAGGGCTCTCTAATCCTCTCTCTCTCTGTCTTTATGGGCAATCCCAGGCTGCGTCCTCTGCCAGTCCCAGATTCCAGCACAGAGAACATCACAAGTTACTAACCTGAGAAGAAGCAGAAAAATGCCAGAGCAAGGACCACCGAGGCACCTTCTATTTTCATGGTGAGGGTGGTGGCAGCTGTTTGCCTACGTTGACTCTACTAGGGCATTGCTCAATGAAACCCAAAGAAAGGGCTCAGGGCTGATCACATATATATAGATGACCAGGTTCTCCGCCTTCCTTATGACATAACCTTCATTAGCTGAAAAAACCAGTTTGTCCACACTACTCTAAATTCTAATGATCCCATTAACACAATTAATTTCCATAAGGATGGGACACATTTGAGTCACTCCCTGCATTTTGCCAAGGTAAGAAAATTATAAATAGATCACTTCAGAGCTCCCACACAGCCAGAGGGATTCTTGCCATCCTCAGTGTGGTTCACAAGGCAGCGGGACTCCAGCCACCACAACACAAATACCCTTTCATATCTCAACAAAATAGCTGAAAGGGTTTTATTTTAATAACTTGGCTGCAGCAGAGACAACAGCAAGGCCAGGTCACTCAAACCTCTGGAAGTCAGTCTGCTTTTATTAAAGCACCTCAGTATGAACCTGAAGAGTAAACATTCAGGAAACGTTGAAAAGCATCAAGTTTGAGGCTTTGTTGAAATTTTTTGGGTTTGATGCTACAGTCCTCATAGCAGCTGTGTAAATGATAAAACCAAACTGCCAAATCCTCATCCTTTTCCAGTTTCTCCCTGTTGTCTTCAGACAAAAAAAAATGCAGTGTTATTAGTGAAAACCTTTCTTCAGCCCTGGTGGGACCTGGCAGACCATTATAGATGCTGCTCTTTGAGGTGTGTTGTTATTGATGCTAAAGGGTCCAGCAAAGCAGCCCTGCTCTGGTCTTTCCCAAAGAAGAGATAAGATGAAAGTAATCATCCTGTGCAGGGCTTCTCAGGAGTCTCGAGAGAGGAAAATAAAGATGACATCAAAGTTTTGGAATGTGATTTACGTGGGAAGGAGCTGTGTGCCTTGTCTCCAGTGAAAAGAGAAGAATTTGGAGAGAAAAGTCATTTGCAGGGTTTGAAAGGGGTGTATGAATGAGTCAGTCAAGCAAACCAGAGCAATGAGGGGCTCGAGCACAGGCTGTGGCTGTGCAGAGAGGCAGATCAGCAGCATCTGAGGAAGAAAACATACTTCTGCATGACATATGTGCCTGGCCAGACAGGCCAGCAGAGCTTAGTATAAATCCTTGTAATAAATTGCTGCCACACGTTTCTCAGATCCGAACAGTTGCTCATGTTCACAACTGGAGCCAAAGCCAAGCCAGCACAGCCCTAATTTGGAGTGTGCTCACCCCTAACATTTCTTTTCGACTCAAAATCATGTGCAGGTTCACAGTGGAGAGTTTGCAATACAGTAGCAAACTGCCCAAGGCCATGCAGATGGTTCATGGCAGATCTGAAGGGCTGTGTATTGTCCTGAATCATGAGATAATTTCTGTATGCATATTTGGGCGTGGAATTGGAGGGAAGGCCAACAGGAAGAGAGGAAAACTAAGCTGACAGAGCACGTGTCCGTAAATCCTTGGGAGAATTGGAAGAGAAAAAGGGAAAAAAGTGTACGATAGTTTAGAAGTGGTTGGAGCTTGGAAATCTATCTGAAGGACAAAAAACAAAAGATGCTATTTGTTACTGAAGCGTCTGCCCATGAGTCAGCCACGAGGTGGGAGGGTTTGGGAAGGGGAAGCACATTTTTAAAAAGAGTCTTGTTTCAAAATTTTCTTTTCCTCCAAAAGTTCTATTCCTACAGAGAAATGAAACAATTCCCTGATTTAAGACAGCTGGCTGATTGCCCTATTCCTGAAGCAAGCAGAGTGGGTGCCAAATCAGGTCAGACTGGCCAAGTGAGAGCAGCTCCCAGCCTGGCAATGCAGGGTGACAAGGAAAAGGAGAGGGAGAGACAGGTCCTGACCCCACAGTGGCCTTGTGACCACCCCATCTCTCCCATATTCCCACCACTGCAGCCCCCTCTCCACCAATTACACCCACACCAACACGTGGGAGAAGCCCAGAATGGCCCAAACACACCTTGATACCAAAACCAGACCCACATTCAGTAACAAAACTCAAGAGGGAAAAGAATAAAAAGGATTCCCAGCCTAATTACTACTGCACAATGACAACCTCCTAAAAAAACCCCAGCAATGGAATGAAATGTGAAGGGATAGAGAGGACCCAGCACAGCCTCATGGTTCGGAGGATTTGCTTGTGTGTGCTTGAGTTACACAAACCTGGGCACAATGAGAGATGACAGCAGGAGTGTATTAAGCATAAACCTTGCCTGACTCACTTGATTGCCTGTATTGATCGATTTACACCATATTGATCCCTCTACACCATGAAGTCTCAATCCTGCACTGGAATCCAGACAGCCCATTAATTTCCATAGGAATTTATATCCCATAGGATTGGATCTGGAAGAGAAATGATCCCGAAGCTTTATTAATATATTTTTAGCCCACCACCTAGCTAATCTTAATTTACAAATATATGCCAAACAGCCAGAGAGCAAAACGCCACTGAGAAAAGTGAAGTAATCCAAAGGTATCTTTTGTTCATGTCTCAGTTAAAAAATTTGGAAAAGTAAGCAGCATATAATAATGCTGTGCCTGGTAGGACAGCTCTCACTGGGTCTATTTTTCACCACATTCAGCTATGAAAACAGGAATCAGGATAAAAATAATCATGAAGGAGTAACTAGGAAAAGGCAGGAAAAAATAGAAGCATAACATGAAATGTAGGGAACCCCTAGGCAGCTGAAAACCCAAAAACAATATCCTGCAGCCAGCAAGCTGGGCCAGCACTGTGGCAGGCAGGACAGAGCCACGGTGGACATTCATCTCTTCCCTCTCCAGGGCCCCAAGGAGAATGGGGAGGGAGTCCAATAAATAGCCAAACGATTCATACCCTAATTAGTGATGAACATCACACTCCTTTTCCTATGGCCAGTCTCCTCTTTTCTGATGTTCCTATATTTCATTCCCTCACAACCTGTGCCTGCACAGAAATATATCCATAGACAGAGAAAAATAATTGAGATGCCTTGTCCACTCAGGAGGTTGTTTTTCTTCCCATTAGTGACACAGCACTGTTTTGCAGGCAGTATCACCTCCTTCCTAATGAGTTTAGCATCACTTAGGGATATTTTTACCAGGGAAAAGCTTCCTGGCAGCATAATTGGTTGGGATGGTGATGCTGGGGGTGTTCTTTGATTTGGAGTTTCTTAGGGTGTTTTGGTTTGGGTTTTGTTTTTTTTTTAAGGCAGTGGAGGGAGGGTTTGCTTGGGGATTTTTTTGGTTAGGTTTGTGGGTTTTGTTAAACCATCTGTGCTTTGGTAGTTGTTCACTATTTGAATGCCAGCCTCCAGCCCAAGCAGCTCTGAAGTTGCTCTAAATGCTTGAGGACATGAGCTGTGCTGTCCCATTCTCACCCCAGAGCAAGGCAGTGTTTTGGGTCAGGCCTCCAAAGCCACCACACAGTGGGACAAAAAGCCCTGATGAGGATCTGCAGCCCATTTTACACCCACTTTTTCCCTGGCAGCAGTGCCAGTCTCTTTCACAGCACTGTTTGCCCTCATAAAACTACAGACATGCCCATATTCCTACCACAGATGTACTTTTCTGTCCTGATTGATGCAATTTTTACCTCCCACCATCTCTCTTCTTCTGAAGAACCTCATCAGCACCACTGCTCAACACCTAATTTCTATAAAATAATGAAACTGCTTTCTTTCCCAGCTGACCACTATATCCCTCTCCAACCCAGGGACCCTCAGGGAGAAAAGGGAAGAGACAGAGTTGTTTGGCATATTTAACAAAGGAAGCACAGAGTAAATGCTGTTCTGCTTCACAGCCAAAGCTGAATCCAGAGTCTCAACTTCAGCAGTTTCATGAGTTCATAGAACCACAGAATGGTTTTGGTTGGAAGGGACCTTAAAGATCATCTCATTCCAATCCCCTGCCATGAGCTGGGACACCACCCACCAGACCAGGCTGCTCCAAGCCCCATCCAGTCTGGCCTTGGACAGTTCCAGGGATCCAGGGGCAGCCACAGCTCCTCTGGGCAACCTCTGCCAGGGCCTCACCACCCTTACAGTGAAGACTTTCTTCCTAATACCCAGCCCAAACCTACCCTCTTATAATTCCAGAGTGAGGCATTCCAAAAAGAGGGATTTCAGAGACACAGGATGGTTCCCTGTCCAAGATACTCATTTCTGCACCCACCCTGGGCTAGACTCTGCTGCAAGAGGAGCTGCAAGCCTCACCCATCTCAGCAGAGCTTAGGAGGCTCCTCATCCACACATCCCATGCAAGAACAAGATTTATGATGCTGGATAAAGCTTTGCCCTTCCAAGACCAAAATCCAGGTGTTGATCAGCCAAGAAGCCAGCAAACCCCAAGCTGATGGAAGTGAGTTTGAGTTTCTGGGCTGCAATAGCCACGTGTCCCAGAGCTGCCATCTGTACCCTCTGCTGCTGCAGCTCTCAGGTGCCTGCTGGCCAGAGCTCCAGGGAAACAAGTCCTGGTCATCCTGCAATCCCACTGTCACTGCAGGTACCCAAGGCCACCACAGTCCCTTCCTTTCAGCCAGGAAAGTTTCCTGAGCTCAAAGCAGAGCTCCAGCAGTCTGACTCAGTAAAAAGTCTTTCCCCAGAGGCTGCTGAGCTCCCAGCGTGGTGTTGGGTGTGCAGCCCAGCTGCTGGCTGGTCACAGCTCCTGGCTGCATCCCTGAAAATGCTGCAGGTGTTAACTCCCTTCATCCTGGAGCACTACTGCTACTCTGGCAGCTCACCAAGGAGGAGGAATTGCTTGAGGTCAGGACAGGAATGATGGGAATTTCCATCCAGTCATTTCATCCACTTCTGAGAGTCAAGTGCACAGTGCATGCTATGCATCCATGAAGCCTCAGTAAAATGCATTCCAGGAACACACCCAGAGCACAGCAAGTCCTTACTGAAGAATAAAAAACACTAAAAAAAAATGTAAAGGAAAAATCTGTGTCAAGTGAACTTACTCTACCAAAAGGAGACAAAGTGGATAAACTTAATTTGGAATAATTGCTTTGCAAATCTCTGTGCACTGAGAGCATTTAGGAATTTCCCCTAAATCCAGCATCTGCTGCAACCTCCTCTGGACTCAGTACCTCATGAGTCACACCCTTCCCTGTCATCAGTTTCCATTCCCACCCAAATCCACCTTTTAAACTCTGATCTGAAAGTCACAAAGAGCATCTTGGGTTATGGACTGACCACGTGCCCCTTGGACATCCTCCAGCGCAGAAAGCTCCTGGGTATCCTTGTCACACCTGCATTGCCATGACAGCAATTTCCAACCCCCTGTGCTGGAACCAGAGCACGAGCCTCATCCTTGCAACCCTTCCCAGGCCATGAGCCACCATGACATGTGGCTGACTGGCCTGGACAGGCCTTTGCCACTGCTGATTTGGCTTGACAGTGCCAGGGAGGAGGGGGAAATGAATCAGGAAATGAGCAACAGTGAGAGGTGTAGGTCCAAAAGGCAGGGATGAGGCCAACTTCGGAAGATCACAATAATAGCATGTAACACATGCCATCTTCAAAGGACTAATGAATCCCTACAGGGTTCCCCTATTATTATTTGCATTTCACAGACGGATACATCAAGATGCAGAATGCTGTATTATCCTCTGGGTCACACCTAATTCAGTCTATTCATCCCTGGTTTTATACTGGAGCTCATCCCTGCAGTGCAAGAGATCCTCCCACGAGGCAAAACAACTCTGCTATCTCCCAGGCAGGCCTGCTTCAGGAACCACTTCTGTGTCTGGGGTCTGATTTGCACAGCACACCAGACTGGCTGGTCCTATTGATCTCTCCTAACCTTGAAAAGTGATTAACTTATCAGTTCTCCTTCCCTCCAATCAGGCTGAGGAGTACAAGCAGCTCTGGCTTAAAGCTGGATTGAATTTTTTTAAATGTACTTTCCTTCTAGGTGTGAAATATAAGACAGAGGAACCCAGAGGAGAGATGCATCTGAGTGTTCGACACACAATCCAGTCTCATTCCACCCCTCAGTCTCAGTCTGGCTGTGGAAAGGTCCCACCTTCCAGCCAGGAGCTTCCCTGCAGCTCCACAACTTTTGCTCACAGAAGAATAAAGCTGCCCTGGGAAACTGCACTCGCCGGGAGAGCAAAGCTGCTCCCCAAGCTGCAACTGATGCCATGTGGGGCTGGGGATGCTGGAACTGGTCTCTGCTTTCAGAGGGAGATCCAGCATTGAGGCAACAGGCTCTCCCTGCCGACTCTGAGGAAGCAGCTGCCATTCCTGCTGTCAACACCCTCCTGGGCGGTTTTTGCTCATTGAAAATTGGGAGGCTGGAGATGGCAGGAGTTGGGGTTTGATCTACAAGGCCTCAGCAAAGAACATCTGCACACTGAAAGGACTTCCCATGGCAAAGCACCATGACATCCCCTGGAGCTGCCAAGCACTTGGAGCCTCTGAAGGCCACCAAGATCTGTGCTGTGATAGCCCTTCCCAGAGCCAGCTGATTTCACCTCCCTTACAGTATTTGTAGCTTAGATAAGGGTAATCAAAATCTCATCATTCAGGGTGTAAACTGATCGCCTGCAGGGGTTAGAAAGGAGTTTTGCTTGGTGTGTAGCGTTGCACAACTGCCAGGATTCACTGTGGGTATTCTCCAGCCTCTGCTGAGCACCAGAGGGGACCACAGCAAAAAGCAAAGCACAGCACACCGGCTGAAAAGCCAGAGTCATCATGCAAAACAACACAGCCCCATTGTTTGGGAACAAAGTAGAAATTTTTCTGACTCTGGATTCAACTCACACATGGAAATGAAAGACAATGACTGTCACTAGGCTACTGAAACAGCACAATTTCAACAGAGGAAGAAAAATCTGTCCTGAGATCATTTTCCTGTGGACAGTGAGGGGAGCGCCTGGAGAGCACTGAGGATTGCACTTGTGTAACTCTGCCCATCCTGTGCAGCCACAGGACCCTCTAAGTGCTGCTCCAGTGAGTGGTACCAACAACCTGCCCCCCCTCAGCGAGGACTGAGCCCTTCCGTGCCCCCCAACAGCCCTCACGCCCACCCACTCCCACCTGAACAGCAAGCCACAAGAACACCGTGTTTTTCCCTCTGCAAAATTATTATTTATGTTCTATCAGCTGCAAAGGCTCCATAGTGCCAGAACTGGCCAAGGGGTGTGGTGGCCTAAGTGCCAGTACCCATGGCTGCAGTGACAGCAGGAGGCCCAAAACATGCCCCGTGTGGGTGGTGGTTGCTCTCACGTTAAAGTATCACCACGCCCCACTCTCCTAATTGCGCTGTGAAACTCTGGTCTCTGCCCCATCCCACAGCCAGCCCCGTGGCAGACACCATGAGCCACCCATAGGATCCCCCAAAGCTCCAGCTACTCCTCCAGAAGAGCCCACAGCAAGATGAGACCCCAAATTTCCTTGCCCTGTAGAAGGTAACTGAGAATAAGGCATTTCAGGACCTGCACGTGGTAGAAAACCACAGAGTCATTACTTGAGGCATCTGCTGCCGTGGATTGTGACTGGAACTGCCAGCCAAAAGGGAGAGTTTCCAAAGAAAACTACCAAATTTTCTCACAGAAAAAACAAAAAAAAAAAAAAAAAGCAACTGCAACTGAAAGCTGAATATGTTTGCATGAGAATTAAGGATTTTCCATACATTAGATTTTCCAGTACCTAAAGGGGGGCTGTAAGAAAGCTGGTGAGAGACTTTTTACAGGGGCATGCAGTGATAGGACAGAGGAATGGCTTTATACTGAAAGAGGGTAGGTTTGGGTTAGATATTAGGAAGCAATTTCACTCTAAGAGTGGCAAGACACTGGCACAGGTTGCCCAGAGAAGCTGTGACTGCCCCATCCCTGGAAGTGTACAAAGCCAGGTTGGAAGGGGCTTGGAGCAGTCTGGGATAGTGGAAAGTGCCCCTGCCTTTCCACTATCCCAGAACTGAATAGAACTGAATTCTATTCAAGGTCCTTTCCAATCCAAACCATTCTATGATGATCTGTGTCTCCTTCCATATCCCCCAAATTTAGGGGAGAGCATAGAACTAATAAATATTTGAATTTGGTCCAAGCACCCTATTTTTAATTTGAAAGCTGCAGAATCTGTTCAAGGCACCCAAAACTGTCACTTTTCAGTCGCTGTACAACCTTTCTCCAGTGTGCTGGTGATGCAGCAGTATCTGAGAAAGGGGACAGTTGTTCCTTTACACAAGATGTAAAAAGCTTTAAACACATTTTTTTTGTGGATGGGAGGCATTTTGCCCAACAGCATCAGTACATTCAATAGCATCACTCTGGCTGCTGAAGGAAGAGTTCAGCCTTATCAAAGATAATGGCACAGCCCTTGATACTGCAGAGAGAAATCACCAGAAATGCATCAGTATTTTGGGGACTCACTTGAGGTTCTAATGCACTTAGAGCATCTCCATTCAGTCCTCACTCACACACCAAAACCCAAGTTTCATGCAAACATGAACCTGGAGTCTGCTCCCCTGTGCTGTGGTCAAACACTCCTGAGGATGTGCCTGCAGTCACCAAATTCCTGCAGGTTTGTACCTGATTTTCAGCTGGTATACTCACAGCTGAATTAATAATCCCTGTGCTCAGGAGGGAGTGTTTGCCAGGCCCTTTCTGGCAGCAGCACAAGGACACCACGACAGATTCCAGCCAGGACAGCTTCCCCTGCACACAAACACGACACTTGTGACACAGAGCTCTTATCCCTGCAGCAGGAATGTGCTCACCCTGGGAAGTCTCCGGGCTTACCTTGTTACATTTAACCACCTGTGGTTTTTTGCTTGCATTTAAAAATGATTTCCCACAGCACAGTAGCCTGAGCACCCATATCCAAACCCAGTAAACATCCCCTTTCCCCTTACAGCTGAATCACCAGGATAATGGTGTAGATCAGCTAACAAATGACTGATGATCAGTGGGACTCAATATGTCCACCAGAACTGACTGATTTGGAAATTGGCTACCAGGAGTGGCACATAGCAGGCAAGAGCATCCCAGATCTGAAACAAGGACAGGAAAGACCTGAATCAGTGCTATTGCAATTTTTTTAAGGAATATCTAGATCATGGTCCAGCTCTTTTCATCACCAGTTAGTGCCTGGCAGACTGGCCAAACCAATAAAATTTCAAATAGACAGCAGGGGTGCTCAGCTCCTTTTGATGTTTACTTTGTCCCAAAGCATCTAATGTTTTAGGTGAATATATTCCAAGTGTTTGTCCATAATGCTACAAGAACCACAAAACAGTCTTTCCTGGTGGACCATTGCAATCTGCCAGTCTGTGGTCCCTTCTAGGGATGGGATTGCATTTAGCCTTCGTTTCCCAGCTGAAAATAAAGCCATAATCCAACATTTCAGCTGCAGGAACAGAGCCTTCTGAATAGGATTGAGGAAATTTGCATAAAGCATGTGTTTGTAGCTTTTCAGGGCGCTGAGGATGCCACACAGCAGCTGTTGCACGTGAGCACATCTGTACAAATGGGAGCACACTCCATATACAGCATGAACAAAAAGAGAGATCTCCCCTTTGCAGCACTGATCCAGTGACAGACAGCCCCGGGGCTGGGGAGCAGAGACTGAGCTGCTGCCTCAGGAATTCCCCCTTCACTTCCTTCAGTCCTTGCTTGTAGCAAGGCAGGGCTCCTGTATTTCCAGAGTCCTTTTCTAAATCCATTGCATGTTCACTTAATCCCTGCTGCTGCCTGTCCTACCTCCACCGCAGAGGTTCATCCTTGGCTGAGTTTCTGCCTGTCCAGGACTGTCCTCCTCTCACTGGCTCAGGATTAGACACAGCAAACAACACTCAGGGCCCAAATGCTATTTTTGTCTTGTCTCCATCGTGGGCACGTTTGGTCCATGTGCTGTTGGCTGGAGTGCTGACTTGAGGGGACACACTTAGCCTTGCCAAGCACAGCTGGAGATGCCATGGAGCCTGGTTCCAAAGGTGTAGGACAGAAACACCCATTATTTGCTCTGGCATTAGCCCTGCACTGCCTCCACGGAGCACACAAGTGGAAAGGACCTCCTGGGTCATCAAGTTCATCTGCTTGTCATCACCAGTAACCACATCACTAGATCAATTAGGAGCTGTTTGATTGGCCTATCACAGCTAATGGGCTCCTCCATCTGGCAGAGGAATAACAGGATCCAGAGGTGATGCCAGGCTGGAAACAAGGGGTGACCACGTAACGGTGCCTGGGTCTGCCCAGGGCACCCCAAGTCTCCCACAGATTTTCAGTCTAGCCTGAATGTTGTGCCAAGACCATTTTATCCAGTGACTTTTTGCGCCAAAACTGAGTCTGGGAATCTCTGGACAGCAGATCCATGGTTTGTGAGCAGCAGCAAAGAAAAGCAGTTTCCATCAGTTGTGCAGTACAGTTACTGAAGTTTGGTTGGGTTTTGGTTTGGTTATCTTTTAAGGAATTGCACCTTCCCTGGATAGCACCAAAGAAATAAACAAGCTGAAAGAAGAGGTTCAAAAAGGGGAAAAAAAAAAAAAAAACACTGCTCTGAGCAAAACAAGAACTAATTCTAAAGAATCCTCTGGCTGTTTTAAAACCCACCCTAAGTGCTATACCCATCACCAGGTTTACAAAAGCAAGGAGTTAAATGGAATTTATTATTTGTTTTCAATGTATGGCATCAAATAATGAATCAAAAATTACCATATTCATGTGCCCTTTTCCTACATGATTTTGAAGATGCCCTCTTGCAGATTAGACTGACATCTAAGATAATTAGCATTTCTTCAGGCTAGAGATTTAATGAATAACAAACAAATAATAAGTCTCTCATACTTACTAAAAAGCCTGGGCAACCTCTGTTCTAATATCTTCTCCTGAGCAAACATGTATACACTGCACCATGGTTATAGTGGTGCTAAGATTCACTTTCTGATCATTATCAGTTCCAGAAAAAAAAAATTATGAGAAAAACCCAAAGACTTGAGGGGAGTTAAACTTTTTTTTCAGGCACAATAAGATGTTTTGCTTCATTCTTGAGCTTTTCTGTATTCCACGTTTCATATAAATCCAAAATACCTCACTTAAATGATGCAAATCACTGCAACAGCAACTGCAAATCACTGCAACGTCCCAGACACACAAAAATAAACACTTCCATTCCATGGGGCTATGTTTCAGCTATGTGTGGGATGCTTAGACTATATAATTTAGTGGAATTACCCAGAAATGACAGCACATTCTGCACAAGGGATCATGAATTTGTGTCAAGAATGTAATGGAGAGGATTTTGAATCCCTAAGTAACAGGACATGAATTCACCTTCCACTGAGCAATAGGACAGAGTTAAGTCCTGCTCAGGGATGGAAGACAACCCTGCAGCTTCTTGTTGGAGATGTGTGGGACCCCTCAAAATGCAACACCCTTGAAAAGGTGCAAAAATCCTATAAAAAGAAACAAGTCTAAGTATTTACACATGATTATGGCACTGTCCAAGGGAATAATTTACCCAGTCTTTCCCCATTTAGCGGGCATCCAAAGGCCTTTTCCAAGCATCCTACTCAGTGCAATGGGAACAGACAACTGAGAACCAAAACACCAGTTGTGTGCTGAATCCTGATGAGGTGATCTCTCACCTCTCACTTTTCTGAGCTGGGGAACAATTCCTGGTGAGGTCTATAGGGTCACCACCAAAGCAGGACAGAGAGAACAGTCTTGAAGGCAAGATCTAGCTTAAGGCCAGGACCAACTCAATAAAATGCTCAGAAATGCTTCCCCAAGTGCCACATAATGAAATCCAGGGTCACCCCAAGGTGAAGAGTGTAGCACCCTGAGGACAGGCTTGAATAGGTAGGACCTGTACAATAAAGATACAAATATTAAATCCAAATAAAAACAGACCAAGGCTACTAGCATATAAAGGCCTTTAAAACTAGATATTGTAGCAAAGCCAACAGTTTGACAAGACACGTGGCTTGGGAAAACGCAGTCTCCAGTGGAGAAGTCATGAAAATTTAGTATCCTTAAAGAAGAGGACAGGAGAGAAGCCAAAAACTGTCAGGGAGGAAACAGCAGGCTGCAGGCCCAGCTGACAGCCCTGTCAGGGCTGCAGAGAGGGAACAGGACAGGACACCATGTGTGCATTTCTATCCAGGCAAGCCTAAAAGGCCAGGTGAATGAACAGCAGTGCCCTGTTTTCAGATGGGGCTGTTAACATAACCAGCACCTTGGAAACCTGGTGGGGGGAAGATAAGCAGCAGAACATGGTAATGAGTGGGTACAAATCAAACAGGAATGAGAGCAGGGTGTGCAGGTGGAGGAGCTGAGCATCAAGGAGAGCTTATCAAAGAGCTCAGCCAAGGTAACTGTATCAATAAATAGTTGACACTGTTAGGATTGCAGTCCGGTGCCCAGACATTAGAGTGTTATTCCATCCTCCACCCACCCAGAACAGGCCAACAACAGCAAAACCTTAAGGGAGATGAGTGAGGCTATGATGGATACGAGCAGAGAAACACAAACAGGAGATGTCCCTCTCCCTGTTCAGATGGGATCACTGACAGGAGGGAACATGTTTACATGAAAATGGAAAGTTACTGCTCCCTCCAGCAGTAATTTGTGACCTCTGACACAAGAGCCTCTTCAGCACATCCTGAGCAGCACCCAGGAGCCAGCAGATTTGATTTCCAGCATATGGCCAAGGGCTCTTTGCACCTTAAAACTGACAAATCTTGAGGGCAACCTTGAAAACCTGTTACTGTAAGTTTAGCTTGAAGAGAGTACTGCCTAAACACAAAGGCACTTGTTCAAAGAAAATTCAAAAGGAAAAGCCCTTAAGGAAAAACACACCCAGGAGGTGGGAAGACCATTTGAAAAAGTCATTAGAGTAAATGTGTATTGCTTAAGGAAAAAAAAAAATCAGAATAAAAGCTACTGTGCTTAAAGTGAGACAATTAACAGTAAAATGAGACTGAGCAGAAGCACTGTACAAACAGCAAAAATGTAAAAACCAAGACTAAAACCTAAAGTTGCAACTGTGCCAAAACACTCCAAAGACGGAGAAGAATTTTCCAAGCCACAGCAGTAATAACAAAACACATTGAAGGGTCCTTGATCACAGGGCTAAGGGAGCCTCCAAGGAAGATAACAGCACAGTAGAAAAGCTAAATTAACTTATTCACAATAAGCTGATAAATCCTGATAACACAGAGCCACAGTCAGGGATTAAATCCCCCTCTCAGCAGCACTGAAGGTGCTCAAATGTGCAATCACCCAGCTCAGGCTCCATAGTGCACTTTGGGGGAAAGGGAGGAAAGCTCATATAAGCAGAGTAACAAAGCACACAGACAGAAGTGACAGACTGGGGAAGACTCATCACAAGTTTCTGGGAGACAAATCCTGCCTCATCAGCCCATCTGAGTCCTCTGAAGTGTGGGTAAGCTATGGCACTCCTTGACACAATGAACTTCTCTTTCTAATGAGCCAGTCACAAGAATGTAAGGTGCCATCAAGTAAAGGAAGAGTTTCTATGAGTTAAAAACGGAAGCAGTAATAAGAGGTCAGCTCTCCCAGTGGAGGTGAGACCCAACGGGCATCCCAGCAGCTCAGCTTTTTGTAAATGACTATGAAAAGGCAATTAGCAAAGGGACAAATTGAATGATTCAAGAGAGTTCAAAGCTTCGAGTCAACTGAGAGAAAACCACAAGTCACTCAGGACACAGTGGCTGGACAAAAAAGCGGTAGACAAATTTCAGTGTTGGAAAATGGGGAGAGAGGAGAAAAGCTTGCTGTGCTCTACCTGCACATTTCAGCTCCACAGTAACCATCACTGTCAGGGTGTATTAAGGAGTTCTGTGGCTAAGGTCACAAATAAATGTCACATCATTGCCGAGGAGCAATCAGAAAGGTTTAGCACCTGATAGGCACTGTTAGGAAATATGGAGAGGATAAAACAAATTATTTCTGTCATGCTGCCTTATGATTGCCAGGTCTGCCCAGCTGCACAGTTGTGGCACTGTGGCCTTCCTCATCATCATCACAGGCATTTAGAGAGGTACACACAGGGCACAGGGAACACCTCTCCTGGCCACAGAGAGGAGCAGAAATGGGAAGGGCTTTTGTCTGAACTCACGGCAACTCCCATGGTGGAAAACAGGTTATAGAGGGAATATGCTCATGACACAAAATCAGAAGGAACCCACAGAAAATAAAGAGTAGTTGCTGTTCAGGATTACTCACAGCACTAGAATTAATGGATGCTAAATAAATTACCACATAGTAGGTTTAAACAAACAAAAGGAAGTTTTTTTCTTCCCCTCCCCATAAGATGTAATCGCATTGTGGAACTCATCGCCTCAGGATGTTGTGGATGCCAAACACCTCAAGAGAGTCAAAAGTCAATTAAACAAATTCATGGACAGGTCCATCAGTGGCTATTAAACATGATGATGGAGATGCAGCCTCTGGCTGACAAGTCTCTGAACCACATGAAACTTTATCTCAGGAAGATTGACTTTGTGCTTGCCCTGTTTGTTCCCCTCAACATCCACAGCCAACCATGGGCCCAGGTACTTGGTTATTCCAAGTTACTCCAAGTTGGGGCTGGCTCTCAGAGTTGAAGTGAGCATTTTCAGGTCGCAGCACATGCCAGCTCTGGTCTAGAGTTCTAGACTCCCTCTTTGTCCCTGTCCTGAAGTGACATTAATCTTTTGAACACAGGGTGGACTGCCAACATCTTAGGCTAAAATTTTGGGCTTTAAACCTCAGGAGATTCCAAGGACATGAAATCCAAAATCACACCCAGATGTCAGCCCTTTGTTTGGATGTCGTGATTTATACTATGAGTGACACTTCCTCTTCTGTCTCCCTAACAATGACAAAACAAAGAGCTATAAACAAAACCTGACTCCAGATGTTCTTTTGCCCTCATTAGCGACCAGCTTGGCTAATACTATTTCATCAGCCCTTTGTTTCAGGGTGGCAAGCCAACATCA
>VXAX01005267.1:235470-331124 GCA_013399835.1 Leptocoma aspasia | reverse complement strand
CCCCCCCCCCCCCCCTTGGGATGCAACAAATTCCCAGGACACTCCTGCCCAACACTCACTGCAATAACAAGCACAGGGCTGAATTACTGCCCTCGACAATGCTTGGTACGTGGAAAAACTCGTGCTTGGTAATTACCACGATTGCTCCATAAAAATCCCCCTCAGGCAGCCGCGTGCAATCCTGGTGAGCTGCAGCCCTGCCCCTCGGCAGCAGCCCAGGTGGAGACAGCCTTTCCTCTTTGAAGAGCCTCCCCAGCATCAGAGGTGTCCCACCCACTTGCCAAATCTATTCCTAGACATATCAGCTCTGTTTATTTTCCATGCTGACTCTTACACCAGTGCAAAGGGTGAGAATCAGTCAGGCCAGACACATAAGTAGGCTACAAAACAAAGACTCTTCCTCTTCCTTTGAAGCCTACTATCCATTATTTTTGATAAGAGGTGCAGCAGATTTATTTCTCTGGTTTGAGCACTCCTAAGCCTCTTTACTAAGCCTGGCAGCGAGAACCTCAAAGCAGATGCCAAACTCTGCAATCTCTTTATGTGTGGTAGAAATAATCCCTGTGCCTGGGAGAGCTGAACCCTGACATCCACAGGAGCTGCTGCTGGACCAGCACTTGGGAACCAAAGCAGAGCCAGCAATGGTCCCTTCTCCCCACAAAGCCCCTTCTCTCTGTAGCCAACCAACAACCACACACTTGGCTTTTTTTCTGAGCTCCAGCCTCGCTCTTGCACCAAGGTTGGGAAGAGATACCCAGATCTGACCCCAATCACATCCCCTTGTGCCAGTTCTTCTAACAAAGGATCCTTGACTCCTTCTCCTGCATTTTCACTCCTACCTTTAGATGCTTTGTGAGTTGAAGAAGCTCAAAGAAGCTCATGTAACAGGGCAACCCAGCTCCCAAAGCCACCCCTGCTCCCAGATTAACACAGGCCAAGCTAACAAGGTCCTTTGGCTTGCTGGCTGCCTTGGGCTGAGGAACTACATGAGTCACCAAATCCCAATGCCAAATCCCCAGTACCAGGGTAATTGCAGACATTTTGAACCAGATTAAGCTGCAAGGGCAGAGGGAAGCTAATAATAAAAGGAATAAATCAAGGGGAAACACTTGGTGCTTCACTTTTGGCAGGGAGAGGCTGATCAAATTTTACTCTGGAGGAATAGGGAGTGAGAGAGGGAAGATTCACTTTCACTTGGCTCCCAGGATGTCCAAGGACTTTCACATCCCTGCACAGAGAACAGCTGCTGTATGTCTTTACATCTCACAATGATAGATTCCTCACTTAAAAATAAATCAGAGCAGCCTGGGATAGATGCCAGCACATTTCCCCCAGTTTTCCCACATCCTACATTTTAAAGGCAGCTGATGAGCTCCATCCTTGCTGATCCCTCATCCTTCCTTTAATAACTCCCCATGTTCCCATTAAAACCAGTGCACTGCCCTCCTCACCTTTAAATTTCCCCAGAGCTGCAGTTCTCTACTTTGGGTGCTCTTGCTCAGTTTTGTATCATGTGGTGTTACTGCTTCACCAGCACTCTCTGAAGTTCTTTTCTTTTTTCTAACTTTTCTCCTCAGGCAGCACCACTGAGCCCTTTGTGTTTAAAAAAAAAAAAAAAAAAAAGAACACCTCTACTGGGATAATCCATCTCCAAAATTACTACCTCATCAATCACTTGTGATAATGTTTTAGAAGTTAAAATCAATAGCTGAGGCACAGCTGGAACCACCACTCACTCTCCACGTATTGATCTTGACCTTCAGGTTGGTATTTTACCCCAAAACTTATAAAAGGGACCCAAGTTTACAAACAAGATGCCCAAGCACATCGTGTTGAGCAACACAGAGGCTATCAAACCTGGGATCTCATTACACCCTGTGCCTCCCACTCCGGGTTGTGTTCCCTTGTTACATCTTGTTTCAAATTAGACTGAGAGCTCCTCCTGCCAGCGGCGCTGGCTCCCGTGGCACCACTGCACCAAACAGGATTAATAAGCTAAGACTAAAACAGCTCTCAAAAGCACAGAAAACTTACAAGAAACAAAGGGATGCGGAAAAGTCTTGCCCCTGCCCTGGATAAAGAGCTCCCAAGATGCTTGAATAACTTCAGGACATCCATGAACTTGGCTTCTCCATCATTAGTTTCATTTTTCACTTTTAACCCCAGCAAATTAAGTGAACAGAAATGAAAAGATGCTTTGCGTGGTCTAAGATTTTTTTTTTAATGTTTCATCAGCATAGTTGAAAGATTTAAGTAGTCCATTCAAACTGGGTCGTTTGTGTTGTAGACAACGGGGCACACAGCAAGCAAGGGATAAGGATTTTAGTGGCAAGAAAACAAGCAGCATGTCCTTTGTCAGCAGGCTGCTCTGTCCTAGCCCAGGATCTCACACCTCCCAAAGCATGGTTTTATCACTGCCTTCCTTCTGGTTTAGGACTTACCTTAGGAACTAAGCCACCCCTGCCACAATAATATCTGGGGAGGTGCTGCCTGCTCAGTTTCCCACCAAACTGCACACGGAGCCCCTGGTGCTGCCCTTACATCAGGGCCCACAGAGATGTGGCATTTGGGTATCTGGCCATCAGTTCCCAGGGGCTTTACATCAATTTTCCCATTTTCCCATAGCCTGAAGAGGCTGACCTAGAGCAGTGTCTGTTTTTTGTCAGCTGGGATACAGAAAAAGGAGAGATTTGCCAGTGGCCACCAAGCAAGCCAGTGGTTAAGGTAAGGTGCTCTTTTCTCTGCCTGGAGCTGAAGTTGGGATTCAGTTCACTGTCCCCATCATCTTTTCACACTCATCTGCTGAGCTCCGTGATAATAGCTCAAGGACTGGGAGAGCTCACAATACCCTGCCATTTCACCCAGCTGCAGCTGAGAGTTTCACCTATCTTCATTCATCATGGTTTCTGTAACAGGAAGCTTTCAGTGTGACAGGAATTCCCAGGCCTAAAAGTACAATTCTAATAGTTCAGCTTCACAAGAGCCGATCAGGTGTCTTTGCTTCCCTGGAGGCCTTAAAACACCTTTCTCCCCCTGCCCACCCTCCCTAAGAACATCATCTCTGAGGGTTCACTTCCCCCAGGACTAGCACATCATCACTGGATTTTGCTTCCACAGGAACTTCCAACACCAGAAATAACGCCCAAGTAGTGGTTCTAATTATTTTCTCTAAGTAGGCATAGTGGGCCTGCCTTAATGGCAGCATCTCCTTGGACAGCACTGCTGTCCCTGACACCATGGACCTCCAGAGAAGGTGGGTCTGGGGGCTACAGAGGGAGCTCAGTGCCCACACAATGAGCAGACTTACAGAAGAGAACAGCACTAGAAAGCAGAGCTGTCATTCCATGGGAAATCCTCATTTTCAAACAAGATTAGTTTTGCCTTTAATCATCATTCATCCAGCCAATGCTCAGGACAAGAGGACTTGCAGGCAAAATTCAACCTCCCTGTCTTACCCTTTGCTTGCAGCTGTTGTTACAAAAACACACAAATGAGACCATCATATTTGCATGCCATTTAACTTGGCATGACAGTTTTCCTGCTGGAAGGAAAGCTCCCTCAGGCTGGGTGGTTTAGGGTTGTCCAGAAACAAAACCCTTTTCTACAGAAAAGGAGGAAGAAGTTAGTTATCTCCTGCCTTGTCCCAGAGCTTTGGAGAGAAGGCACTTATGGCAACAGCAAACAAGTGCTCAGCAGCACTTGAGTGATGTGGTTTAAGCAGGAAAAAAACCCCTTTCTTGGGCATGGAGCTAAGCAGGCCCCAGGCAGTAATGGGTACATGATGAATAATAAACCCAGCTGAAGCAAGATGTATGAGTCAAACCAGATGAAGAGTTCCTCTTGGTTCCTCCCTCCCCCCTGCCTTTGGCTGTTCCTTGGAAAACCCATACACATTATAAGGATGTCCACAAAACAAACATTTGGCTGCTTTCTTCAAGAAACCTTGGAGAGCCCAAAACTGGCTGTGTGGGCTGAGTACTCAGCGGGGTACAGTAACCAAAGCAAAGAGAAACCTCCTCAGGAGCTGTTAGAGCATTTGGGATGGGGGAAATGGAGCAGAAATCTTTGTAGAAAAGCTATTTACATCTGTTTGACCCTTGTAAAACAGGTCCCTAGGCTCTTCCCCACTCAAAGGCATTTGGATGACGAGGCTACAGCAGCAGTTTGATCCTTCCCAGGGGAAAGGAATGGGGCAGAGCCACCACGGGTAACCACCAAGCACACACATGCCACAGGCAGGGCGGTCCCACCTGCTCTGCCAGGCAGGAAGGGACAACAGGAGGCTCCCTGGAAGGACCAGGTGCTGCCTGCAGTGCTGCCTCTTGGCTCGCAGGCCCAGGAGGAGCCAATGAAAGTGAAAGATACCTGCACCCTCCTCCAGACTCCACCTTGCCCCCCCCCAGCCTTCCCCGACAGGCAGCTCCTCCCTAGGAGGATGTTCATCCCCTCCCACTCGAATCCCTTGATCTGCTTGCCAAAGCCCAGGAGGGTCTGGCTGCCCGCAGGGCTGGGCTGCAGCTCAGCTCTGGGTCTGCTCTTCCCTTGCTTTGTTCCAAATGCCCGTCGGAGATTTACAAGTTCACCCACCCCAGCAGCACGTGCTGCCCCGATCCTGTGAGGTACAGAGAAGGGGAATCCCTCGTACTAAAAGTTTCTGCTGAAACTGATGTGGATGCACACAAGTGACCAACCCATGCCAGGCACAGCTCCTGGTGCTGGTCTGGAGCCAGGCTCACCCACAGCTCACTGCTCACTCTGCCTCCACATTTGCTGCCACCACAGCCTTCCTCACCCCAAGGCCAGCACCACCTCCACTTCTCCCTGATTCACAAGTGGCACCAAGCCAGGAGGAGTGTGGAGGTGGTCTGCTTGCTGGGGACCATGAAGAGCAGAGAAATGGGATGACAGAGCACCTGACTTGCACAGTTCTACACCCAGCAGGCTCCCAGCAACCTTGTGCCATGGGAGGTTGACCACAGGGTCCGTAAGAGGTGGCAGGGGAATGCTGACCCACCTGCACAGTATCTGTCCTTCCAGAAAGAAAGTTTCAAGTCTGGTCTCATTCAAGACAGCACTGGGTGTGACAGCCAGCCCTGCTCCTGGGTTCTGTTATACTGCAGGACAAAGCCTTGCTCTGTCCACTGCTCCAGGAAAAGAGAAAGTGGGTTTTGACTCCTTCTTCCGCTGTAGATGCCCTGCACTACATGGACAACGTAGAAGGCTTGTCTTGAGGGCTGACACACAAACCCCAAGGGTGCTCTGCCCCAAACCCAGAGCATTGGCCACCCCATGGAAACTCCCTCTTCCCTGGGCTATCCCATTGCACCTGGGAATCCTCACCAGGCACCACAAGCAGCCAAGTGAGCATGGCCTCCTCATCCAGCCTGTTGAGCAACCTCCAGTGGGTGGACACACACCCAGGCTAAACACAGCTCCAGCACAGCCACCCCCACCCACCGTGGCTTAGGCCCAGGTCACCAAACACATTCTTGCTGTGGGTGCGCTGGTTCCCATGCTCCTCCCCGGGAGAAGCCCATCTTGCTCAATCCCACTCAACTCTGGTTTCCCCAGCGCTGAACCCGGAACCAGATTTCACTCATCACAAAACGTGCCAGCCCTTCTTGCCACGCAGCTCTGTCCCAGGGCTGGGCAGGATGTCCCAGAGCTGTTCCATACCCCACCACTCCACGTCCCTGTGAGTAGGGCTGCAGGCTGGCCCAGGACAGGCCTTTGTTGCAATTGCCATTGTCCCTAATCCCTGTTTTTGACCAGCTCAGCCTGTGAGATGCTTGACACCTGAAGGACAGGGATTTTAAGGCTTCCAATGCCTCCTCAGCACAGCCTTTACCTCCTTATGACACATCAGAGCTTTTGCAATCCAGGTTAGGACCAATCTGCCCTATTTCAACTTCAAAGCACTTCACAAACATTAACCAATTAATCCTCTCACTGCCCTCCGAAGGAGGTGAGCATCTTTATTTTTATCTGTTTCCCCATCAATGTCAAGGAGAGAGTTAAGTGCCTCTCCCAAGGCTGTCTGCACTTGACTCCCAGCCCCAGGCTGGGGCCACCAGAGGAATGGACAGGTGCACCTCAGACACAGGAAATGCTGCAGGAATCACAGCACCTTAATCAAGCAGCTTTGGTTTTCCCCATGCCCCATATGATTCAGCTTTTGGAACATTTTCTGTTCATCGTGAGTCAATGACCTGGAAGAAAAATTATCTGAGACAAGCAAGACAGAGAAGGCCACTGACACAGCAACCAGGACCAGCTGGAGAGCCAGGGGCACACACACAATAAGTGCCTTTAATAAGCCAGAAAAAGTCCCAGATCTTGCAGTAAAAAACAGAGCTCCACATGGACAGTTCCAGAGTAAGGGGACAAGCTTTGATGTGACCACAGCTAGACAGACAGCCAAAACACAGCATGAGCTACTGGCAGTGCTTCCCTTCTGCTAAGAACTGGGGCAGAACATCCCAGCTCATTCTGCACTTTAAACTGCCCTTATTTCCTCCAGCTCAGGCAAAGCTTGGCTTAGGGAACCCTACAAACCTCTGAGGCACTGGTACAGACAGGGAGCTGGAAAGGGAGCTGGCCTTCAACTGGGAAACTGCAGGAAGCCAGCAGGTGTCACACCAGCGTGGTGGCAGCTCACTCAAGATGGGACATGTGTCACTAGGAGTGATGTTCCCCCTCAGCCATCCTCTACATCAGTCAGGATTCACTCAAACACTGCCAACAAAGAGCACAGCACCCACATTCACCAGGTCCATCGAGTACCTCTGAGGTACAACCAGCAAAAAAAAAAGAAAAATGTGTTTCATCACCTGAAATGACTATTTATTTGTTGAAGGCATGAGCCCATGAGCATTCCTCCCTCTCCCAGCATCCAGGAGTTCTCAGGAAAGGGGAAGGAAACACCCTGATCCCAACAGCTCTGAGACAGGAGGCTGTGCAGAGGGAGAATGGGGTGCACACACGCACAGGGGTTGAACACCAGAGCCCACCATCAGTGATGGCTGCATTTATCATAACCTTTCCAGGAGTGTTACTGCTGGCTGGGGAGAAGGGACTGCCTGAGCCACAGGAGTGCTCCTGCTCTTCCCCTGACACCGTGGGATGGGCCAGGCAGGGCTGGGGTGCTGCTCCCAGCTCCCTTTCACTGCAGCAGCAATTTCTGTCCCCAGGGTTCCTCAGAGCATGTGAGTGAAAGCTTCTCTGCTTTTGCAACACTGCTGACCCAGGGTGGGACTCCTGCTCCTCTGCTGCCCCGGTGGCAGGGAAAACCCACAATTGCAGGGCTTACAGGGAAGCACTGGTCCATTTTTCTCATCATTTCCAATGGCTGTGGCTCAGCACTAACTGCTGACAATTACTCATTACCACTCACCCCGATGTTCCACAGTGCTCGCTAAACCCTGTGAAGATGCAGGAATCCCAGAGCCTTTTGGATGGAGAGGGGCAACCTTTAAACAAAGCTCTGCAATGCCAGATCAATACTGGAAAGAGCTAGAATCAGTCCAGCTTCTCGCTTAAGTGGCAGGAGAATTCCAGGCAGATGAAATGCAATTCTCTAACTGCAGTTATTAGAGGCAGCGGGGGTAGAAGCCTTGCTGGATCTGGAATAGAAGTACCATCCCGAGGGAAGGCTTTTCTTAGCATCAAGAACCTCTATAAATACTGTTTTAAACAGGTATTCAGAACACGCCTTGAATTTATTACTAAGCACAGACCTCAAGTCACAGTAGCACCTTAAAAAGGGAGATTTGCCCACCTCCAGAGGGTGTCACACCCGCACCTCCAACACGGGCTGCAAAGAGCCCCAGGGAGGGGAGCAGAGCTGAGGCTGCCCCAGGTGCCGCTCCCACAGGAGCGCCCCAAGGAGCAGGGACAGCGCGGGGCTGGCTCACAGCAGACAGTGCCACCTGCTGTCACCTGGTCCTCCTCCCATCCCTTCCACCCAGGTCCCCAAGCAACCTCCCAGCTCAGCAGTTACAGCCCCCATGCAAGCCAGACCCCAAAAAGCAGCTGCTTTTCTAAATAATGTTCTTGTCTGCTCATCAGGCCCTTCTCCACGTGGTTGTGTGGGACAGACACTGAGCTGCTGGATGATCCACTGTTTGTCCAGTACTGCAACATATCACAGGACTTAACACCACATGCTGATATTGTTCACCAGGGAAAGAAGGAAAAGGCTGACACCAGCTCTGGGATATGATGAGAAACAATTTCTGAGTGTGCTGTGTCTTCCTCCTCAACTGAAAACCCTGGTTTTGTGTATCTTTCTTGAGCATTGACATCACCTCTTCCACTTCTGAATCTCTCACCACCTTTTTGGGGCATGAAGAGAAGCCCAAGCTGCTTAGAAACACCCTGGAATTCAGCAGGGAGACCACCCCACCCTATTCAAACACCACGATTAGATGTGTGTTTGGATACTGCAATTGCATGACATCCCACAAACCCAAAATGCCTTAAACAGTTATGGGATTTACCTTGACCTCACAAGGATGCAACACCCTCACAAACCTCCTGTGAGCTCCTCCAGGCAACCTTTGCAGCTTGGCTCAGACCAGAATATGAAGCAAAGCCACCAAGCTCAGCAGGACTTTGGGCCCTCAGGGACTCAGCAGACCCTTAACATTCACCACAAGGAGCTTCTTAACAGATGGCTGGATTCTCTAGCACATTCTCAAACTTAAAGGCATTCACCTTGCTCTTCTTTTTGATAAAAGTCATTGGAAGATGGAATCCCCCTCCCCAAGAAATCTACTTGCCAAGCCCCTCTCAAGCCCAAATTTGCTTTTCCATTAACTGGCCACCAAGACCTTAACCAACAGTGCATTAACCTTTGTCATATTTGTGAAGCAGAAGACCCAAGGATTCACTAGAACAGGTACTTAAACCAGTTTACAAAACAAAGTTCAAATTAGAGAGAAAATCCAGACAAATAAGAGGGAATAGAACTCATTGCCTAAAATATCCCTTCTCAGAAACCTTTCCTTAACCAGAATACAACAAATATAAATAAGAATGAAGTGTTTTTCAAGAGCCCACTCTGGCTCTCCTGCTGGGGGAGTTGTTGGTGTTTATACCTCTGAGCCATCTGAGAAAGCTCCACCCTGGACAGGAACCACCTAGAAAAAAAAAATCAACTTTGTTGACACCTTCCCCCAAACATTTGGTTTTGAAACCAAATAAACTACCATAAATCACACACCAGATTTCAAATAAAGCCCTTCAAAAGCAGGGCAACCCATGAGAGTATACTTAGTCCCCTACTACCCCAAATCTCATCATTACCTGAAAATAAACTTAATTTAAGAACTCACATTCAGCCTGCAAATCCCTCAAAACCAATTGAACCAGGATCCACTTCTTCTTGGTGCAGCACCACAGGCACTTCCCAAAGCAGCCCCATTGCTGACTCCCCAAACAAACCAGCCACTCCCCAAATATGGAGGGGACACATATTTATGATATCAGGAGGAGTCACACGCCTTAGGTCAGCTGAGCTTGTTTCCCAGTCTCCTTGTTTTCAATTTCCCTCCTTCAGTCAGAATGCTAAAGTGGCACAGGAGAACCAAATTCAATTAACAGGATTAATAGCAATTAAGCTCCTATTGGACTCAGGGTTGTGCTCTTTAGTCCTGGGAAGAAACTAGATGTCACTGCAACAAGATAAGCGCCAGGTGATGCCAGAAGCTTTTTATTTCCAAGGAGAAGAATTGGTTGTCTTCCTGAAAGTCCTCTCCTCCTCCTCCTCACCTCCTCTGATCAGAATTTGGCCCAGATGGAGTTAATTCCCTTCCGGCCTGCTCCTGCTCAGCCCCACTCTCTGCACCTGGAGGAGCTCAGCTTCTCCTGAGCACCAGTTGTAGGATCTGAATGAACCACCCTGAAGTCACTCTCTTTTTTCCATGAACCACCCTGAAGTCACTCTCTTTTTCCATGCCTGTATTAAAAAAAAACATGAACCCAGTTTCACAGCATGTGTGGGACAGAGTAGAGCTTTTGGATGTGATGCTGAAGTTCCCTTTGCTTTGCCTTCCCTGTAGGATTTGCTCCTGACAGCCTGACCCTGCTGTGCAAGGAGGTTCTGCCAAGAGGGTCAGTCCCAGGCACACTGGGGTATTCCCAGTCCCTGGCAGAGTCCTGACCCTTCCCTCAGCAGGGACCATCCTTGGAGGAAGGAAAGCACTGTCACTCTGGCAATTTATCCTCCGGTCTCACTCTGTTATCACAGCACCTCACAGAAGTTATTTTAGCTACAGAGCAGCTTTCTGGCTTCCTGTGTAGCTCCTTAGTGTTCTTCCTAATTGAGGGCTTTTAACATTAACAGCCTTTAGCAGCTGTTCTTCTTCCGGAGGTGGGGGGGCACCAAATCTTTTATTCAAATTTCTTCTCTAAGAAGTGGAAACGTGACCCACATCCTAAGAAGATGTCCCTCAAGTGACAAGCCTTCTCCACTCTGTCACAGGCTCCTTTCAGCCACTGGTCCCATGATTTGCTGAATTCACCAGTCCATACCTAATCCCCAAGCAGGAACCAGAGATCTCAGGCTGAATATTTCCTACAGAACCAGGAAAGGGGCTCTACGTAGGAGCTGGAGCCTTCCAATTCCAATGCTGGCCCATCAGTGCCCTCTCCCTGCTGTGCCACCTGTGAGTGAAACACTGGACAAAATGGGGTGGGTTCCTGTCCTGTCCTGTCCCTGGAGGGGCAGAGCAGCAGAGCAGGGGGCTGTGGGCTCTTCCCAATAGGATGCTGCATGCTGCAGCCACCAAGCAAAATGGAAAATGGGATAGGAGGGGATTGTGGGACACACTGAGGTTGGTGCCTGCAGTTCCTCTCCAGCCAGGGTGGGATCTGCATGGCAAAAAGCTGCCTGAGCCCTCAGAAGAGAGCTAGGATTTACTTTTGTCAGAGCCTTGAGTGTTTTGAAGTCCGAAGAGTGGCAAGAAGCAACAAGCTCCACCAGTGCCCCCGGGAAATTGCAACAGAGTCACCAGTCAAAAGCATTCAAAGATCACAAACCAGACCCAGATGATCATGAATCACAGTTCAGAAACCACAAATGGTTCTTAAGCCTCTTCAAAATAATGTCATTTACCAACAGGCTCGTCTGGAGTGGTTCGCATTTTCCAGCTGCCTTCTGAACCCAGGAGAGAGAATGGGCTAAAGCAAGAGCAGAGCTCCTTGTGCAGTCCCAGCTCCAGGGAACTGGGTGATATCAGGGAGATGTTGTGACACCTGGCACAAGGTTACCCATGTTGGTGGTGCTGGGGCTGTGGGAAGGGCTCTGTGGGAGACCCTGGTGTCAGCAGGGATGGGCAAGGGGTGACCCCTTGACAGGCTGAGCCCGGTGTGAAGGAGAGCAGGGAGTCTCTCACCTGGTTCCCAGCTCCTTCCAAGGCTCATCTGGCCTCACCTGCCCCACACTCACCTTTGGAAGTTTGAGGGATGTCAGACAACAATTTTGTTTGAAAATGCTTCCTGTGCTTTTCATCAGGGAACACACGGAGGTGATGTTAAGTGCACTAATGTGGTAAAACACCACAGGCTCCTTGGTCCTTGTGTGTGGGCAATCCTGAAGCTCCAGACAGAGCAAGACCTACATCTCAATAATGCACAGGCTGTAAAGCTCTTACATGTCATCAATGTTTTAACGCCCCATTTAAATATTAATATAATGGAACGGCATAAAAGCAATATCCCTGAAAGCACAGGGTCATTTAGTCCATTGCCCTATTCTCAGGAAAAATCCAGAGACCTCCTCCAAGTGTTTTACTTCCCCAGTCCAGTGCTGACTTTCTCAGTCTCATAACATTAGTTCTAGTAATAATAATACATCATCATAATGCAAAGCTGGCCATCATGATAATTATTTATGACTTATGCTTCTGGCCGTAACTGAATGTTTCTGTAGAGGTTTTAATTATCATTTATGCATCTTTGCTCCATGTCCATAAAAATCCCAGGGCTCTTTATGGCTGAAAGCTGAATTTATAGGATCCTAGGAATGGCAGAGCTTGGGTCCAGTGAGAAAGGCTGCTCCTAACCACCAAAATGCCAGATCCAGTGAAAGGACATGAATGTCAACAGGGCACAAAATGCAAAAATGAGTTCCAGCAGGTGGACCTGCAGCTCTTGGAGTAAAAGGGACTCATGTCAGCTGCATTTGTGCCTGATCCATGTCAGCACCTTGATGGAGATGACTGGGGAGAGGTCTCTGGGTCTGAACCCCAGCTGGTCAAGAGGCTGACACGGTGAGGGGGACAGCACACAGAGAAAAATTTGGGCTTGGGGACAAGGGCACTCGTTCCCCCTCCCTCCCTTGCTCCACAGGGAGCTGCACTTGGGGCTGTCCAGCCCCAGGAGTGTCTGATCACCCTCAGTGTAATCCTGGAGGATCCTCAGGGAGAGCAGGACTTGGCCACTGGCAGCCCTGCATCCTGAGCATCCTGAGCATCCTGAGCGTCCTGAGCAGAGGAACAGCAAAGCACAAAGCTCAGGGGTGTCTCAGCTAAACAGGCAGATGCAGCATCATCAGCTGCCTCCAGCACACCCCTCACCATCTGCTCCTGGCAAACACCTCAGCACTGGAAGAGAGATGCCCCAAGTGCAGGCACGGCAAGGCTGCCTTGAGCTTGGAGCCAGGCTAGATTCCTTCTTCCAAAATACACAGAGGGAAAAATACAAGAAGCAACATCCCCAAGTATTTCCTACAGAAACTACAGCATAACATGAGAATCTTGGCTTTTTTAAACTGGAAAACCAAGTTTCTTGGTAAGTGGGGCTTGAAACTGTGAGCCAGGGGCTTCCAGAAGCTCAGAAAATGGGGAGGAATGAAGAAAAGAAGATCTTGGCAGGGATGAATAAGGATAAGAAGGAAAAGCATACTGCAGGCAGCAGCCATGGGCTTTGGCAGCCACTTCCTCTTGTAGAAGGAAAAAACACAATCTAAAAGCTGCTTGGGGAAAAGGAGGTTCAGCAGTGGATTTTTTCATCTCTGTTACCAGAGCAAAAGGACTGCTCCTCATATCCCTGATGGGCTGAAGACAGTGCCTTCACTGCAAAGCACCTCGCTCTCACAACCAGGCTGGAAACATACAAGGCATCAAAAATAATGTCACATTTATTAGGGAAGCAATTCAAGTGCAAAACTCACCGAGGGATATAGGGAGCTGACTACAAGCAGAAATCAAAGGGAACCCTTGATGGAAAAGAAATGTTTAGCCACTATGTTCAAAGGCTCCCTAAATCAAAGACAAACTCCTTCTTTAATCAAGGCCATTGACCGAGGCTGAAAGCACAGAGAACTGCCAACAATTCCTGCAGCGTTGCTTTTCACAGCAGGGCTGCAGGTGCTGATGCTCTTATACCCAGTATTCCTCCCCCAGCATCCTGTATCTGTGTCCTGGGAGTAGCTCTTGGCACTCAGAACACAGCAGTTTTGTGGGGACAATAAACCTCAGCCACCAACCATCCAAACATCCCAGTGCCCCTGTTTTAGCTGCAGGAAACTTTCAGCCTGTGCCTCGGAGCTTGAGGAGCCATTAGGAGAAGGAGCAAGTGTTAATTGGGCTGTATCTAATCTCAGCCCGAGCCAGGGGTCAATAGCTGTTAGCTAAAGTTTCTCAGCAGTGTTTGGCCATCATTTATCAGCTTTGGGGAGATTGGACTCGGACAGGTGTGCACGATGCTGACGCACAGACAGGGTCAGGGAGTATTGATTTTCCCACCCAGAGAGCGGATACCAGCGATTAACAAGCACACATTTGTTGTGGTTAAAGCCACCAGCACTAACACAAGGTAGGGAAAGAGCTGGCCAAGAATGAAGTGCACATTTATGAGTGGACTCGTGAAATAACGTGGATCTCACGGTGCCTTGTGGCAGCACAGCTCTGAGGAAAAACCATCTCTGGAAACAGGCTCAGTGTTTCCCATCTCTGCTGAGCTTTATGTTCAGAATCAGAGTCCAGCAATGTTATCCCCAGCTCTATATCATGCCTGCTACTTGTTTTCCCTTTCCTCCCAAAATCTCTTTTCTATTAGTCTGTGAAAAAGCTCACTGCTCATTTTAAAATCTCTCTACAGATCACAGGAAGAAGAAATGTTGTCAGAAATTAAAGCTTTATTTCATAATCTGCATTAGTTTTCTCTTCCTATCCTCACCTTTCTCATTTTTTTAATAGGCAATTTTTCCTGTGGAGCTAAGTAGGCTGAGAGCTCTCCACTGGAAAAGATCATCTCCTCTATTTGTCCAAAATGGCACAGTGACCTGGACCAAAGAGCTTCAGCATCCTCTAGCCACATGTTTCATTGAAATCAGAAGTATAATACTGTTTTTCCTATTTCTGGGCCAGTTCTGGGAGCAAATAATTTATCAATAGCCATTAGTGCTGCCAATGGAACTCACAGGAGTAGCTAGAAATGCCAAATATTTCTGAGGATGTGATGAAAGTCATTTGCAGTATATTTCGTTTTGTTGATCAACTGGCTTACAAAGTGATGGAAAATATTACAAAAGCTTGACAAAAACTTTGACAAAATATTTTCAAGAAATTAGGGGGAAATGTGAAAATATCCTGTATTTCAGACCACCACTAAAAAAATCTCCTCGTCCTGGAGACAGTGGGTAAGCCAAGGACCATGGAGGGGCTGTAGCTTCTGTACTGGTTTCCGACAGCTTTTGTGGAAAATATCAGTCCATTCAGTCATATTATGAACCTCTGCAAGTATAAAGACTCCACAGCCTTTTTTTGGTCCAGCAGCAGTGTTTGTGCACCTCATGGTGAATGTTTTTTCCTACTGTCCCATCGGGATAACCCTTCCTGCAGCTTGTCTCTGCCATCTCCCACCCTTGCTGTTTAGGTCTGGGAGGGCTTTGGCTCCGTCTTCATGTCCTGCCAATCCTTCACCTCCTCACACCTGGCTCTGCAGCCAGGACAATGCACCCAGAGCTCACCTGGGCTGCAGCCAACTTTCTGAAGAGCCAGTTTCAGATCTCATCACTTGAAACGTACCTGAGGGAAAAGACAACAGTCAGACAATCACAGAATGGTTTGAGTTGGAAGGGGCCCTAAAGATCATCCAGCCCACCCCCTTGCCATTGGCAGGGACACTTTACCATGGACCAGGTTGCTCCAAACCCTGTCCAGCCTGTCCATGAACACTTCCAGGGATGGGGCAGCCACAGCTTCCCTGGGCAATGGCAGACAGGATCTTTCATGCAAACAGCACCAGGCACTAGAGATCCAGGATCCTTATCAAGAGTGGCTCATACCAGAGCTCTTAAGTTACCTCACACACACTTCAGAGTGAGATCCAGCCCTGGACAAGGGACATGTGGCCCTTGGGAGCAGAGACAGAGCTGAGCTGAGCAGAAGGACAGATTAGACTGGATCATCCCCCCTGAGTGTGCGACCCCGAAAGGACAGGGACCATATGCTTCCCATCTGGTTAAGCTCCGTGGAAGAGGGAGTGGGCACAGGGTGCTGGAGTTGGAGAAAGGGGGAGTGATTTGCTGGAGGAGATTGAAATCTGTGTTTGCCCAATTACCAGCCGCAGTGCTTAATCACTCTGCCCTGGATCTCTCCGGCAGCCGCAGGGGCAGTCGGATGTGGAGGCGGGAGGCAGATAGGATTTAATAAAGAAGCAATTTTATGAAGGAATACTTCGCTTTTGGCATTTTCTGTAGGAGTGGGAAAAATGATCTTTTTTTCTTCGGTAATGCCAGGGAAAGCAAGAAAAGCAGAGCTCCATGTTTCAGCTCCTGAAGGATCGACTCTCTCTCCATGTGCTCTCACTGCCTCTATATCCCATGGAGGTCCTGCAAGAGACCCAAGGAGAGGGGCATGAGAGATCAGGGGAGAAAGGGGGAAAGCCTATCTAGGAGCTGGGCTGACCTGTACTGACCCAGGGTCCCACCTACAAGGGACAGAGCCCCAAGGTCACCAGAGCTGACCACAGCCCAGAGTTATTCCCAGCAGACACATGCCATCACCCAGTAAGTCATAGCAGAGGAGGGAAAGGTTTCTGTGGACTGAGCCTATGGGGTTTGGTGGCACTGAGAGGTGGGACAGCAGAGGCAAACATGCCAGGAGCTGGGCTGGGGACTTCCTCACCAGGCTGGAAACTCCACCCCAGCCAATGTCAGCCAGTAATCCTTACAAACACAGAGCCTGTCCCCAGCACATTCATCCTCCTCAGGAAGCATCTGATTGGCATCCAGTCACGGTCTCTTCTGAGCAACCCAACAAGCTGTGATTTATGTGATGTCTTTGTCTTTAGACACTGCTGTCAGCAATACCCATTCTCAGGCAAAGCTGCCGATGCCTGCAGATTTCCAAAGGTCCCTCTCATGGACACGCTGCCCTTGCTGAAGGATAACAAACAGAAGCTTTAGTAAAAGTAGAAATTATTATTTGATAATGCTATCCTGTAGCTATGCCCAGCCCCCTCCCCAGAAACCAGAGGTCCCAAGTCCAAGATTTCTAGAACAGAAGAGAAAGCAAATTGATATGCTGTCCTAGGCTCCAGAGATTCTCCTGCAGCTGGAGAAAATATGTGATGCTTTCTCAGCAGCCACTCAGATGATCCCTTTTCCTAAACTGTCAGAATGTTCAATATCTTCCACGCACCCAGAGCAACAGAATAGCTTTCTCAGCATTAAATGGGAAAGAATCCAAGACAAAAATCACTACTGACCAAATTATGGTTTGGGGTTTCAGTTGGTTTTTTTTTCTGCAGGAAAAATCAGTGTTTGAGCAGTATTCCCTGGACAGAGGAGCAGCTGATCACTGCACACCACTCTTACCTTGCTGATGCAAAAGAACTTGGTCTGTCTCATGTACCTTTCAAAACCACCCTGGCAAGGGCAAGGTCTTGGCTACACCTGCAAGATCCAGCCCTGGAAGGTAACACAAATTTAAGCATTTTTGGCTTTTAAATCCAACACAAGCAGCATTTTGGACCCAAAAACACTTTGAGCATCTTGGGAACTGGTTTTTGTGACAGCTCTAGGTTTCACATTTGCATCAGCCTTTCTCCAAACTTCACTCATCCCACCCACTGCAGGGCAGTAGCAAAGTCCTCAACTGCCTTGCTGAGATCCTGAGCACTGAGGGGCCTCTGGTGCCTGTCCTTCATGAATCCCAAGGAAAGTCCCCACAGCCTCCACCAAGGGACCAAGCTCAGGGATGCCACCAGCACAGGGCCATGGTGCAGGTCTTGGCCACAGTCACTCCTTGGTCAGTGGGGTTGGGACTGCACAAGGAGCTCTGCTCCTGCTTTAGCCCATTCTCTCTCCGGTTCAGAAGAAGGCTGGAAAATGTGAACCACCCCAAATGAGCTTGTTGGGAAATGCCATTATTTGGAAGAGGCTTAAGAACCATTTGTGACTTCTAAGCTGTGATTCATGATCATCTGGGTCTGGTTTGTGATCTTTGAATGCTTTTGACTGGTGACTCTGTTGGTTTCCTGGAGGCATTGGTGGCTTTCTCTTTGTACATCAGGTCTGCACAAAAAAACAAATTCCAGCCCTGGTTACACATGATCCTCCAGCCTGTCATGGAGGGACCATCACAGGGAAATAGGTAGTTTCCCAGATCTTTCATTCCCCTGCATTGTAATTTTTTATGCCTTTGCAACACTTTACTGCTGAAATGAATGTACCTCAAAAACACTCAGGTGTGGCCAAAAGACGATACAGAAATTCATCCTGCAGAAGGAGAATCACCTCTTCCTGCTGGTCCACCTGGAGGCAGACCTGGCAGTTCCACTTGCCTCCTTACCCACTGCCCCTTCCCCTCGTGCCTTGTGTAGCATCAATTCTCTCTCCAAGTGCTCCCAGCATCCAAGAGGAGACACCATCAGCAGCTGCAGAGATCTTGTGTCCTACACCTGGTGTGGTGGCCACCACCCAACAAGGTGGCCAAGGGGACGTCATCCCGTGCCAGCCTCTGCTTTGGGACCCACCTGTCCTCTCTGTTTCTCCACAACAGGCTCAGCAAGTCACACAGCATGGCTGGCAGAGCCACCTGACTCATTTCTCTCTACTCCTCCAGCTGATGTGTTTGGAGGAACACGCTGCTCTGACAAGGTGACACATCCTGAGAAAGCCCACACTGCCGAGGACGGTACCAGGAGCACCCAGTGCAGTAGCAGCTCACAGCTCTTTTTCATTCCTCCCCAGTCAAATGAGCCCCAAGCATTTCTTTCTGTTTGATTTTCCTGAAGGATATTGAATTGTTGTCAATCAGGAGAGAGGAGCCCTGAAATCCCCTGCTTTCGAAGGCATCTCATAAAGACACAGCTGTCAGTGGAGACACTTGCAAAGGAAGAGCATTTGCTAACGGAGAAACTGCATTAAAACCCAAGTGTGCCTGCTGTTCAGCTGCAGCCTGTGCTGGAATCTTCTTTTGGCAGAGGCAACTGCCCTTGAGTCTGTTGGTTTGGCTCAATTCGTTGTGGAATAATTAAGTTCAGTCCATTGCACTGCATAATCTGGAGTTTCTTCAACCTTCCTCAGTAGCAAAGTACTTAATCTCATCCAGCTCTGGGAGCAGTTGGGAACATGAAAAGCAGCCAGTGCAAAGCTATCAGGAGCCTAAGCAGTAAGAGGATGAAGAGAGAAGTGTCCAGGAGGCAGGGGAAGGTCAGCAGCCTGCCTGTGCTTTGATGCCTCTGACTTCTGAAGGAAGGAGAAAACCATGGCATTACACACACTCGAAATGTCCCAGGAGCCAACACAGTTGCCACCTGCAGAGCATAAACTGTGAGGATGTACCCATCAAACTCAAGTCTGGAAATGTGCCTGGATGTTTCCAAGGAATCTGAGGAAAAATGTTTTTTGTTCCTGGACAATCCAAACTATCTCATTTCCTGGCTACAGCAAGGATCTTTAAACTGAAAAATGTGTTTTACCAGGAGTGGGCACACCCTAAACATGGGTAATCAGAGAAACTCTTTTCAGCACTGCTCTGTTTACATGTCTTAGATTGAAGAGGAAAAAAACCAGGGGACAATGTTGGACTGAGATGAACCTCTTTCAGCTATAAAAAATTATCATCCCTCCCTCCCTTGCTCCTCAGAGGGTGATAACACCACCTGAACCATTGTCCCAGGCACGCTAAAGGATGGTTGGCTGTGCTCAAAGGTCCACTAACACCCACCCCAGATCCTGAGAGCTGCTGAGCAGGTCATACCCAAAGCCAGCTTTACTCTCTGAATTAATAAAATAACAGATAGCCACTAGGAGCAGTTCTTTCTGCCTGCAGTTGCAGGTCAGCCCAGGGAGAGCAGAGGGAAACCCAGTCAAGAGGGAGGAATCTCCCCATGACCACTGAAGCAAAACCAAAAGAGATATTTATGGCAGGGGAAAGCATCCTCCAGAGCCACCCTGGGAATGGGGTATCCCTTGGACAATGGAGCAGCTGCCAATGGAGCTGAGATTTCTCCCTCTCAAACAGCTCCTTGAATTGCTCTTGGCATTGACTTTTTCCTGTTCAGCTAATTAAAAATCTGTCTTTGAGTCATAAGCCCCCATTAGTAATAATTTGCTTTGCACTTCTCCAGTGATTTATGGCTGAGATATCAAAGTGCTTTAGAAACATTAATTAATCCTTCTAATCCCCGAGGGACTGATCCACTCTCTGCAATGCACCACTGGTGGTGTAACTGTAGGAAATCCCCAGGGTTTACTCCCAGCTGCAGGCAGGGAGAGGGGAAGGGAGCAGCGTCCGACCCAGCGGCTCATTTCGGCTGCTGTCTGCAATCAGAGACGTGCAGTCAAAACAGCAGCACTGAATATGCAGCCACGAGCCAGCCCAAGGCACAGGCAAGCTCTGTGTGCTCTCCAGGAGCAATTCTTGCTCCCATTCCTCCCTGCCTGGGGAGGGAAGGGGAGCTGCAGCACCCCAGCTCTGCTCTGTGGATCCCACCAGGAAAGGTGTGTGTGGCTCAGAGCCATCTCCACCCAGAGGTGGCTTCACCAGAGAGCTTCACCCTGCAAGTGGCAGCAGCAGGGTCACTAATCAAAGCCACAGTGCTGCTAACTGTATTTCCCTTCCTGTCCTGCCCATTTCTCCAATCTTGGTTCTGTGTACAACGCTGCTCTATCACAGGAGTGCAGACCCAGGGCTGACCCCCACACCTGGGACAGGGCCCCAGTCCCTGCTGGAGATAAGGATTATTGCCTCCATTGGCCTGGGAGAGGCTTTCATCCTTGCGCCCACCAATGAGCCAGTTGCCACCTGGTGTTGTCCCCGCACTTTGAATGTTGTCACCACAGGACTGCAGGGTGGAGCTGGCTGTGTGGTGTGGTGCCAGGAACGGGGAAAGGTATAAAGGTCCCAGCAGACTGCCAGAGACAGGATCTCTGAGACACTGAGGCGTGTCCCAGCTTCTCTCCACTGTGCTCAGTAAAACATCACCTTGACCATGAAGGTAGCTGGTGTTTTCCTGCTCCTCTCCCTGGCACTCT
The DNA here is from genome assembly GCA_013399835.1 of Leptocoma aspasia. Lineage (NCBI taxonomy): Eukaryota > Metazoa > Chordata > Aves > Passeriformes > Nectariniidae > Leptocoma > Leptocoma aspasia. The sequence continues at coordinate 310,633 of VXAX01005267.1, read as the reverse complement.
GCTTCCACCAAGGTGAGTCCAACATTTTGCTTAGGAGCTATTTCCTCTCCTTGCTAAAGCTCCCAGGTCTGCCACATGGGAAGGTGAGTGTGGGAAGAGACCAGCTGGTGCTGGGACCTTGCTGTGGCCCTGGGCAGGGAATGCTGCAATGGCCAACATGCATTAAACCTGTACCTGTCTGTGAGCAAACCTAAAACAAAGGCTTTGAAAGGGTGCACTTGCTCCCAAAAATGAACAGACCTGCTGGGCTGACACTCTTTCTTCAGGGGTAGGATTTGTCCTGTAACTGGTGATTTCTAGGACAGTGTGATCCTTTCAGAGTGAATAGGTGCTATTCTGGTTTTAAAAAAGCAAATCCAAGAAGACAGGAAATGAATCTATGCAAGGGAAAATGCAGCTCTCACTACCAAAGCCAATGTTTAAGCCAACTGTGTTTTCAAAATCCCATATGGTGCAGAGGGATGAGCTGTTGCTGCTCCTCGGGTCCTGCTTTAGTGGGCTCATTCCAAACAGGAGGGTGCTTCTGAAGCAGGTCCTCTGTCATCCTGTTTACTGCACAGAGGCTGCCATTGCAGGGCTGTCTGAGCACAAAATCTGGGCTCATTTCAGATGAACTGAGCATGTAGTGAGCTGCAGCTCCTGGGTCTGGACCAGCGCTAGCCCAAAGTAAAATCCTTGAAATATTAAATAGTGTGGCTACCAGCACCTCAGCAGCAAAATGTTTCACTGCTACTGGGCCGTGCTGGTTGTTAATACAGGTGTAGTATAAATCCTCCATGTAGGTGACTTCTGGGTTTATAAAAAAAAAAAAAAACAGGATCTTCTTCTCAGTTCCACCTTTTGCCAAAAAACTTCAGGTTGTTTTTCAAAACACACCCACCACGTGCCCCACCCATAGAATCCCAGCTGCCAGCTCAGGGCCAGCTTCTCTGTGGGGAAGCCCACCAAAGTCATGGCTTGATCCCACTAGCTTTGATGTGAGACCTCAGGGTCTCCTTCTAGTAGAGACTTTCAACAACTTGTCTTTTGCTCTGCTTGCTTGTGGTAAAAGCTGAGTAACAGTAGAAAAACTGCCCTGGATTTACTCCAGCACCTGTCCAGTGTCGGCAGGAGTTTCTCAGTTACTCATGAACATGTCGTAAGACAGGACAAAAGCCACCTTTGCTCCCTGACAGCTGGCAGGTGACATCTCTAGAAGTGCATTTTGCCTTGGCAGGGCCTTGCACCATTACAGTGTTTCTGCCAGGGGAAAGAGGGTGACACAGCAGGGAGGAATCCAACTGAGAAATGTGGGCGATCCAAGGGAAGAAATTATTTTCTAGGACAAGGGTGTTTGAGTGAAGACATAGAGTCCTCAGCCTAAATTGTCTTTATTCTGTTCCCCTTGAAACCAGCCTGAGTGATGGGTGCTAAGGTGTCTTCTCTCTCTCTCTCCCTCTCTCTCTCCTCCTTCTCTAGGAAATGCCGAGATGGATGCAGCTGCTGTCAGAGGAACAGAGGTGAAGTTTCCTCTTTTCTGTAGCACAAGTGAGACAGCACTAACCCATACACTGGGGAGCCACCATTGCTAAATACAGTGAAGCAGAGTGGATTGACAGCTCAAAAATGCCAGTGCCTGGGAACCCCCTTCCACCCGCCATGCCACAGCAAGTCCCAGTGATGGTTTTCCACTGCATTTCCCCCAAACACTGAAGGAAAAGTTCTTAAAAAGCTAAATATTGCTGTTACCTGCCAAGAAAGTCAGAAATCCCCTTAGTCTCTGGCTTGCAGGTGTGAGGACAGGTATTGCTGTGGCATAAAAATAAAAACTGGGAAGAACATGCTCAGGCAGTGCTCATGAAGCAGTATTTACTCTACACTGTTACTCCTTGGGGTGTGCAGCAGTGCCAGGTGGAGTTCAGCTGGCCAAGGGACGTGGTGGCAGATGGTCCCAGTGTTTCTGAGAGCTCATAGCAGAGCTCTGAGGAGGGGTTATGAACATAGACAAAACGTGCACCTCTCTGGGAAAGCAAAGCTCCTTTGGTAAATTGAGAACAGGCTTAACATTTTCAAAATTAACCTTTTGTGTCTCCAGCCATCTTGTGAGAAATTCAACCTGGGAAGAGGGTGTACAAGAGAGTTTGACCCCATCTGTGGCACGGATGACATCCTGTACAGCAACGAGTGCCAGTTGTGCCTTCACAACCTGTGAGTGTCTGGAACTGCTGCAAGTCTAAATGCCACACAGCTGAGGGCTACCACATATATCTGGGATTTCCTAGAAAGAAAGCTGTTTGCATGCAGCTGGGTGGAGCTTGGGCAGCGAGCCCAGCACATCTGGCACAGATCTGGCCTCCTGCACAGATGCTGAGCCCGCTGCTCTGAGCATGAGGAACGGGCCCGTCATGTGTGGCTCGCAGCACACACGCTGCCCACAAACAAAAATCTCCCCATACCTGCAGCTGCCAAGCAGCAGCGAGAGCTGGCAGGCATCCAGGATCTCAGACAAATGGCAGAGTCCTCCAAGTCTGCCCAGATCTAGCACACAGGCTGAAGAATATTTTTCCAGATGACCTCCGATGTGTGGTGGCTGAGGAAAAAACTGTGTTTTTTCAGCCCAGAAATTTATAGCTGAGCTCTGCTTTCTGTCTTCTCTGCATATGAAAGGACACAATTTGCTCTGGGTATTTTTAAGAATGAGTTTTATATTTAATCTATGCTGGTGCCAGATTGCACTGTTCTAGCAGAAGGCCAGGTCCAAATGCTAAGGGTGTCTCTGGCAAGACTTGATACATTTCATCTGGCTTGGGCCCTAGGTAATTTAAAATATATTTATACATTTGAAGCACTCTGTGTCAGACAAGTGAAGGAATTACTTCCAACTCAATGCTATTAAGTGGTTCAAAAATCTCTTTTGGGAAGATTGAGTCTTATCTGGAGCCAGATGCCCCAGTCTGCAGGGCTAAAGGAGCTTCACCCTTGACTTCACCTGGTATAGGCAGGGATTTTTGGTGATCAGGCTCACAGGCCCATCTGCCATCAGCAGAGACATTTGTAGCAGAAGCTCAAAGTCCAGCTTTTCTGTCTCTGGATGCGTGGGTTTGTGGAGCCAAATTCTGCTTTCAGGAGCATTGCCTCCCTGCTAACTCTACAGGAACAAGGAACAGAATCCAGATCACTAGGAAAAAAAAAAAAAAAAAAGAGCCTGGATAAATATTGTCAGTTGGGTTGTCCCCTCTTTGCTTCATTAACCCAGGCTGCTGCTACATATTCTGCTCCTGGCCTGCTCAAATGCTGGTTTACCTTTCAAGGCTGAGTATGATGCAGTCAGGCAGAGAGAGGCTGAGTGGGATCTCCTCAGCAAAGGCACCACAGTTAATGACCCAGCACGGCCTGGCAGGGTGGCAATGACCCTGCTGGGAGCCAGCAGCCCAGCACCAGCTGTCCCTGTATTGTGCAACAGATGGGGGTGGGAGGTTCATCAGACACAACATCATTAGGGCTTTGGCCACGGACCAAGAGCGGGGTAAAGTGAGCAAGGAAGGCTCCACAGTCAGCTGTGCAAAGTGGCATCCAGGATGCTGCATGAGCAGCTTCAGAGAGGATGGGAGAATCCAGTGCTCACAAGAAGGGAAGCTGGGGTACAAGAAAGGGAAACACTGAGCTGGTGGTGTATTCAAGCTGGGCAGGAGTCAGAGGAGGGATGGGATGGATGAGAAGCTGGCGCTGCATCCACCTTGTGTTGACAGGCACTGCATTCCCAGAGCTCCTAAAACTCCCATTTGTGCAAGCTCCGAGCAGCTGCAACTGCAGATGTGCTGCTCCTGTGGGTCACAGCCCCGAGCCTTGCAGCTCCCCTGTTCTGTTCCCAAGTGATGGAATTCTGAGGCTAGGAGTGGCCATTTGGTCTCCTGGCCAGAGCCATCTGGGCCGGGCCCCAGGGCTCTGAAGCTGCCTGGTGCCAAATATCTTGGGGGAGAGATAAACAGAGTGTCTCATCTATAAAGCCTTGGTCTGTGGGGAAAATTCTGCCGGGAGGCAGGATGAAGTGTCACTTGCAGTTTTGTGTGTGCAACTGGCCTGACAAGGGCTGGAAGCCTGCAAGGAGCCTGGGAATAACTGAGCATCTGGCGTGTCCCTGCGGCAGCAGCGTCTCACTTGTCGCCTTTGGTCACTTCACTGTGACCAGCATGCAAAATGCTTTTTGTAAAAGGCAAATCATTTCACCGTCATTTCTCTAACACACCTGAGAAATGGATCTGTCTTTCCAAAGAGGAGAACATCATGATTCCATGTGAAAATGGAACAATTCAGGGGAATCAAGTCCACTATTGGACAAAAAGAAGAAAATAGTTTTTTAAAGGTACCTTTTTAATATTTTCCTCACTTTTGCTGCAGTAGCAATCAGGAGGGAAGGCTGAGAGCAGGCCAAACCCGAGTGAGACACAGTGGCAGTCTTTTGTTTCTAAAAAGCTACAAAACAAAATCATAACCTTTATTGTCTGCAGTCAGACAGGCATTAGAGGTATCTCAGTGCTGTCCTGCAGCACAGAGGTGAATTATCCTGCCAGGAGGTGTCAGAAAGCACTCTTGAGCTTATTGGAATTAATTAACACATGTCCATGGTAACCCTGAACTCCCTGTCAAGAATATGTGGCCTTGCTTGCTGTGAGTAACACTTAGATGATGATTTAAGCAGTATTTTCCTTTCTTTCTTCCTTTGTCCTCTGAGCCAGGCTCTGCTCTGTCTCAGGGACCCAAAGGCAGCCCCCCAACACTTTTACCCTCTCTTCCAGGCAAAGAAGCAGCCACGTGCGCATCAAGAACAGAGGAATGTGCCAAACTCCCCACGCCAACTCCGCTCTAAACTGAGGCACAGCCGTTCCAGAGATGAGAGCACAGAGCTGTCCCCTCACCTGCTCAAACCCCCAATAAAATGGAAGCATCACCAAGTCTTTTGCTGGGATTTCTTACACACACAGCAATCCCCTTTCCCCAACACTTAAAGCGCCTTCCTGAAAAATATGGTTTGTTCTGGTGATGCCCGTAAAGAGCTGTGAGCAAGTTACTGATAGAGCCCCAGGGAGAAGGCTGGGACATGCCCAAGGAGAGAGCCAGGCTCTGGCATAACTGGGAGGCTCTTTTTTTGCATCAAGAATTTTGTTTTCCTTTCCTAGACTTCCAGTGTTTGAGCAATAGATTTTTTAGCATTCTCATGTCTTGCAATTGCATTTGCTAAATACAAGGTACTAAAGCTCTTGCTTCACAGTCTTTGCCAGGAGAAAGAACCCAACAAGTCATCTCCATGCTGACCCATCTCCAGCCTTGTCCATATGCCCGATGGCATGGTCCCTGTGCACCTGTCTCACCAAGAGACACCAGCCTTACACTTGTCCTGAAGGTCACAGCCACCCAGTGCCTCAGAAAACCAAATTATTCCATTTTTCCAGGCAAAATTCTATTTTTTTGTCCCCTCTACTGGCCTTGGTGAGCTTTGCTGCTGGCACTGACAGCCTGGCCCGAGGGCTGTGGGCTGGCAGGGTGGGAGATGCCTTTCTAAGAAGGACTTGAAGGTGCTGGTGGATGAGGCTGGACATGAGCCAGCAACGTGCACTCACAGCCCGGAAACCAGCCTTGTCCTGGGCTGCATCCAAAGCAGCGTGGGCAGCAGGGCGAGGGAGGGGACTCGGCCCAAGAGAGGGGCTTGGAGTGATGGGACAAGGGGAGATGGCTTCAAAATGACAGAGGGCAGGGTTAGGCTAAATATTAGGAAGAAGTTTTTTACCGTGAAGGTGGTGAGAAAGCGGAATAGGTTGCCCAGAGAAGTTGTGGATACCCCATCCCCGGAAACATTCAGGATCGGGCTGGAGGGAGTTCTGAGCAATCTCGTTGAAGATGTCCCTGCGCACGGCAGGGGGGTTGGACCAGATGCCCTCTGAAGGTCGCTCCCAGCCCGCCCATCCCGGGGTTCCGCGGTTGTGCGCGGCGCGGCGCGGGCAGGACGCGGAGCGCGGGTTCCTGGATGGAGCGCGGGTTCCTGGAGGAGCTTTCGGCACTGGAGGCCGCTGTTGCTCCGCCGCAGCCGATGCCGCTGCCGGAGCCGAGCCCGCAGCTGTATCCCGCAGCTGGATCCCGCAGCTGGAGCCCGCAGCTGGCGGGATGCGGCGGGGGATGCGCGGCCGGCCGGCCGGGGAGCGGCGCTGGCCCCGCGGGCGCGCAGCGGGCGGGCGGTGCTGCTCCCGCCAGCCCTGCCGGGAGGCTGGAAGCCGCTGAGGTGGGGTAGCCGAGGCACTCGGCCTCGCCACGTCCCTGTCCCTCAGGCCCCGGGACCCACGGGCAGGTTTGGGGGATGCTCCGCACAGGGGGCTGCAAGGACAAGAGTGGCCCTGGCGGGTGTGCCCTGCGCTGGAGGGATGTGTCTGTGTCTGCCTTGCGCTGGCACAGCACTGGAGCTGCTCCCTGGAGAGCTGGGCACTCCCCTGCTTGTGCCAAAGGGCTGTCGTGAGTCAGCCCAAAACAGCCTGGGACAGAGCATTTGGAGTTGGGGACCAAACCCTCGTGGGGTTCCCTATGATTCATAGCCCTTCAGTAAATGACTGTTTGTATTTGGGGCAAACCCAACGCTTTGTTCTTAGGAAATCCTGGACTTCACTGTGGGTAGAAAGATGAGTTCTCTTTATGAAGTGGTTGAAACAAACACAAAAAAAAATATGCATGATCCAGCTGAGAGAGCTCCAGTGCTCGTTTGAAATTTCAAATGCAGCCAGATGCAGCTGGAGGGGGGGAAAGCACAGCCTCCTCTTCTCAGATCTGCCAAAGAGTGTCTGCAGTCGAGGGAGAGATGAAAAACGACTCATTTTGCCCACATGTAAAATTAATGAACTAAAGGTGGTAGTCCCAAACAGGCTTGGGACTCTGAATTGCCTTGACATCTTTGCACACAGGGGATCCTGGAAGGATGCTTCCCACAGCTGGGATATTGCTGATTCTGCTGCATCATAATAAATGGAGCATAGCTTTTATCCAGGGAGATCTCTGCAAGTGAGGCTGGCAGGAGGGGAGACTGATCCTCCCTACACTTCTTTCACTGCTCATGGATTTTGTGGCATGGCTAAAGCCACCTTAGCCCCAAACTGATCCCAATTGGTCCCTTCTACCCAGTAGAACACTGAAATGTGCACTGAGGCCAGTTTACGCCAAGCAAAACATCTTTCCTGCCCATGCCATTTCTGGGAAACATCACCCAGTGTTAGCCAAGAGCTTTTCTTTGATGAAGTGAGGTGCTGACCGAGCCTGCAAAGCAGCAGGTCTCATCAGCTGCACGGCTGAGCGCAGCCTGAGTCTCCCCAGGCACTGTTCTGATGAGAACTGGCATTCCTGCTAAATGTCAGCCACATCCGTTTCTCAGCAAGGTCCATATCAGCCTGGAGATTATGGGAAGCAGCAGGTCAGGGGCCACTCTGTAGTTCTGTACAGCAGGGGCACATCAGGCAAAACCAGTGGGAAGTTTCCAGGGGGGAATGGTTCCTGTCCATATTTTAATTTTGGGTTGAACAAGGGCGAATCTGAGGTGCAGGTGCAAAGTTTAGACTCATCCTCAAAAGCTGGTCCTCTGGCCCCACAAGAGTTTCTCCCTGAAGCCAAGGAAGGGAATGCTTCATCCAAGCTGCTCCTCTGCCATCTGATCCCCAGCAGAGCCTGGAGCTGTCCTGCCAGCAGCAAGCCTGACTTTTCTGAGACACCAGTTTGCTTCCCTGTGTCTCCATGATGCTGTTTCCAGTGCTGGTGAGCTGGCAGGGACAGAGCAAAATGGACAGTGACAGGAGCAATGGCTTCAATTCTTGGTTTCTTTGTCTAAATAATGCAGCTCTTCAGGCTCCTTCCCAGGGCAGTGCTTCTGGCCATGTCTTTGGAGCCCTGAACACGTTTTGAATGATACAGCGAGGGAGAAACAGGATTTGCCAAATCAAATGAAGGGCTCAGCCATCCACCTCCCTCCTCCTTCCCTTCTGGCTGCTCTCAGAGGGCTCAGCCAGGGCAAAAAATGGAAAGGCCAAGAGCACATGGTGGGTGAGGAGAATCTCAAAAGATGGTACAAAGGGCTTGGCATTTACTGCCCTGAGGAAGCTCAGGCAGAGAGCAACAGCAATTCCTGTCCCAGTGCCACAATTCCTGCCCTAGTGCCACAATTCCAGCTCTAGTGCTGCAATTCCTGCCTTAGTGCCACAATTCCTGCCCTAGTCCTGCAATTCCTGCCTTAGTGCCACAATTCCTGCCCTAGTGCCGCAATTCCTGCCTTAGTGCCACAATTCCTGCCCCAGTGCCACAATTCCTGCCCCAGTGCCATGCTACTCACAATAACAAGTAATTTAACGACAAAGGGGTGAAATTCCAAAAATAATCTCAGTACTTGAGACAGCCAGGGCTCTCCAGAAGGCAGGATACCCACAGGGCCCAGCCCCAGCCAGCTCCCAGCCTGCCTGCCCTGGGAGCACCAGCACGTCCTCAGGAGGAGCAGGTGGTTTGAAAGCTGGCAATGCTTCCCTTCATCTCCCTCCTCCTGCCAGCCAGGGGCATCTCTCCTGCAATCCTTCACCAGGATTTGCTGGTTGGGTGGAAGCTTTTCAAAGCAGGGTTGCATCTCTGTGTCTCCAAAGCAGCCCTGGGTACTGCCAAGCCTCAGGAATATCACAGGAGTGACAGAAACCAGACAGCTAAGGGCAGAAGGCCCAGAGGAGCATTTTCAAATCAGGAAAACATGTTTCTTTAAATTGAGACTTTTCTGCCAGTAAAAATTCTTGTAAAATTCAGCCTGGGAAGCCCTTCCCCCTCCACCTTCTGGAACACTTCCCTGAAGCTCCCACCTGGGAGGCAATATCTATTTCCACTGCCAGTGGCATTTGACTTCATGATGTCATGGTAGCATACTGTGAATTCAGTTTAGAACTGGACTGAGGGACTTCAGTGAAATGCAAGACCCGAGCTGAGAAGAAGCCCTGAATTTTTGGTAGTTGCAAAACATTCTTGTGTCCAGGCCTGCTTGGAAGAGTCAGCTTTGGTACCGCCTTTGCCCACTGCGGCCTTCCCCAACATTCACCTGATAAGAATGCTCCTATTTTAGCCACGTTTTCAACATCAGATTTGTTTTTCCAGTCTGGAAATAAGCAGAGCCTTCCTCAGATTTGCTGCAGCTGCCAGAGGGCACTTTCCATGAGGCATGTTCAGTTCCAGGAGACTTGTTTTGGGGGAGCTGAATTAAACTTATTTTGGTGGGCTGCCAAGGAGAGCTCCCCTTTGCAGACACCCCATGGGACCCCATCTGCTGCTGGAAAGGCTCCTGTGTGCTATGAGGCTTCCACGTGCCACCTCCCAGATCTGGCCTTTGGCAAAGGATGCAGACAGAGGTGTCCCAGTGCCCAGGACAAGGCAGAGATCCAGAGCCTGCTCTCCTTGATGGGTACAGAGCCACTTCAGCTGCTGCTGTTGTGACAACCTGAACGAGAGATGTCAGGAGTGCCAGCAAATGCAAACAGTTTTGTCATGGTGGAGAGGCAGCTGCCAGCCCAGCGCAGCAGCACTGCTGTGGCAGAGGATCACGCTGCCAAGCTTGAGGCCACCAAAGGAAATACCAATTGGTTCCACCCGAGTGGGAAATGACAGCGTTAATGCTCTGCAAAGGAAAAGTCTGACTGAAATGGAAGGATGCTTTTAAACTGCAAATTTCCTTTCATCTAAACCACAGCTCAGGCTACGTAGGGAAAAGCTGTCCTTGGCAAATGTATGGGAATGAACTGGAAGTGGCTCTGCACTGGCACAGAGAGGCTGTCCCCAGGGCTTAGTGGGGCTGGAGCGGGATCATTGCTAAATAAGAGTGTGGATGCTTCTCAGTGGCAGGCTGAAACCGCCCTGATAACCACAGACATGGCACAAATAGCCACCACTGGAGCTGCACATTTGAAGCGAGATCTCAGCTGTTGCTTTCTAATGTCTCTGAGCTGTTACAGAGAAGTCAGATGACAGCAGTAGTTTGTATTTCTCCCTATCAAAAGACAGGAAGCTTCCAGGAGCCGCGAGCATCCAAAGTGTTCCACAGACAGCGAAGCAGCCCTGCCAATGTTTCAACACTACTTTTCTGGCCTTTGTCTTTCATCAGGCACACTCCACTTACAGCAAGGACAGGGGGGGCTGGAAGTGCCAGCTCTGCGTGGTGCTGGCACGTGGAGCTGGATTCCTTACGCTCTGCACGCCGTTGGAGACCTCCCGGTGCCGCAGTCGGCATTAGCACGGCAGGTGGATTCAATGCTCAGGAGTTCTGCTTCCTTCCAGCCAAGCAGCACAGCTCCTGGAAAGCTCCCAGGCAAAGGTCCTGCCCTTCACCTATGCCAGAACAATAACCTGTTGTTGTAGCACGGCTCAGCAGGGCTGGATTGCAGACTTTTTCCAATAACTTCAGCGCTTTTCTAGCTGCAAAAGGATGCCACAAATAGAAAATCACGTGTGAGGTTTAACCCAAACAGGCTGCTGGCCTCTGAGAGAAGGCTGGATCCTTCCCAGCACACCTTGGCTTGGATTTAGGTGGTGATCCACCCCCACACCTGCGTGGTGGGGTGCTGGGAAGCTCTTCTTTGCTGGCAGATGGTACAATGTGGCTTGAAGCCACAAAGGCTTTAGGTCAGTGTAAGTGTCCAGCTTGCAGGTGGCATCACTCTCATGGACCGAGATCTGATGCATTAATCAGTGACCCCCCATCAGCCCTCTTTTCTGAAGTCATTATCCATATGGAGAAGGGAAGCAGCAGCCTCCCTACACGCCCTATCACATGCCCTGGGGCACTGTGCCCCCCACTAGTGCCCTCGAGGGTGCAGATGGTGTTTAAGTCCAGAGACAGGATTCCAGGACCTGAAAGCAAAAGCCAGGATGGCTCAAGCTGGGCACAGCAGTGGCTGAAACATGGTGGTGAAAGAGCCAAGGCAGGACTGAAGCATTAGGCAAAGCATGGCTGGGGCAGAGAAGGATGTCCCACAGCCCTTGCACTGATGGCCATGTGCTGGGAATGTCCAAAGGCAGGGAATGAGTTACTGCACATGGCAGTGAGATGGCACAGACACCTGACCCAGTGTGCCAATACCTGTGGATTTGGCAGAGCTCTGGATCTGGCCCCAGCAAGGCACCACAGGGAGCTGCACCAGCGCTGCTGCAGCTGGGCTGGAAATGTTTCTGGCTGCCCCAGGGCTCGGGCAGGAGTTCTCTCTTTATCCTCACCCCACTCCTGGTGACAAGCACACAGGAATTTGGTAACCAAAGGGATTGTTCACTGCACATTTCCACGGGGACAGAGCTATAGGTGGTGACTCTCATGGCCTCTGCTGGCATTCCTGGCTGGCTCAGGACACTGCACCTGCATCACCGCCAGCCAGTGGCAACACAGAGAGGAAGGAAAACATCTGCACCAGGAGCTGCTCTCCTCCACCTGACAGCAGAACCCACACAGTGCAAGAGGGGAGTAGAGTGGCCTGCCAGTGTGCATGGGTTGTTTTAGGGAAGAACACACACATTCATCCTGTCTGGGAAGTTCCAGGAGATGTGCAGACTCGGCTACAGTGTCTTAAATCAAACCAAATCAAACCAGCATGGGACAGAACCCCAGAGCTCTGCCCTCCAACCTTTCTCTGGCCACTGACATCTCCAGTGCCCTGAGCTCAGCTTCTCCCATCCAACAGGATCTTCTAATTTTGGTGCTCAGAAACAATTACTAACGTGCCTGAGCTTTCCAGTTTGTCTGGCAGTGCAAGAGAGACAAGTAGAGCATATAAACTAAAATAGAGCTCAAGGCCAAGGTCTTTCTGAGAAAAAACTGAAATAATAAGCATAAATGGATTTGGTCATAATGAGTGCATCATTGTTTCTGCTGTTCCTTTTGAGTCCAGAGCCACAAATAACCCCAACCTCTTGGCAAAGGAAAGGGACTATCTGGTTACAAATAACTTCCCAGAAAGCTATTAAGAAAAGTTCTATTCACCTCTATAGGCACTAGGGCAGACAAACATCTTCTGGTTCCAGCACTGACATGCTCCCTATCCTCATCCAACTCCTCTTAAATCCTGCCTTAGAGGCAGCTAATTGACTTCAAAGGCAGGTCCACGCTTTTCCAGCTCTCTTACAGGTAAAGTGAAGGGTTTGGCCTAAATAGGACATCTGGACAAAGAAACATATATTTAAATTTGCATTGTTGAACTTCCACTCTCAGAAATAAGGCCCATGAGAGCAAAGTCACCCTCAGTAACCAGTCCCCACATGGGAAACCAGTCCCCACATGCAAACACTGTTCACTGGGGCATGGTATGTACAGCCTACACAAGGCACAGTTCATCACTTTTGGGATTTTGTGCCTATTTCAAGCCCACGATTCTTGCTTGCTTGTGCAAAACACTGCTGGGATGACCCACTGAAAATGAAGCAAAGGAAATGAGCTCTGTATCTGGGTGTTCAAGGGTCACAGCTGGAAACAGCATGGCTGCAATTCTGAAAGCCATGAAGGCTTCCTCACCCAAACCCCTGACCATATACATATAACAGTCAGAAAGGTCCTTACCAAAGTGGAAACTGGAAAACAGCACTTTTGTCACATTATCCCCAGGTAACCCAGCAAACCTGCTGTCACTCACCTGCAGAGTCACTGCACCACCTTTCACAGTCCCTCTCTGCTGCTGCTGTTGGAAGGGTTTGAGTTTGGAGAAGCCTTCAAACAAACTCCAGGTCACCAGCCTGACACGTGTGCTCTGCACAGAAGGGTCAGTGCCACTCCGTGTCCCCGCCTGCCTTGCCCACATTTGGCTGTGCCATGAGAAATAAGCCACAAATCAGACATGGGCACAAAGAGTAGCCACACAAGCTGTTTTGCTTCAGCAAAGATAAGGCCAGAGACCAAACAGGAACCTCAGAGGAATATTAAAAAACATCACTGCAAACTTGTAGCCTGGCAATGTGCCTAATTGGGCATTGCCCACATCGAGAGGAGATATTCCTGTGAAAACCTGGTGCTAAGTAACTCACTCCCAGCCTGTAGATGGGATCCTGCACAAACACCTGCCGCTGGAAATCCGGGAGGGGAGATGTAACAGGAAGCGGCAGGAGGTACATAAAATGTAATTTTCTCTTCCTCTGATCGAGCATGTTGAAGAATAGCTTGCCTGTGTTGAGACAGTGTGAAAACCACCCTGTCAATAGATAGAAATCACGGGGCTCTTGAGCCAGTCAGGGCAAGAGGTTTTATTTCTAGACCATCAAGGGAGAAATAATTCTTTAGAAAATCAATGAAATTTAAATGAGTACATAGGAATGGCTGGTGTAGCCCCAAAGGTCCATCCAGCCAAGCACTGTGCTTCCAGCACAATATGTCCTTCATCAAGAGAACAGAGTTGTGCAGCTCCCAAGGGTATGTGAACATGGGAGGTGTGTGGAGATGTGAAATGCCACAAAACAGATGCCATCCCCTCAGATCCTCCCAGCTCCCCCATGTCCAGCATCAAAATTAGGCTGTTTGGGTAGTTTTGCTGGGGGACCTGAGGGCCTGAACCCCCTCCACAGTTCGAGGTCATGGCCAAGGACTCAGGGCCACCACATCCCCATTGGCAGAGCCAGGCAGGAATTATCTTGGCATGGAGCTGCTCCCTGGCAGAGGGGTCACATGCCCCTCTGTGTGGCCACATGCAGAGGGCCATAACTGTCCCCAGACACCCATCTGGATCATGTCAGCTGGGCTGGAGGTCTCAGTCACATTCTGCCACCCCTCCTGAACCTGGGAATCAGAAAAATCTGTCTGTGCCACGGGAAAACTGGTGAAGTGTCTGGTGTGCTTCCACAACGTACAGGGATCCTGATTAAACACCAAGAGATGCCTTTCTCTGTTCACAGCTTCCATTCTCTCCTCAAAACTCAGCCACCAAGGTTGTGCTCTCAGCTCAAGACTTTGCCCTCAGAGCTGGTTCTGGCAGTGTCTGACTTGCAACCTTCCAAAAAGTCATTAACAGCTGTGCCAACTCTCTAACTTCATGGTAATATCACCAATTAATAAAAATAAAGCTTGAAGGAGCCTAAGGAGCTCAAAACTGTATCAGGTGTTTTTCCACTTTCTTTCGAAGGCTTCCAGTAATGGAATTTCTACAACTTCCCCAAGAAACCATTTCCCAGCATCTGTGTCTTTCTGGTTTGGCTCATGACATCTTCTCCTAACCAAGAAAGACACAGAGGAAAAGAAAACATTTTCTCCCTCTTTTCAGTAGCTTTTTACACATTGCAAGAGTTCACACTTATCCTGTTTTGCCTCAATTTTCGGTAAACAATTTTCTCTCTCTCCTCCATCTCCTGCTAGGTCAGATTTTCTCTCCTTTGCCCTGTTCCTACTGCTGTCTTCTATTCTTACCCTAATCCAAACCTGAAATCTGATGCTTGGGGTAAGTTCCATCAAGCATTTTCCACCAGCCTTCTTGTAGGAGACTTTGACCCACAAAGACCATGCATTATTCAGAGCAGTTCTTTGGCATTTCTGCTTCACTGACACACAACACAACACTGATCATTTCACCTTTATAGCTCCTGGCAAAGCCTGTCAAACCTCAGCCTTGCTCTTAACAACTCCTTTAACATCTGAAAGCCATCAGAGCCCCTCCAAGCCTCATGCTGAGGCTTGGTGACTTCTTGCTCTTCCAGCCCTAACGTGCACACTTCAGCTTCCCAGACTGACAATGCCTCTGCAAAGGGAAATGTGAGACTTGTTTGCCCTGCTGCTCTTTAATTGCTGTCCTCGCTCCAGGCAGATCCGTGAAGTCACCAGCCGTGATGAAATCCTGCATTTCTCATGTCTGTAAATATTTTCCAAAATTTTATTTCCTCCTTAAGACATCAAAAACTAGGTCAAAAAGAACAACTGGGATATTTAAGAATCAGGTTTGCCTTTGGCTTTTATGATCAAGGATGCTTTTAATATTGAATGTTCAGCTGTCAACATCAGGACCGACTTAATAATAAATGTCTGACATTTCAGTCATTATTCGGAGTTTTTAATCCTTCCCTCCCCTCCAGTGCCTGCCTGTTTACTGAAAGATCCACGTTGGTGTTTGCACGGGGAGCCTGGGAGCTGAAATAGGAGCAAAGCTCCTCATAAATACCCAGCAGCCTCTCCCAGTCAACAAACTGCTCCGGAAGGTCAGCTGGCAGCATGTGCAGGGGAGGAGAGGATGCCTGGGGAGGGCAGTGCTATGGGAACCTGCTAATAAACCCAGCACAGCAGTCCTGGCTTGCCAAAGCCTGGGCTGGCTGCCACACGTGGATCAGAGTTCCTGTGGAGCTCCACGGGAGGGAGAGCGGCCGGCTGGGCTCTGGCTTCCTTCTCTTTGTGGGCTCCCACACCACTCCACAGGCACTGTCCTGCTTCTTTGTGGCTTCTTTTTTCTTCTTCCTCTGCAGGAAAGCTCGATCTCAACAAGGGTTGTCCGACTTTTAGCAGGGCCAGCTTCCCACAGGGACATGTGGTGCTGCAGCATCACTACAAAGTGAGGGAACAACAGGAGGGGACATCTGGGGCCCCAGCACCCCTGCATGTCATCTGTGGGACCTGTGGGAGTCACACCACGCTGCTACTAGGCCTCTGGTTTTCATAAAACACATTAAAAAATGTTTAAGTTCTTTAAACTTTTCTTAGTTCTAAGGTTCTGGCTTAATGTGTTCCATGTTTGGGGGACTTTTTTATCTTTATGTCATAGATGGCAGCCTAATTACAGTCATTTCATTGCCTCAAACTATTTGAAAGAAGTTGCTACACATAATTATGTGCACGTAAGTGACACTAATGCTATGTCTAATACCACACAGGTTCCTGAAGGGGTTAACACCACAGCTTGCACCCAGGCCAAAATCCACATTTCCAGCAGTTTATCAGATAAGTTGTCCACCCTCTCCATCCCATGACACATGTTGTGCTCTGGGTATTTTTGTTACATTTAGCAAAGCTAGAATAAGTTTTCCTGCGGGTAATTGCCACCCCTCCAAAGGCATTGCAGGCTGGTTTCAGCTTTTTTATTGATTTGGCTGATCAAGATTTGAAAACCCCACATAATTCTGAGTGTCCTTCAGAAGGTGCAGCACCACATCACACACACAAGGCAGGTGTGGATGTCCAGGGCGAGGATGCACAGCCTGTTTTAGGCAAGGATGGGTCCATCCATTCACCTCTGTTAACCAAGACCCTTTTCTTTACACTAGAGACACAAGCACCAAGCTGAGATCTTTTCATGGCCATCAGCAGTGTCCTGTCATCTTCTCACTCTGCTTCTCCATCTGTCTTACAAACCACGGCAAGGACACGTCACCTCCTCAGCCAGTGGGCTTCTGTGTGCCCTGCTGAATGCACACACAGTTTTGTTGTGCTAAAGATAGTACAAAGAGTCCCCTCCATGCAGCAGCAAACAACACAAACATTCCTAAATGAGACCAGCCAAACCCAGAGGCAGATCCCGGTAAAATCTATAGGGAGATACAAATTATTCCACTGCGTGCCTGACTGCCAGGAGGAGTTTTGCAAATGCTCTAATGAAGTCTGGACTGCACCAAGGCAAGACTGTCAGAAATTAATTCCTAATGGTCTCCTGTATAGAAGCAGCTCTTCATCTGTCTTTTCAGCCAAGTTGCTTGAGTTTGCTTCTTTTCTCTTTAGGAATTAAGCGAACAAGTAATGACATGGGCAGAAATAAAACTAGAAATAAAAAAGAGAGTATGAGAGAAAACCCCTCCAGTCGACTGGTGGAAGTTGAGGCAAGCAATGGCTGTAAAGAGGCACCTGCCTCATGCAGCCAGGACTCCCAAGTCAGAGGTTGGTCAATTAGAGCTTTACCAGCAGCAGATTGACTTAAAAATATGTAAACCAGCTGGCCCTGATACTTCTGTTTTCTTTGTGTACCCAGCACTGACAAACACCAGCCATTTTTACGTAGCCTTGGGAAAGCTCTTGTTCTGGAAATCATTCGTTTATGCAATTATGGTTTTCTCTGTTGAATGTCACATGTGCAGAGGTCATTGCTGGAGATAGGAAAGAGGCTTCTGTTTCCAGAAGAGACAGGAAGATGGGCCACTTTTGGCTGGAATACAAAATATCATTCTTCACTGGCAGGACACGTGTCCTCCCACGCATCACCTGCCTCTGACTGCCTGCTTTGCTGTGGCCCCTCTCCCAATGGCCACATGTCCTCTCACCCGGGTTCACACTGGGACTTCAAGTGAGAAATGTGATGCTGTTGATAAAAGCTGCCTTTGTGGTTTATCTGCACGCCTGGAAGGTGTGAATGGCATCTCAGCTCCAGTGGCCCAAGGCTAAACACCAGTCACTGGGAATGAGCAGGACTGGGATTGTGGTAGCCTAGGCTAGGGCTGAAGGATGAATGGATACTTACACCAGCTTTGGATTAAAACGACTGAAAAATCAGGACAAAGGTCCTGCTCTAGAAAAAACATCAAAATCAACCAAGCAAAGATAAAAGTGTCATGACCAACCCTTGGGATTGTGTTTCTCCAGGGATGGACAAATGAGCAGCTGGCTGGACTCCAGGCTCAGAGCACAGAGCCAAACCTTCTCTCCATGGGGAACAGGGTGAAGCCCAAGCCCAACAGCCAAGGAAGCACTGAGCAGACACAGCTGCTTCAAAAGTTTTGTCTGGTGCAACACTTGAAATGTGGTGCTGGCTCGTTCCTTGGTGGCATAACCCACCAGGGCAATACCCCTTTTTTCCTCTCATTTAGTATAGCCAGTGCATCACAAACCAGGTAAATTCTTCCTGAACTGAGCAATTCAATCAAGCTGTGCCTAATAGTCCATCTATCTCGTTGCTATTTATTTTGGCATCTTTGCCTGTTTCAAATCCCACTTAAAGCTGTCTAACAACCAAGATTACACCACTCACAACTACCACACAAACATCTCTATTACTGTATGTACACTGGGAAAATTACTTCCCCCCCCCCTTTTTTTGCTAATACAACACTGGCAGCAAATCACACTGAGGTAAGAGGGAGGGGTGAGATGATAATTATGCTGTGCAAGTCCAAAGTGTTACACCAACATTTCCTGCTGGCTTTAGACACTGTGGAGACCTGTGTGGGCTTGTAGCACACAGGCACACTGAGAAGGATCCACAGGTGTCCAGTTTAATAACAGTCTCTCTGCACTGCCATCCAATTCTCCTCCAAATAATCAGTCAGGCTTGGCTGGTGTCAGGCAAAACACACATCACCTGTAACACCAGACCCTGCTGAGAGTAGCTCTGGAGGCTCCCAGCCTTCCTGTGCAAGGACAGGATCTGATCTACAAACAAAATGTCCAAAAGGATTTTGACAAAGTGACATTTAAACAATGGTTGAAAATTCATCCAGCCCAGGGCGCTTGGCTGCTGCAGCTCCTGGCTCTTTCCAGTCTCCTGGATGCACACACAAAGCTACCCCAAATCTCCAAAAAGAGCAAAATCTGGGGCTGGGATTTGTGTCAGTTCAGTTGACATATATCAGTGAAAGCATCTCCTTTCAAGCATCCCTCTGCCTGCTTCACACACCCCTTCCCAGGAGCTTCCCCAGCTGTGCAGATTTCCACAGGAAAAGCTGCTTTCTGAAACAGATTTTTCTACAGAAATGCTTCAATTTTCATGAGTTTTCCTGAAATTTCTGATTTTGTTCTTCAGAAATTTGTTGGAAAAAAATTTCCCCATTGGTTATCTATTTCAAGGTTATTTTGCCATATATTTCACCAATTCTATAAAATAAAATATTTAGCTTAGATCTAAATTAAAATACTTAACATTCAAAAAAAGACAACCATCCCAGTTTTATTACAGTATTTCTTTTGAGTCAACCAAAAGTGTTCAGGATTTTCTTTTCAAGGACATCCCAAGAACTTAGAAAATGGAACATATTTCCTGCCATTTTCACACCAAGCACACTTGGACATCCCCGAGCTAGTACTAGAAAGTGCTCCAGCTCCACCACAACATCATTCTCATGCCTGCTGTGTTTCTAAATGTTTCAGGAGGCTTCTCAATGTGCTCTGCACACACGAGGCAGCACTTTGAGCACTCTCACTGTCTGTGCACAGCACTTCATGCTTCTTGAGCTTCCATCCAAGAAGGTGGAACGATGGGATAATCCTAAACCCAGTTCTCACAGCCCTTACTTGTGTGCATGGCTCCAGATTTGTGCAGTTCAGCTTTGTTTGCATTTCAAAAGCCTTCAAGCAAACATTAGCTGAGAGGAAAAACAGATGGTGCCATTAAAACCCCAAATTCTCCACAATGGGATGCCCTGACAAAGCTCTCAAACCTTCCCCAAAAGGCTGAGTGGGGAAGCTGGAAAAAACAGGCTTTGTTGTCTCTGTGCTGTGCCAGGAATGGTAAAGGACCATTTCTAAAGCTCTAACAGTTTCCTTAAGGCAGATGATCTGAAAGTCTCAGAAAATCAAGGCAGAAAAGCCCAAAATGCCCATCCAGAACCTCACAGGGTCTCAAAGCAGCAGTCAGAGACCAGCACTTTCCTCTGTGCAGCTTTCCAGCAGCACAGGCAAAAAGCTGAGAGAAAGAGCTCTGGAGGCAAGAGAATGGAGATCTTTGAGAGGGAAACATGGGCTCAGTTGGGGCAGGGATGGAGTGGGAGAGGATTCCACCTCTGCACACCAGCCAGTGAACACACAGAGGAAGTGCCCCTCCTTCAACACCAGCATTTTCTTACGTGGGGGAGCCCAGGGGGCCACTGAAGAGCTGCAGAAAGGCCTGGGGAGGCACCCAGGGCTGCCCCTGGAGCTCACACAGCAGCTGGAGAGGAGCAGAGGGTGCTATCAAGGGGCAGAGAAGTGTCTCCCCCAAGAACTCACCCTCACCCGCAGGGCTGGCCAGCCTGAAGGGCCTTGTCAGTGGCATTCTCATTTGAGAGCCAAGTTAAATTGTTCTGATTTTTTTTTTTCTGAAGAGCTCCACAGAGGCTCTCAAATGTTATTTTCATTACCAGTCATATTCAAGAGCCATTCACCTCCCAGCTTGTGCCACCAGCATCTGGCCCATAGCATACAACACTCTGCTCTCTCAGGATATATGAACCCGGCTCAAAAAACCCAGAATAACCAAGCAAGGTCTTGGCAGCTTTGTCTTTCCTGACAGCACAAGCCCAGACCCTCAGGAGCCAGCATGTGGCTCACAGAAAACTCAGGGCTCTTTTTTCCCTTTAAAAACCTTCAGCCTTTCTGTGTCTCAACTTGCTCAATTTGCTTTGTGGGTTTGCTCCACCTGAAGTCACCACAGCAATTCTCTCATCGTGCTCCCATCAGTTTGGTGTGAAATGCAGAAGGAAGTGTTCTTTGCTCCAGGCTAGCAGTGCACAAGCCACCTTCTCAGTGTCACAGCAGGCATGGCACAAGGTCAGGACATTTGAGACTCCTCCACACTCCCAGAGACAAGAAAGAAATGTCACAACGTCCCCTAGGCTGCCAAATCCAGGCAAAGGCTGCCAGAAAAAGGTTGCCTAAACTTCATAGCCAGAACCTGCACACTCATTTTCGTGGCACAGGCAGGGCTTGGGGTGCAGAGGATTAGGAGGGAGCTGTGCACCTCCTCGAGAGGCTGGGAATCACATCCTCCCAGCACAGCTTCCAGGAAGCATGGAAAGCCCTTGCTGCATTTCTGAATAGAGCCTATCTCTTCCAGGCACTGACGCCAGCATTTGATGAGCTCCACAAGGCTCTGACATCCTCAAAAACCACTATCATTCAAGAGCACTTGGGAATCCCTAGCTGGGAAGGGATATTGGGAATAAGGAGCACTCATCCCCACTGCATTCTGCAGTGCTGTCACCAGCAGAGAACGTGCCAAGAGTTTGGTCATATTTCAAGGAATGTTTTTCCTTGATTCCCAAAGGAGTAATTCAGCTTTCCTCTAGAATTTGAAGTAACCCCGATGGTCACAGATCTGCTATTGCAGAAAGAATTTTATCCTGTGTTAGTTCTAGATGTGGCTGAATCCCTGCCCAAAAGCACTGTTATCCCAGATGGACAAACATCCTTCTCTCTGCAAACCCCCCTTGGATCTTCAGACACACAGACCCCATTTAAAATCACCCCAGGGAGATGTTGAGACTTTTTCTTAATTTGTTACTGGGCCCCCAGACGCTCATTTTACCCTCTTCTACTTCCCCCACTCTTAGCACCCACCAAAAACACTGCAGCAAATGCTGTGGCCCACCCTCAAGAGCTCCTTTTTTTTTCTGTGCAATTCCCTGTTTCCCTCCCCCAGGCAGGATCCATAGGGAGACTACACCCCTCCTGTCCAGACACACAGAACAAATCCCAGCTTTGCAGCGACTGTCCCAGGCTGTTGGAGGGACAGCTTTTTTTACTTTTCCCAGCTGTAGATGTTTGTTTTAGTTCCATAAGAGGTTTCAAGGAGGGCATTTCTCAAAAAGCTCTCTCTCCCACAAAAATCCACTCTGCTCCTTGCTTTTATTACTGCAAGAAGGAAAGAAGACCTGCTCCCACCATCACTGGGCTTATTTGCTTTCAAGTCCACAGAATCAGGGACATATGCCTGCATCCAACGCCAGCACTATGCAAGAGCCATTTCCAAGTCATCTGCTCCAGTACCTTATTCCAAAGTATGTTTGGTTGGATTTTTTTTTGTGGGGGCTTGGAGTAAAGAGGCTTTCAAAATATGCCCATGAATCCCTGTGGAGGAAGGTTGCACAGCAGGTTGTTCAGCTGCCTTATAGGAACTGTAATCGAAGGTGTAGGAGCACAGAGCCAGAATTAGGATCCTGAAGCCAAGGAACAGCAGATCCCTGTGGCTTTGCTGCCTCAGTCTCTGCAAAACTTCCCAACCCACCTCGTTCTGTGCTGTGGCAAGTGGTGTTTTCCATGACGCTGCTGTAGCAGCGTGGAATTCTTCAGCTCAGGCCAGCTCTGTACAGAAGAGACACCGTGTCTGTGAGCAGAGAACTGGGATGAGAAACACAGGAGATGATGCTCCAAGGCAAGGGCTGGAGCATCACAGAGTGTCACTGGTGATGGGACCCCCAAACCTGGCCCAGGGGGACCCCAGTGTTCCTGTGCACAGCCCCCACAGTGACAAATAGCCAGGGAATAGATGTTGAACATTGATGGGCCCCTAAGCAGCTGCTCTGCACAGCATCTGTGCACCGAGTTCATGCTCAGCATCCTTGGATAATTAAAGAAAAAAAAGCAGTTTAAAAATCTCACTTGTCACAAGACAGCTAAAGACTTGACATGCAAGTCTCTACTACCGCAGGAAGTACTCAAGATAAAAACCAAAAACACAAACAACCAAAGAGAGAAACAAACAAAATGTACAAAGAAAACTACAGCAAAGCTTCGTTTTTTTTCCCTTTTTTTTTTTTTTTTTTTGTAACAAAAACTCCACTTCCTCATGTGTTTTGGAAAGCAACTTGCTGATCCTCTCAAAGCCAGGAAAGGTCCCATCAGCAAGTGTGAGGAACTCATCAAAGCTGCATTTTCATTTTGCCACTGGACTATCAAACTCCCAAATTAGGCATATTCCCAGCAACACACTGTGACAAATGTATCACACAGCTCAGCCCAGAGGCAGACGTCTGCCCTGAGAAAAGCACGCCAGACCCCCAACAAAAAAAAGGGAAAAAAAAAAAAACCACCAAGAGGAAAATGCAATTTTCCTGCTGGGAATCTTGACTGTCTCCCAAAGTAGCATTAAACCCACCTCACCTTCCTAAGATCCACCAGGAAATAGCTGCAAGGAAGGGGCGGAGGAGGAAAGAACCACTTATGAAGCATCAGCTGCAGTCTAATTAGAGCCATTAGCAAGCTCTTAGTGGTGTTTATTAGCCTTTACCCAGCATTGCTGAATGAAGCAGTCCTGACATCAGCCTTCTGGCTTGGAGAGCCACGCTCCAACCCCAGCTCAAGGAAGAGAAGGGTCCAGAAAGGCCAGGCTGCTTTCAATCACAGTCACAGCTCAGATCTTGTTTTGATCCCATAGAAACCAAGGTCCCAGATAAGGGGGGCCCACCCTGCTTAGGGCAGGAATAAGATAGCCCAGTTAGATGCGTTCCATCATGATATCTCTCTGAGCTAGAGGTTTCCTGCTCTGATTTATAGCTACTGAGTCATTTTGAGTTGACAGCATCATTCTGCCTATGCTCTTCAGAGAGCCAGGGATTGCCAACCACGCCCTGGGGATCGGGACAAGATGCTTTCAGAAGACAAAGCACAAACCCTGAGCCCAGCTCAGGACAAGCTGGCCATGAGTTGGACAGGACTAAAATAAGATTTACATCTTCACTTGCACAAAACATTCATCACTAGCTGCTGTTGGATGTCCTCAGCCTGCAAACAGTTTGTCTGACATGAGGTGTTTCTTAAACATGTCATGCCTTTCAAAGGACATGCAGCCAAAAGCTGCATGCCTCAAGCAGGGCTAATCTCCCTGGAGTCTCTTATAGTAGCATATTTCAAGGCTGTTTATCATACAGAAGGGACATTTAAAAATATACAAATGTATGTTATAAATCACAGCCTTTTCCTGGGAAGGAGCAAGAGGAAGAAACCAGCAATCACTCAATGCTGAGGAAATTTATATGGAGATATCTTAGCTCTGGGCTTACCACAGCTAGCAATCATTGCTTCAGCAGGGCCAAAAACACATAATCAGAGCACCACAATAAATGAAAGCACTTGGGAAACTCAAAACATACTTAAGGAAACACTGAACTCCCATATATCTTTCTCAAGCACATGTATAGTCAGGTAAAATCTTCCATATTGCCATGATGGAAAAGCTACCTTGTTTTTGTGATGTAGCTACCATGGTTCACAGTCTTTACAACTATTTCCTTTACAGATAAGCAGGTTTCTACCATCTCAGCAGATGGGTCTGTCAGAGGTGCTGCTGAAGGAGGAAACCAAACAGAAAGTCTGAATTCCTGGGGCTGAGTGCCAGATCAGTACCTGAAAAACTGAGCTGTCTTCCCTGACTCATTCCCAGCATGTGTGACAACCGACTGCTGTGGTCACAGGGTTTTCAAAGACAAACATGCATCTTTCCAAGGCTGTGGCCACAAAGAATTGCTTCTGCAATGCTTTTCGGGACAGTGTTGATGGAAGCTGCCTCTAGAATCCGGCTGATGTGACCACCAGCTCTGCAGGATGTTGCCAAGCCCTGCCTTGGCCATTCAGCCCCACAAAACCTACAACGTTACCAGCACAACCTCCCCTCTTGATGAGCAAACACTGTACATCATGAAGGTGTTGCTGCAATCACAGCCACCTACAAGCAGCTGCTGCAGGGGTTCTTTTGGAAGACAAAATGTGGTGAAAAGAAGCTCTGATTTCATCTCTGCTACACGTCGAACTCGTAGCTTCCAAAAAACAGTCGTGTTCAGCAGAGGAATTCTGCAACCATGCTTTGCTTTCCCCATCAGCATTTCCCTGCACACCCTCCAGCCTCACAGGTGTTACACATCAGGCCATGGTGCTGGAAGGTGGATCTTGGCAGCCCTACCAAGTCAGCCTCAAACTCACGGGAGCAGCTGCTACCATGCCCCTGATCCATGACCCTTCTGCTGATCCTCCCTGAGCATACTGGTGGGGAGATGCCACATTCCCCTTTCCAGGACCAAACATCACTGAGATGCTGGGGAGGGTGAGCCTCCAGGATGGAAAGTGAGGTATCCAGGAGGAAATCTTGATCTCCCATCACCTTGGGTATCAGACCACATCATCCCATCCAGCTCTGGGCACAGCAGCTCTCTGTCTGCTGCCACTGCAGCCCTGTGTGAACACCCTGCCCTGCAAGGAAGCACTGCTGGGTCTCAGGGATGCCTGCAGGTGAAGATGTGAAATGTGAATAAAGACAGCAGTTTGTGCAGAAAAGTAATGACCCCTTTGGGATCTTCCCAGTTTATACACAATTACATCAAGCAGCTAAAATGAACGAGTGCTCTGCAGAGAAGGGAGGCAGATAATCCAGGGTGTAAAGCCCTGCAGCTCCCAGAAGCAGTGAACAATGTAAAGCAGAGCTGACATTTGAGGATGCATATGATCCTCTAGTTTATGTATGTCAGGACATCTGCTACTGAGACCTCACACAGCTAAAACTTCCCCTGTCTTCACCTACAGCTGCTGCTGAGCGTAGCATGGAGTAACTCCCTGAGCTGAGCCACACGCAGGGGATTCCACTCCTTCATGCCAATTTGTAGCCAATTCAGGATTTCAGCAACTATTATTTATCACCAGGCTCCCTGCTAACCGTTACCACATTGGGGACAAGTTATTCCAAATGAGTTTCCAAATTAGCAGCTCTGAATTCATTTCTTTTATGTTGGTTTCAGTTTATGAGGGATGTCAGAAAATCACAGGATCCCACTCAGGGTAAATTACCTGGGGATTTTATGCATGATCCTTCTGCTAAGCTGCAAAGGCAGCGAGCTCTGCATGCTGCTCACAGTGCCTAAGGCGCCAGGGAGGATGAGCCCAAGTGCTTCCAAAGGATGATCAGGTTGGAAAGGTGCTTGAAACACCTTGCAAGGATGGATGAGACTTCCCCTTGCAGATTAGAGCATGCCCAGGCCACATACCCCTCTACCACATCCTGAAACATAACTCCCCTCTCCCTGAATTTGTCATTACTGAATGAGAGAGGAGACAAGCATGTGCTCTCTTTCTGCCTGATTTTATTCTCTGAGACAAGAACTTTTCTACTCAGCAGAAAGCAAACTGGGGCTTGTTTTGTTTAGAAGCGAAGAAATAGCAGGTCTTGACTCCACAGATTTCTGGCAACAGTTACGCCTTGGAAAAACAGTTGTGTTGGCAGGGAAGTGAAAGACTCCTGTCTGATGGAGCAGCCTTTGGCCCCTGTGGATGCATTTCCTGATCCCAGACAGATGGAGCAGGTCTCCTACCCTGCTGCACTCCAGTGATTTCTGCTCCAGGATCCTTGCACCAAGTCAGACTGGCCCCAGCAATGGGGCAAGAGTCAAAGGCACCAGTTCCTGTCATTCTCATTTTTCAGCCTTCTGATGTTTTCATTCTTGTGATGGAGTTTCTCACACTGCTTTTGTAAACATGCACATGTTTTTCTAACTGTCTTTTTGTTTTTCATTCTTTCTCCTCCTAGGAGAAAGATTTGATGGACTTTGTCATTGACCAGTGTGGTTGGAGAGGTGGTAACTTCACCTTTCAATCAATGGTCGTTCCCTAAACTCTATATAGTGTTTAAACCAAAATAAAGTTTTCTTCTTCTTTGCCTTCACTCAGCTGTGTCTCTGCGTTTTGTGTTGCGCGCTAGAGTGACAAGTTCCCATGAAGGGGGCTGGGAACAGGAACTTATGAACAGGCAGCAGAGCCAAAGGTGTCAAGGAATTTCACTTCTCCTTCCAGAGGTTGAGGAACAGAAGTCCAGGAGGACCAGCTGAGGACCAGCTTCTCCAGCACATCAGAGTGGCCCCAGTAAAAGGTTTCTCAGGGTGTAGCTTGGTTCCATGCACCAGCCTGAGGCTGTTTGTAAGCTGGAGTCTGAAGGACAAGGGCTGTGTGGTGAGCTGAGAGACAAGGCAGAGACACAGGGCAGAAAGACAGGGGATACAGGCCAAAATAAAATTGTCCCTGGCCATGGCCAAAGCTGTAGAAGGACCACAGCACATGGGAGTAAAGAAGCAACTGTTTGCTCTTCTTGCAAAGTCTTCTGGCTGGGATCCAGTTTATCCCATGCAGAACCCTCCTTTGGAGTGAGGATGGATTTAGCCTCCAACCCAGGAATGACAGAACTGGAGGAGCTCTGCAGTCCTGGTTCTCCCCAGGACACCAGGGACAGGAGGGACTGTAACAAACTCTGTAGGCTTGCCTTCCCAAAACCATGGTGGTGTTTGGACAAGAGCTTTGGCCTTTCTATTTCCATGTATTATTTTTCTTTTTTTTTAGGGCATGTGGCCAAATTAAAAAACTAGTTCTGTCCAGCTGCCTTCAGCCTTGCATTACCAATCCTTCCCTAATGATTCTTCTGGGAACCACAAACCCTAAATCCTGCACAACTCTCATGCTCTCTTTCTGCCCTGCAAGATGGACACAGCTGATTTTCACATTCAATTTCCCAGCTTGGAAATGAAGCAGCACAAAAAAGGTAAAGTGAGGTTTCTTTCCAATCCCCCCCCCGCCAGTGTTAGGTCAGGGAAAAGCTTGTGGAGGGAGGGACCAGAGCAGAACGGCCACCTGCAGCTCTGAACATCACTCAGGACATAGTGGTGCCCCCAGAAATAGAAGACCTCTGGATAAAAATAAACCACTGGGACCATTTCTCATCTTAATCCTCAGGAGCAAGGACTTTCCTTTCTTGTGGACCCTGTTCCACCTCTGTGCAGCTGCTAGGCCCCTTGGTCCCAGCCCAGTTCTGTGCTGCTGGCTGCCTCCTGATGGACTCTGCCATGTATCCCTCTCTAAGTATAAAACCAGCTGGGTGGTGAGTCTGGGGACTGGTACACAGAGATGGCTTGAAGTCTCCTCTCTGGTGGTTTTGCACCTTTGATCTCTGGAACATGTATTTCAAGCCCAGAAAGGGCTTTTGTGCTGGCCAAGGAAATAACTACTTAAAAGGACAGAGGGAGAGCTGACAAGGGATGGGGCAAAAGGATTGTTCTGCAAAGGAAAAAGGCAGCCTACCCCTATGTCTTGAAATGCCCAAGACATAAAGTGAGAATTGGCAAAGGTCAGGCTGAATTGCCTCTTGCAGAGGATGACAAAAAAAATAACAAGAGAAGGTTTAGCTGTATAGATCAGAGTGAAAAAAGGAGCGGGGAAATGGAGCTGCTGTTCAGAGGATGGAGTATAGATTAAAGTTAGTCCGAGTGTGATCCAAAACTAATGCATCCTCTATCTAACATCATGACATTGTGCAGATGACACAAAAATAACGGGAGTGAGGAGACAGACATGGAAATGTCACATCCCCCCAGATGGAGTCAGAGGGCAGCAAGCTCACACCATGGGTACAGCTGGTTCCTGTCCCCCAGCACTGAACACCTGGCACTGAAACCTGCCATGGAAACATTCACCAAGCTTGGAGAAAGGAGAACAGAAAACAGCACCTCAACTACAGAGAGGGAAAAATGCCATTCTCCTAACTACAGCCTGTTAAGGTGTTCCATACCACATGCCAGGCATAGAGCAAAGTCCAAGGGAAGAAGGATTTGGAGCTCAGAGCTACCAGACTGTTTTCCATTGCCCCAAGCGTGCCAGCCAGCCTGATAAGATATTGCTGATAAGATATAGCCTCCATAAATGAGAGGAATGGAGATCTGATCTACCTCACCTGCAGCAAAGTGTTTGCTGGAGCACCTTGGCACGGGGGGAACAGGGACCAGTCCATGGGCTTGGTGACAGCTCAGCACCAGCTCCTGGGCTGGCAGGGCTATGGCAGCCTCTGGGGCAAGCTTGGGACAGATTTTTATGGATGATCTTGTCCCAGACCAGGACCGGAATCCCAGCACTCGTGGGTCTGAAATGTCCCAGGTAAATGGAGATTCAGAAGCAGGAGTCTTGGAGCATCACTGTGGGAATGCCCCAGCTTCACGACTTGTGGCCAGTTTCGGTCCCAGCCAAAAATACTTCAGGAACATCTCATTCCCTTCAGCTCCTGCCTGCCTGTGGCACAAGTGTGAGGACTAATTCTCCTGCCCATGACTGAAGCACTCGACTTGCCCTCTGATTTCCAGACATTTCTAGGAAAATGCACAGCTCTGCTGAGCAGAAAGCAGAGCCTGCGACGTGCCCAATCAGCTCTGCTAATCTGCTGCTGCCATGCAGAGCCTGCACAACGCAGCTCCCAGCGCGTCCTGGCTCCTGCTGCAGAGCCCAGCAGCACTGCTTTGTTCATTTGCAGCGATTTACCTTTGAATTTATCTCTCTCTTTCCAAGAAGTTGGCATCTCCCAGCACGAATTGCCCCCCTGCACCTCCCGGTGCCTCTCCAGGCTTTGGAGATGGATGGGAAGCAGGCTGGATCCGGGGGCTCAGCTTGTGGAGGGCCGCAGGGGAGTACTGGAACAACCATGGCTCTAACTCAATTTCTACCCATTTTCTGCTTTGCCTTCACTTCATTATAGATGATTATTTTCTAAACTGAGGCAGAGTCGATTCTCCTTCCAACTGAATTGCCCACAGGCTGGCTCCTCTCCTCCATCCAGCTGATACAGTCCTTACAGCAAGTTCCTTCTCGCTGGACTGGCAGCCTTCAGGGAGCAATGCCTCATTTGGGGAGAGTCCTTCATCTTTTACGGAAAACAGCATTTAATTTCCAGTTGTTACTGGCTGTTTCATGCAGCTTTTCCACGGGATAAGAAATGGCATCCATGTACAAACTTAAAAGAGAGTAATTCCCATCTTGAATTGGGATAAAAAGTTGGGGCTCTCAATGTATTTTGCAGACAAGGTGTCCAGAGCAGTGATAGAAAGGGTCATTTCCCATTTCCAGCTTTTTCTACAGCCCTACCTACTTGTTATGCTGCAGATGAGCACTTATTTCTAAATAAGTTGTTTCAAAGCAAAAACCAAACCATTCTCCTTTGAGAAGTGTCAATGCGAGACTTCACAAAGATTTCTAAACATAGATACTTCAAAAGAACAAGTGCAATAAGGAGACTGGTCAAAACGTATCCTCCTTGGCACAGGCTGGCAGCCTTGAAGAATTCATGTTTTCTGATGGAAAGATGCTAAATGGAAAATATTCCCTGTTCCCTGGGCAGGTTCCTGTGCTGCAGCAGCCCCAGCTCACCCACACGGGGTGATCCCATTCCAGCACAGAGCTGGGAGGCCACTGGGTGTGGGAGGACAGCCTGACAGCCTTTTCTAGGCCCATAGAGGCTCTCTTCCATTTTCTTCACTACCTGCCTTGCAGTTTGGGGTGCCACTCTGGGGTACACACAGCTTGGGACAAGGGCAGTGCAGGATTCTCCAGGTTGTAGGACTTGGCTCGACCAGCTGGCCAGGAGCCCTTGAAATTACCCTGTCCCTTGTCCCATCCCCTCTATAACCTAAACTAAATGGGTGTTCCCACCCTCCTGCAAGGCTGCAAAGGTCACTTTGGGTTCCCTCAAACCCCATTCTCTGGCTGCCCTCGGACATCCCACACTGCTCCCACAGGAGCCCTGCAGGCAGGGAATCGGCCCCTGGGCAGAAATCAGTGGTGGGGACATTCCTGCCTTTCCTCAGCAAGTCCAGCTAAATCCCACTAAAACATTTCTGAGCATATTTGTAATGATTTGAGCAGTTCTAGAGCATGCCCTGCACACTCCAGCCTGGTTTTAGGGGGAGTGTGCTCTTCTGAGAGAGCTGTTTCCTATTTTTGTCAGCACATTGAACACAGCCTCTAAATTAAAATCTTCTATTTCCAGACTATTTTGATCAACGCTACTTCCTTCAGTTTAAAAGATACAATAAGAATAGATGAGCTCTTACAAATTAAAAGCCTCTCTTGCTTAACAAATTGTCTCTTTGTAATAATTAATTATCTGGAGAGAGATTCCTGCCCTAAGCTTTTGGCCTCATTCCAGGCTGTGTAAGGGGTGGAAAAAAAAGTTTGGAATTTGTTGCCTCACAGTGCTGGCTCTCCACTTCCTGCACAAGGCAGGACCAGTCCAGAGGTGAGCCCATCCTGGGCACAGCATGACTGTCACCAAGTGCCTGTCACAAGCCTCAGCTTGTGGTTTGCAGGGGAAGGCTCCAGGAACATTTCACTGCCTGCTTTAATTTTGGTTTTTTTATAAGTGATTATTATTAAACAGCAGATCTGTCGCTCTGGGCAGCTACAGCCATTCCCACATTGGTGGTTCCTAGAAGCTCATGGTACAGGGGGTTATGGAGATGGAAGGTGTGAAAGCAGTGCAAGGACACGGGGGTGGCTGCTGCTAGCCATGCCTCTTGCCAGGCTCCAACCCCCTGATGACTTCGGGACTTTGTCCAACCTACACTTCTATAGGAAATTCCTTCTAGTGCATGACTATCCTTATGATGAGTAAGTCTAAATTAATCTTAGATTTTGCACTCTAAGCCCCTGGCTGCTACTTCTCTCAGGGGTACAGAGCTCCTACTCACTTTCCCTGTGGTGAAACTGGAAATATGAGCGGGTTATGACATCTGTTCTGTCAGAATCCCATCAGTCTTTTCTCAGGGGACATGTTCTCCAGGCCTCTACCACGTGTGCTCCTCACCCTCAGAGCTTTTTAGCCTCCATGAAGAGGATGGGCATTGTTGGCTTTTCTCACCCTGGTAGACGCTCCAGGTCCTCAGGAGACAGGGGCAAGGCTGGTGCCAGGTGGAATCCAGCCTAGGGCTGTGAGAATTCCCACCTGCAGCAGAGGACATTCACACTGTGCTTCAGGGCAGAGAGATCCTCTAGTGCTTTAACCCAGTCCTACCTGACCTGCAGCTGCAGCACCCCTGCCCCAGGGATCAGCACCCCACAGACACAGACCCAGTTTTGACAAAAGTACCAGCAGTGGGACAGGAGATGGAGGTGGCACAGACAAACACCTTGCTGGTGCCGTGCAGCCACACCAGTGGCCAGCTCCTCATCTCATGCTGGGAGCACCTCAGCACTGCTTTGGCTTCATGGTCCCACTGCAACCTCAGTCCTTGCAGGGCTTCCCCGTGCCCCGTCTGCTCGTGCTGGCAGCTCGGGCAGGGGCACAGCAGGGTCCCTGCACAGGGTGGGAGCTGGTGGCCAGCAGCCTGCCTGGGCAATGCCTGCAGCCAGGCCCATGCCCAGAGCCCCGTGCTCCTTGCCAGCCCCACGGGGTCCCGCTGTGGGAGAGCATTTTGCTAATCCTTTCATTCCTGCCCCGTGCCCAGCAGCACAGCCTCCTGCCAGCTTTGCAGGGAAAGGCTTTGGAAGCACCTGAGGCTCCAGCAAGGAATACTTCCCTGTGAAGCGACCAGGACAGGAGCCCTGAGGGCTCCTAAACCACCCAAACAGCCTCAGAACAGGCCCTTACATACACAGAGCAGATTTAACTCTCCCCAGGCTGAAACCAAACAGCTCATTCCATCAGAAACTGGCTGATCTTCCTGACAGAGAGCCAGGAATGCTGGGAGGGGTCTGAGCAGGGGCAAAGTGTAGAGCATTCCATTGTCCCACCCTGCTCCTGGACCACATCTCAGCCTCCTCCACACACAGAGAGCAACAGCTCTGCACAGCCCCAAATTAACCACAAGTTACTGCCCAGGCCACAGCCTCAATGGTGTTTGGAGGAGGATTAAATATTGATCTGGAAAACAGGGATGTACACAATTGCATTCAGCAGGATTAGTGATGAAGCCCATGAAGATCCACTCATGGGAGCCAGAGCCAGTTGCTGCCTCCAGGGAAAGCCTCGTGCAGCCAGGGGTGGGTCACACTCTGCCAAGGTTCCTGCTCCCCTCATAGCCTTGTGGTTTGGAGGGAATGACTGTCACCTCCTCCCATGGACCTCAGCTGATCCTTTTCTCTTCATTGTGCACCAGAGAGATGAAATCCCCAGTGCTGACGTCCACAAATTTGTCCTCTCTGGCATGGTTTAACCTGGGAACATCTCTGTTTGAGTGAGAAGAGAACCCTCCATGGCCCTGGACACACTGGAAAATACGAACCTTCAACTCCCTGAAGGAGCTCTGTAGTAGTGTGGAGCCAGCAGCACTCTCTAGTACTCATTAAATCTTGGAGAGCTTTGTATAACACAAACAGACCGACAACCTGGAAATAAACCTCTAACATCCTCTCTCTGCACACAGAGAAGCTTAATATATATGTCACAGACTGTGTCTATAGTCTGACACTATATCACAGCAGATGGGATCCTGCTAAGCATCCTTGGGATCAGCACTGCAGAAAACAAAAGGGTGGGAAAGGCCTGAGCATCCTCTTCTTTTCCATTACACACATCTCCATACAGGAAAGACGCCTTTGGACACAGATATTCCTGGAATAGCCAGGATTAATGGCATGCCAGAAATATATACACAAGCAGAATGTTGCACTGGAGCTCAGCCATCTCAGCAAGGGTCTCCCACCACCCTGGGGAGCTGCCCAGTCTGTAGGCAGGAGCAATTCCTTGCACAGCCCTAGACTCACTGCAGATGTTCAACATGTCCTTTCCCTGTAATATTTATTTCCCATGAGAATGCTCTGGCTGACACAGTCCCTGCCAGGGAATATCGGAGATTTCTGTCATTATTTATCCTTTTGTCCAGGACAGGACTTAACTGGAAATTATTTGTTTAAAAAGGAGAAAAGCTTATTAGCACATAGAGGAGGTCTCTGTCCTTTATTTGTGTTGTGTATATAATCTACTGGAAATCAAAGTATTCAGATGATTTGAATAAGTTACTGACCTCTGCCTGCTAGCCAGGAAGTTCAGCAGCCTGTGGTGGGGTCAGTACCTTTCCATGGTTTTTACTTTTGATTCTTCCAGAGGAAACAACTCAGCACAAGTCTATTTATTAATCCACATCTTCTACCAGAGTCCACACAAATGTCTCTAAAACCCAACGGGACATGCCACCAACTCCTCTCAGCCTGCACTGCCCAAGGAGCTGCTCTGCATCCAGATGCTTTGTTTTCTACATATTTTCTACTCCCCTTACCCCTCCTCCTTTGGCTTTTCCAAACCCAGCTCATGCTGGGGAGAGCAGCACAGAGCTGCACCTCTGAACTCTTCTCGGAGCTGAGCTGCCTCGTGTGATTTCCCAGGTTGGCTGCTACCTTCCAGGCACATCTTCACCATCTGAGGCTTTTCAGGAGCTCTTGTCTTTACCAAATCTCACATTCCTGGAGTTCCAAACTTTCCCAGACTTCTCTTGCACTTTCCCATCTCCCAGCATTGCTGTAGCCTTTAATAACTGCCGTTTACAAACATGTACATGCAGAATGTCAGAGACCTCTTGCCATTTCCTGACTCATGACTCACTCCTTGGCTCCACACAGCCCACTCGGGGAAAGTTGCAGTTTCTGAGTGTCCCTGGTTGCTGCCTGCCCTGTGCAGCCTGGTGAGCCTGGTCAAGGTGGCCGTGTGCCAGGTCAGACATCAGGTCTGATGAGCATCCAGTGCCTCCTTCCTTTTCAGAGCTTTCCAACAATGGGGTTTCCCAGCCACAGGCTCTGCAGGTATCACATCTGCCACTTCCCAGGGTGCAGATGCACAGAGCACAGCGGTCCATGCCACCAGGAATGTCCCTGCACAGCTCCTTTCAGCTCAAGATCCAGCTGCTTTCCCACACTCCTTGCACAGTCCATGCAGGCTGCACCCCTTCCAGTGAACTCACATTGAGGGTATGACCCCATACAGCCCCTCAGAGGTTCCACAGTCACCCAGCCATTGCACAGGGTCAGGGTTTGAGGCTCTCCTATGCTCAAGGGTTTGCAGAAGTGGTGGGTTTCCCTATGCCCACCCAGATGCCCCTGCAAGTCTGAAGCTGTTCTGCCACTGCATCCCAAAATGCACCCTCAAATTTCTCCAGAGGCTGTGGGAAGATAGAACATGCTGAACTCAGAGCTTGCACCATGGACAGCAGGGGCCTTTTATTGAAAGGGATTAGTGCAAGGGGAATGGAGAGGGACTCTTTCCCCAGTAACCAGAGCACTTTGTCCCTCCACGGCACTTCCCATCCTGAGACTTCCTGATGAAAGATCCCTCGTAGAGCAGAGCCAAATGAGGGCCCCTGTAATAAACCAACACCCCAGAGACTTTGGCTGATGCAGACATTCCTGAGCAGATTTGAACGTTGTTTGTGAGGAGGGATCCCTCTGTGTCCACACTCCACACACCCCAGCCACTAGAGAAGCATCTGGCAGCCACTCCACAGCTCAGCTACCCCAGACACATCACAGGGCTGCTGATCAGTGGGAAAACTCTCTGGTTCCAGCAGATCATAAGCTTATTAAAGATAGATTTGTGCTTTGGTCTGCAGAGATAAACAGATCAAAGGCATTTTGGTCTGCGTGCCAGTGCCACCGGTATTCCCATTAGGCAGAGAGGGAGGCTGGGATGTGCTCTCCATTCCCAGTGCAGGGCACTGGGGGAGCTCAGCCCAGCGGGTGGAGCAGCAGAAAGTGTGCCCAGGGCCACATCCAGACCGTAATAAGCCCATTCTTGGCTATTTGCACGGGGAACTTGGAAGCAGCTGGTGGGGACTGCAGCACCTCCCTCACAGGACATCGCTCCCCACGCTGCTCCGCGCTGGCCCTGCAGAGCCAGGGGGTGGCCAAGCTTCGCTGGAGTTCTGCTGCCAGCCCGGAATCTGCTCTGCTCAGGAGGGACAGCTAAAAAGGGAAACACTCCTCGCACAGCTGGCCCAGCAGCTGATATTTGCATAGTGCTTTGAGACCCACAGATGAAAGATTTGAGAGACACGAAAGGCTGTCACTGCCTGTTTGTCATTTCGTGTGGTTCCTCCCTGCTAATCGCACGCAAAGGCGACAATTTTCAGGAGAGGTGAGTGCAGCCTTGAGGGAAAGATGAAACAGCGGAGGCTTTTCCTGCCACGTCCACTTGCACAAGGAGCACATCTGCACCCCAGCACTGGCTAGGCTCCAGCTTCCTCCACCCACTTTACAGTCACCTCACCTTCGTCCTCATCTGTCTCCAGTTCAACACAAGAGTCACCATCCTCCCTGAGCCACCTCTGATATCCCACTCCAGGCTCAGCTGTGCTTGCTCTCCGGGGGCTCACATGGATTGCAAAGCCAAAAATTGGGAATGAGTGACAACATCGGGGCTCCCGACAGCAGGCAAGTGCAGAAGAGAGCCGAGAGGGAGGGAAGGAACCTCAGCACACGGCAAACCAGCAGCAAGGGCCCCAAAACTTCAGGTGAGCGAGGAAGGTGATGGTATCACTCAAGAAAGCAGCAGCGGGAGGCAGCAGGCATCCCACCCCCCTCTCTGTGCCAGGCACGGCTCGGCGGAGCCCGACACGCCGTGTGCTCGGAGCTGGGCTCACTTGGAGCATTTCAAATTTGCCGGATGACAACCTCGGTGTCTGAGTTCGCAGCTCTGATCCCACCCACTCGAGGTCTGACTCATGTTGCAGTCACCGCTGCCTGGGTATTGGTACGAGAGCAGGGAGGTTGGTTCGAGAGGAGGGAGGGAGCAGGGGAGGAGGAGAGGAGAGGGACCGAGGCAGCCGCCGCTCGCAGCACTCGCTTCTGCCTTCACACCTGAGCCCCACGCACCGGGGGAAAGTTGGAGTCGGGGCAGCCACTGAAGTCTCCCACACGCTCAGGGGCTGTGAGAAAGCAGCACCTTTCCCAGGTAATGTTTTTGCCTTACTTCTTGCTGAGTTGTTACGCCGCTAAAATACTTTTTAAGTGAGATTCAGAAGGGTTGGTGGGTCCCGGCTGAGCGGGATCCTGCAATGGGCCAGCTGGGTCGGAGCAAGAGGGTGTCACTCTTCAGATGCTGGTGCCATCAGCATCCTGTGGTGGCTGGAGTGGAGGCCAGTTTTGGGACTTTTTTGGCTGTTGGTGACGGGGACAGCTGGAGCAGAGACCATCAGGGTCAGAGGAAGGATGTGGGTGCAGTGTGCCCAGGGCAGAGGCAGAGCCCTGCACATCTGTGGTGTGCAGCATCTCTGCCCAAGCAGCCTCCCCACGGGGCTTGTGCTGACTTCTTGCCCTGACCTGCCCGAGCCTTTTCTCTGAGCACTCCAGCCTTTCCATCCAACCCTGCACACCCTGGCAGCTGGTGGGGATCGGCTGCTGCCCCTTCCCAGGGCATGGTCAGATCTCTGGGGCAGGATACCCGAGGCTGGGCTGTAGCACAGGAGGGGTGGGCAGTCCCCAGGGGTGCACAGTGCTCGCTGTCCCTGTCCAGAATCGGCTTCAGCAGGAGGCTGAATCCCAGAAACTCAGGCAGCTCCAAGCACACCCCATGAGTCCAACTCTTCTGTTTCC
The DNA here is from genome assembly GCA_013399835.1 of Leptocoma aspasia. Classification (NCBI taxonomy): domain Eukaryota; kingdom Metazoa; phylum Chordata; class Aves; order Passeriformes; family Nectariniidae; genus Leptocoma; species Leptocoma aspasia. The sequence continues at coordinate 273,675 of VXAX01005267.1, read as the reverse complement.
AGTTGTACCTTTCCTGGACACTGTCTGCTGAGCAAACTTTCAAAATGCTGACTGCTCTGCACATTTACACATTCCTCTTCACAGTTCCTGATTTCAGGGGTTCTGAACAGTTTCTTACCCACAGAGCCCCTTTCCTCCTGGGGAAGCATGATGAAGGGCTGGTGGCAGTGATGGGAATTTTGTCCTGCCTCCCCCTAGCCCCTCTGCTCATGCCAGAGGCAATAATTGCTGCTTTGTATCAGACATCACACTGGGATAGGGCAGAGGGAGCACCAAGCTCTGGAGAAGCCCAAAGAACAGGGACAGAAGCATCTGGAGATGCAGCCAGGCAGGACACCAGTGTCCCCTCACACTTTTCCTCTCTCACATTGCCTTCAAATCCTACCTCTGACAAATTTGTTCTTCTTATTGTGAATCAGGCTTATGGGCCTGGCAGGGATCAAAAAGCCCATTCCCAGCTTGGGAGTTTTGCAATTCCCACGATCAAACCTCAAGCATCCTCTCTCACACCAGAAGAAACCCCCACACTCCTGCCCATCTCTTGGCTGAAATACCTCTCCCAGCATGCCCAGATGTTTAATCTCAGGAAGGAGTTGAATATAATTCCAGAAAAAGCCATGATGCTCTCCTGTGAGCTCTGCATGGCCAGGGAATGCACTTTGCTCCTAAATACAAAGCACTTTTTCTGCCAGCACTTTTCTTGGAAAGAAGCTACCATGGGGGGCAGAGGAACATTTCAGGTCTGCAAGGGCACAGCCCTCCTGTCCCTAGGACAGAGCTAAAAGGCTTCATGTGGCGCTTCTCCTGAGCCCCCAACCACCTCTGTCCTTTCCAGAAGAGGGAAATACTTCCCAAAGAGAGGCTGCCACATTCAGGCACTTCCCTGAGTGCTCCTCCCTGCCCATGTGTCTGCTCATGGTGCTGATGTGCCCAGGCTTTTACAGGTTCAAAACAAACCTGTTATGCCAGAAGTAGAAGCACAGGAAGGGAGAGCAGCAAATGCATTCTCTGCCGGAGCTGGCGCTGCCTCCCATTAATTTTACTGCAAAAGTGCACCAAGTGCTGGAATTAATGATGTTGGAGGAAAGGAAGCTGAGAGATGAGGAGGGGGAATAAAAAGGTAAAATGCAACAGAAATTTCCCATTAATAAATCACATCCACCTCCCAGAAGAGATAAATGCCATTTTAAAGGGAAACACAGTGGATCAAATGCAACATGGGCTGCAGCAGAGCAGAAAATATCCGTTCAGGCAAGAGAAACCAGAAATTACTATAAGAATTGTAAAGAGGATAATGGGGAGACAATAGGATATTACAGCAGAAGGATCATTAATGCACCAGAGAAGGCTATTAACAGAGTTCCTTAAAGATCAGCCTTGAGGTAAATTTTATTTAATGGTTTTCATTAGTGATCTTGGCTGAGAAAATTAGCGTTTCTTTAAGAGAAATGTACTGGTGAGAAACTTAGAGAAAGTTCTGCACTGGACAAGGAACTAAGTACTAGAGGAGAAGAACCAGAGGATCTGAAGATTAACAGAAACACACCAGGCTGGCACAAGCTCATATGCTTAGGGTCTAAAAGCAAAAATTGCTACTCTAAGCAGCTGAAAACACCATAGGAAAAATATCTGACTTTTAGGGAACCCCAGGATGAGTGCAACAACAAATGCAACCTGACAAGTCTTCACAGCAGAGATAGTGTCAATCAGAACACCAGCGCCACGGGAAAAGGCATGAGAAAGATGACCCAGAAGCAACACCATGCCCTGGTTCCTTCAATGTCAGGAGGGTGATTTTGAACCAGGAACAGGTCCAGGCTGTGATAATGAGGATAATCAGGTAAAAGTAAAAGCTGCCTGGTGAGACAGGGTTGGAAAGGTATCATTTATTCTGGCTGTTGCTTGAAACACTGCCATGGGAAACAGCTGCTCCACTCGTACATCGAGGAGGAAATCAACTCACTCTGCCAAAACTCAACAGGAGCAGAGGACATAGGTATTGAAGGTGGCTGCAAGTGACCTGGGCAGAAAGCCAGGGGCACATCTGGAGTCACAGAGAGCCAATGTTCCAGGAGAGAGCTCTGAGCTGGATGCATCATCCCGGGGTCTGTGTCCTGATGGCAGTGAGCTGACAGCCCCCCAGCTATACCAGCCCTCCAGTCTGCTTTTCCTGCAAAGCCATGTCCAGAGGCTATGCTCTCCTGGGGGAGTATTTCCATGAGATAATTTGGCTGAGGGATACAGGAAAGTCTCCCACACTTCCACCACAGTTAGGGTTGCAGCATCACACATCTGAGCTGATGGGAGGTAGGTCCTGCCCCATTCCATGGAGGAACATCCCAAGGGTTTGCAGGCAGCTGAGCCCTGCAGCCCACATTGAGCCACAGTCCCCAGCACTACCTGAGCTCCTCTCCAGGGATGGGGACACCTCTGTCCCCTTGCAAGTGGCCATTCCTTGCCCATAGCTAATCTGAAAAAGCAATAAGAAGCAAAACTCCTTCTGGGCACATCTGCAGGGCAGGGATGCACTGGGAGCTGCCCTGGCACCACGGCAGAAGCCAAATGAGCCAATGTGCCCAGAGCTGGGTCCCACCAGCAGAGCCCGAGGCCAGGCCCAGCAGAGCCCACATGAGCTGCAAGAGCCAGAGGCAGGAGCAGGTTGTTGATGTGTGGTGAAGCAGCCACGTAGGAGGCTGCCATCCACCCACAGCATTTTCTAAGTGTGCTACTCCCCCTGTAAATTTAATCTGCCATTTCCACGTGTTGGGAGAAATGAAAACACATCCCTTTCACTTGGAAATACCCTTCTGTGGGAACAACCTGTTCTCCTCGCTGCCATCAGTGGGCAGGCAGCGTTCAGCTTGTTCCACACTCCTTTTGTGAGTGAACAAAGAGCTTTCCATGGCAAGAGCCTGTGCTGCAGCTGGAGGTGAGGAACCGCTCCACACGCTGTCGCCGTGGCTGAAAGCATCACATCCCTCTCCCAACAGCCTCAATCCCAGCACCCAAACTCAGAGGGCTTCCTGTCTGGCAATGAGTTTGCTCTGCTCAGCAAAAGGCTTCCCACGGGCTGGTTCGTGGCTTGTTGCTTGCTTTCCATGCCTTTAGAAGCAGCAGGGCTGTGGGAGTCATCTATAATCTCAGTGGTCCAGTCCCAGTCTCTCCCCTGTAGGGCTCCTGGCAATCAGTGGTTGTTTACTCACGCAATCTCCCTGGTATACTCCCTCCCGTGGCCCCCATGCCTTTAGACTTGAATCAAGGACATAAATCATCTGAAGAATATTTCAACCTGCACCACAGTGTTATCTTGTTGTTGCAGGGGGAGTTTAAAATCTCACCTTTGTCCTCTGACAAGGTTGGAGGACAACCTTTTCCTTTCCTGGAGCTTCCTCTGATTGCTCCATCTCTGCAGCCTGTTGCGCTCTGCAGAGAATCAGCTCTGCCTTCCTGCACAATCCTGGGCACCACCAGGGAGGTTTCACTGCTGCTCCATGGGGTGCAGAGAGCCTGCAGAGCTGGGTCGTGCACCACCCACAGGGACCAGCACAGCTCTCCCACACCAGCACATTGAGGAGGATGGGGACACCCCTCATCTCATCTGGGAAGCTCATGGTGGGAGACCACAGCTTGGACACAGGCAGATCCATGAGGGTCAGCAAGTCAGCGCAGCTCCTCAGCCCATTCCCAGCCTTCTTGTCCCTGCACTACCTCAATTCCCCTTTAGGTATCTTCCCAACACGGATATTGCTTCAAGTCAAGGACCCAAGGTCCCTTTGGACCTAGCTGTGGCAGGGTCTTAGAGATCACCATAACCAGTAGCTCATTTGTAAGTTAGAGTGGTTTGCTCTGTTGTTTCTTCCCTTGTAGAATGTGGCATTTTGTTATTTGTAGCCAGACAGAAAACAGCCAGAAAAGTCAGGCTGCAATGGATATTCTTCTTCCCTCCCAGGATCCAGAGCAAAGTGGGATTTCCTATACAGGCTACAGGAGCTGCTGTGATTTGTGATGGCAGAGACCAGCCCTAGGCACTGGGCTGCTGCAAAGCACAGATACAAGGGCAAAGTTTAATGAGATTGGCAGCCAAGATTCAGAAATTACGTAGTCGTGACTAATTTTGCTGGATTACATAAGAACTGCTTTCTCAGGAAAATTGTTTCCTCATATCCTCCTCACTCTCTCTTTTATTGTAAGCCTATAAATGATGATTTTAAAATCCCTGCCCTTCTCTCAACATCCCTACATTACATGGGCATCCCTAGGGCTGGGAGAGCCCAGCTGGCAAGTACACAGGTGCCTGGTTGCCCAAAGGACTTTCCAATTTGGGTTTAAGTGGGCTGGAGCAGCCAGGGAGGTACAGACACACTGTTTCTGGAGGGGTTTGAGGGGAAGCTGAAAGGGTCTTTGCCCACTGCAGCTCTGACTTGATGCTTTTATAGAATCACAGAATGGCTTGGAAGGGATCTTACAGATTTCATTCCACCCCTTTGCCAAGGGCAGGGACACCTTCTACTAGAGCAGGTTGCTCAGAGCCTTATCCAGCCTGGTCTTGAACACTTCCAGGGATGGGGCAGCCACAGCTTCTCTGGGCAATCTGTGCCAGGGCCTCACCAGACACTTTCTTTTGCAGGTTGTCCTCAGGAGGCAGCAGAGCTCTGTCCCTGCTGGAGCACAGCTGACCTCTGTCACCAACCAAACATGCAGAGGGCATGAGAGCCCACAGGACCTGACCCAATGGTCACTCAGAGGAAAGGAGAAGGCAAGAAAGGAAAAGAAGCAGTTGAGATCCACCAGCAGCTGCCACAGGGCATCGGCTCCAGCACTGAGCTCCCAGAGGGGGCACAAATGAGTTGCAGTGCCACATCTTTCCTAGACCATGTCATTCCCAGCACACAAGGCTGAATATGTAAAGTGACTGCAATGTTCTCCAAGGTCACTGTAGAACACAGGTCACTTTGGGAAGGGCTCTAGGCCTGCCTGGTACAGGCTTCCTCCAAGCAGCTTGGGAGCTGATGAGAGCAGGACTGCTCCATCCTTGCAGTGACACCATGGATCCATGTTACAACCACACGAGCTCTCAAAAAAGGATGGACTTCCCTCTGCAGGTGCTAGTCGGGTTCTGCCTCATCATCCTCATCGTGATCACTCTCTGTGGTAACATCCTCGTCTGCCTGGCCGTCACCCTCGACCGCCGGCTCCGGAGCTTGACAAACTGCATCATTGTCTCCTTGGCCATCACAGATCTGCTGCTGGGGCTTCTGGTGCTGCCTTTCTCTGCTTTCTATGAACTCTCCAAGGAGTGGCCCTTTGGCAGCATTTTCTGCAACATCTACACCAGCCTGGACGTCATGCTGTGCACAGCCTCCATCCTCAACCTCCTCATGATCAGCCTGGACCGCTACTTCGCTGTCACCACCCCGCTCCGCTACTGCCAGGTGGTCACCCCCTCCCGGGTGGCCGTGGGTTTGGTTGTTATTTGGACCGTTTCACTGATGGTCTCCTTCCTACCCATCCACCTGGGCTGGAACACCAACGGGACAGCAGTGCAAAACACAGGCCCCACCTGCAACAAGGAGTGCACGCTGGCGGTGAACCCTGTGTACGGGTTAGTGGACTCCTTGCTCACCTTCTACATCCCTTTGGTCATCATGTGCATCACCTACTACCGGATACTGAAGATAGCGAGGGAGCAAGCCAAGAAGATAAACCACACGTGGGGCAACACGCCCACGCCACCCATGGTGAAAGAGCACAAAGCCACCGTGACGCTGGCAGTGGTGCTGGGAGTGTTCATCGTGTGCTGGTTCCCCTATTTCACCGTCTTCACCTACCGGGGGGTGTGGGGGGACAGCAGGGTCAAAGGCACACCCATGTCCATTGTCCTCTGGCTGGGCTATGCCAACTCAGCCCTGAACCCCATCCTCTATGGGACACTCAACAGGGATTTCCGAGTGGCATACCAGCACTTGCTGCACTGCCGGAGGACAGGACACCCCAGGAACTCCCACCTGCCTCCCCTCCAGAAGGCCCAGCCCAGGGGTAGGCAGGAGGGTAAACCCTTGAAACTGGAGGTGAGGAACGAGAAGGGGACCCTGCTCACCGATGGGGCCCTCAAGAGGTAAGACCTTCCTACACTCAGGACTTTGATGACAGGTCTGTCCCCAGAGAGGAAGGCAGAGGTGGGGACCCCACATTGCCCATGGACTTTTAAGCAAAAACCTGATACCTCAGCAGGAGATTCTTGCCAGGCAACTCCTAAAGTCAGCCATTCAGAAATTCATCACCACTCACAGGAACTCAGCTTGCATCCCCTCCATGCTGGCAGCACAGCTCCAGGTACTCCAGCTTCCCAGGCTGGCCCTCCCCTGGAATTGCCACCGTTCACAGGGAGTACAAAATGTCCCCTGGCTTTGCTGGGTAATGGGGACAGTTGCCATCAGAATTTGCTGTACAGAATGGGGTGAAGCTGTTAGCTGGGGCTGCTCCCCAAAATCAGCCATGTCCCAGTGAGGAACAGACAGCAAATTGTGGGCACAGAGCTTCAGGGGCCGGGAAAGGTGACTGCCCATCACAGAGGGGAAAACAGGAATTAGTCCTGGGGCACAGTCAGAGCAGCTGCAGCCAGGCTGAGAGTCCCTGCAGGAGCCAAGATCTGGGTTCCCAGCTCCCTCCAGAGCAGCTGGGCCACTTCCCTTCCCGTCCGAGCCACACACCCTGAGCATTTCAGCTATCAGTTTGCATCAGCAGTGAATTCAGCCAACAGCAAGTTCCATTCCCATCTCTGGAAAGGGGCAGGAGTAGCCCAAATTAGGTTGGCAGATGTTTTTAGAAATACAAATGCCCATGTAAATTTAGAGCAAAAAATTCCCTCAGCGTCATCCCAAGCATGTTATGAGGGTCAGCCCCACCAAGGGGTGTGGTGAGGGAGCAGGATGGGAGCAAAGTGGGCAAGTTCTGTGCCAGGCTGTCTCCCCAGCCCCCTCCCTGGGCACCCACATCCCCACAGGGTTGGGCTACCCTCTCACTGCCTCCCTCCAAGGTGTTCACTCAGCCAAGCACAAGGAGAACGGAGAGGCAGGCTGTCAATCTGCTGCTCCTGAGATAATCTAACCTCTAAGCAGTGCCTGATAAGCAGCCCAGAAACTTTCCATCCATAGATAAGGAGTCCTTTGATTCCCTGTTCCCAGCGTGCCAGCAAAGAAGCCGCGCTCGTGCGCTCCTGCAGCACGTGCCCTTGATCCTGCCCCAGAAACAATCTTAAACCACCAAAAGGAGAACTCAGGGAGGTGAACTGAAGTTCAGAGCCATCCAAAAGGGTGAGCCAGCATCACACCTCCCCCAGGGCACCAATGTGACTTTACCCAAGGGAGGGTGGCAGAAAAGGAGACACAGAGGGATGGATTAACGTGAGCAAATACAAGAATGCAGGTCCTGGGGCTGCCTTTTTCTGCTTCCAAGGAATTAATGAAGAGCCCAAAGTTATAGCATTTGGTAAATTGTAGGTTGTATATACAAACATATGGAAAACATGTGTCTAAGGTGGTGGGGGTGTTTCTGCAAACATATAGAGACAAAGAGAGCTATCCTTGTTACTCACTCAGGAGTGCAGCCCCTGGGCAAACCAGGAGTTCTTGCACTGAGGCTCTGCAGCTGAACCAGGAGAGCTGGCAATGGGGAACAGGCTGTCAGGATTTCCCTGCACAGCCAAGAGGGAAGAGATTATGTCAGTGTCTTCTCAAAATGCTGCCTTACCACAAAGGGACAATGATGACTTGGAGGGACATAAAAGGGGAAGAAAAATGGGTTTCTGTTCCTCAGGCAGAGGGCAGGGTCACTGATTTCCTGGCTTTTACTCTCCCAGTTTTTCTGGGTAGAAAAGATTCTTCCCCTGGTTCTCCAGAGGGAGCACTCAAGCAAGGGAGGTTTCTTCACCTTTCTAAATCCAGAGAGCTCCCCCCTGTCCTACACAGTATCACCACTGTGGTTTCCACTCACAATCAGATAAGAGTTGCTTGAGCACCTGCTTTTACTTTCTCTCCTTCTCTTCATAGCCCTCCCACCTCACAGCAATGATGCACCAATGATCATATGTGGCCCCTTTCAGCCCTTTTTTCCATAGTCAGATACGTAAAGATCTGCTGTTGGCAGATGATCAGGATCGACTAATGCCACACAAGACAGGTGAGCACAGGATTTACCTGTTCACCCAAAACTTGGCAGGCAATTTTACCCCCAGCACAAACCAAGCTGATTCCTCTCTGCAGAGTCTTCAGAGTCATCTGCCCTGAACATATTAGCAGGAAAAGACCAACATAAATCATTCCAAAAACTCATAACTCCCCAGATAAGAACACCCAGAGCTCAGAAGAGCTCTGCTCAGAGAAGCTCCGTGGGATCATTCAAGGGAAAGCAGAATTTTGAACTGTTGCCCTTAATAACAATGTTCTTTTCAGTTATGAGACATAGGGAAAAGACTAACAAACAAGAGTGGAAATACTGGAGAACTGCAGCCAGTCTCAAGGGTCACTCAGAGTCTCAGTCAGGAGCAGGGCAGGGAATCAAAAGCCACAGGACCTCCACAGCAGCTGAGGGCTGGATGGCATTTGCCTGAGTGAGGACCAGGTAGGGCTGAGAGCACAGGGCCAAGCAGAGATGCAAGGGGAAGACAGCTGCTCCCATTTCCCCACCAGGCATCAGGGAGGAAGGCAACTCACACAGAACTGGTAAAGAACACCAAAGGACCCCAGGAATGTGCTTCAGTGCAGTGGGACAGGGCTCTGAAGAGACCTGGTGCTTGGCATGCTCGTGGCTGTAGGCTCTGAGACCAGACCCTGATGTTCAGAGAGATTAAAATCCCATGAGAGGGAGCATTCAGCACTAACAGGGATGCACTGGGGAAGAAAACACTGGAGCTGAGTGAGTGGCTGTGGATCACATTCCTGCATGTCATCTGTGCTCAGAGCAGCACAGGACAGGACCATGGCCACAACATAGGGGCAGAGGAGAAGCCACTTCCCATTGCAAGGGGTCACTGTCCTAGTCACAACATGCCTGGCCCAGCTGCCAGCCTCAGGCAGACACTACCTGGTGCTTCACAGAGCAAAGCCAGGTTCAACCAGGCTGGCACTGACAGACTGGTCTGTTCTTTTTCTCTTTTTTCTGTCTTCATGTGCAATTTAACCTTTCCAGCACTGGAGCTTTTCTGTGAGTCTCAGCCTGCCTGCTGCCCTAGGACCCACATCTCCCAGCTTTCAACTCCTGGCTGCCCTCTTCCAAAACCCTGTGTGTGAGGTTGAAAGGACAACACTCAGCTTTCCTCAGTGTGAAACTCAACAGCAGAGGCGAGAGCTGCAGGGTGAGTACAAGGCCAGGGTGGCTGGGTGAAAATGAGGGAAGAGGCAGCTCTCCCTGCTGTGGCACCCACTGCATTTTCCACCCAGGCATCCCTTCCTGATGGTACCTGGTGCACAGGGTGATACCATCAGAAATGCATCCTCACTCCTTTATCCATCACTCATTGCTCTCCAACCAAGCCCCAAGCCCAGGGGAGGTGCACAGAGCTGGGTCCCCCTCTGTGGCTGCCGTGGGGTTTTATAGAACCAGCCTGAGATGCCCTGGAAGATGCTGCATCCTGCCTGTCCCTCATGCACTGCAGAGGCAGCTGCATTCAGACCATGAAGTTCCAGCACACTTCATTTTCATGCAAGCCTACATCCACACAAATTGCCAGCAGCTTTGGCGGAGATGCTGGCAGGGCTCCCGAGGTGAGGAGCTGATGCTGCACCAGGCACTGCTGCTCTCTCCAAGAGGTGCTGGGCTGGAGGCCACAACTGCCATGCATGGGGATCCCTCTCTGCTCCAGAGAGCCACTTTGTGCAGCCCTTCTCAGGAAGAGTCAGGCAAGGTCACCCTGACCTCCACATGCTCTCTGCTCCAATGCTGCATGCTGATAACCTGGGCTCTCCATATTGACTGTGCCTTGTGGGGGGAAATACAGTCACCCACGTGCTGGAAGCTGGGCACACTTTGTCCCTGCTGCACCCTGAGCACTTCTAACCTCAACCAAGGTCACAGCAATAACGGGAGCTGTCTGTCCACACACACAGCTGGGAGAGAGCTGGGGTACAGGGACCCCCTGCCCTGGGATGCAGCATAAACCTGCACTTCTCAGAGGTACTCTCTGTGAATCACCCTGGAAATGCCATTGCCTATCAGCAGAAGGAGAACCAGATGATTGGAGGCTGCAGATGCTGTTCTTTGGGGAGGCACCACTGCTGCCCTGCAGGATCCACCGAGTGAACCCTCCAGTCTGGAAACCACAAAGCACAAAGTGAAGGTCCCCAGGGCAGGCACAGTGCTCACCCCCCGGCAGTGCAGACACAAGGCAGAGTCATCCCTGCTGCTGTCACTGCCCAGCAGCAGGGGCAGAGGGGACACCAATTCCAGCTCTCCTGCTTCGTGCTTTCCATCTCTGTGCATATGTTCTAAGACACATGCAGTTTCTGTGAGGTAAATGCAAAATGCCAGCCATCCCCTGAGAGGCTGTTGATCTAATCAGCAGAATGAAGCAGAGGTCTGGGGGAGAGGCTTGCAGGAGATCTGAGGTCCTGACGTGACCATAGATTTCCTCTCTGCGCCACGGGGGGTGGGGACAGGAAATGCCACCTGGTACAGGACACCCAACCAGAGTTCCTGACCAAAAAAATTCCCTGACCCACAGCAGGGAGAGGGGCCATGGGAGAAGCAACACCTGGGAGCAGAGCACTGCCAGCTCCAGGACATCAACTTTTGTCAGGCTACGACTGACAACTCAGCCCTGCTGCTGCTAGCTGGCTTGAGGGACAGGAAGAACAGGCAGAGAAAGCCACAAAGCAAGGAGATATTGCTGAGGGGAGTTGGGTGATAGGTCTTGGGGTGATGCAAGCCTGCTCAGCTCTGCCCAAATGCCAGCACTCAGCATTTAGTCGAGGATGCCAAGAGCATCCTCACAGCATCACACCACGGTCCCTCCCAGGCACAGCAGGTGCTGAATGCAGCACCCCTTACACTGGGGAGCAGGAGAGGGGGGGAAATGGACCCATCTGCATCTTGTAAAGCCACTGATCACCCTCTGTGTTCCCCTGCAGGACCCCTGCTCTGGCACATGGCATTTGCTCCCTCCCCAAACACTGCTGGGGAGGCCTCTGCCCACCCAGATTTCTTCCCAGGAGGGTGCTGTGTTAGAAGAGCCCTCGGAGGAGCTGCCGAAGAACATCTCCCCTGTCCTGTCTGGGCAGTGACACTTTCAGCATCAAGCTCCAAACCAGTAGGAAGAGATGCTTGAGGAGCTGGGTCAGGAAGCAGCGCACGGCCTTGGCAGGGCTGGGATGGGAGTGCCCTCTCCTGACCCATGGCAGTGGGTCAGGCTGCAAGGGCACAGGGTGGAGGGAGAAAGGGGCTGCTGTTGAGGTTTTGGTGCCAGGCAGACCAGCCTAGGAGGGAGAAAAACAACACAGGCACTACCTTCCCAGGTGTCCTAGGGATGTACCCACCCCTCAGAGGGGGCAAGGGCCTGGTAGAGGGGGGTGACATGGCAGGAGGGCTCAGCATGGTGGATGTGGGCAGCCACGAGTGCTGGGTGTCCGTGCTCAGGACATCCCAGTCCCTCAAGTCCCTCAGCACCCACGCTGGGCCAAGGCTGATTCCCATCCCTGGGGCTGCCCTCACACCACACCCCCTGTCCCAGCCCTACTGCAAGGCTCTGGACCTGCTGGGCCATGGGGAGACACTGAGCAGCCAGGGTTTCCCCCAGGCTCTGCCCTCCCCAGCAGCTCAATACTAAGGCCCCCAAAAGAGGATGTTTGTACCCTGAGCCTGTGCAGAAATCATTAGTGGTATAAAAATCTATTGAAAGACAGAAGGAAAATGAGATACTTGATTTCTGTGGGTGTGCTTTGTCATGGGAAGAGCCTCCCAGCCCTGCTCCACCCTGCTGTCCCATCCCCATCCCTCTGCTGGAACAGAACCTGGACACACAGCACAAACACCCAAAACACGGGCACAGCTGCCCTGGGCAAGGCTGGCACCCCGCAGAGCACATCTTGCCCTGTGGGACCAACCAGATGATCCCTCCCTGGTCCCTGAGCAGGGGACACCTTGCCATGCCCCAGGCACGGACCCGGAGGGGCGGCACCGCTGGCTCGGAGCTCCCCCTGCTTGCTGCGGGCACGACGGGCCCCGAGCTCCGGCAGCACCGTGGGTACCACCCACTGTCATCACCCACAGCGGGGCCGGGCTCCCTGACCCGGGACAGGGCCCCCCCAGCTCCTCGACACCCCCCGAGCCACCACAGCACTGGGTGTCAGCATCTGCCACCGGTACCTCCGTGGGTTCCACCCTTCCACCACTGATTAGTGGTACCAGAGAGCAATTGAGGAAAGAGCGAGGAAAGCTGAGAGGGGGAGTGTTGCAGCCCCAGCACCTCCCAGCCATCAAATCCCATCAAAACATCAGCGGGCAAGGGAACATCCCCAGCAAGGTGATGCCCTGGCAGGCAAGGTCCCGTCACGGTCCTCCCTCGTGTGGCCTTGGGATGAGGAGCTGTGACACTCCTGGGCTGAGCCGCCCAGAGCAGATTGAGAAACCGCCTCATCAGCAGCTTTACAGAGCAGCAGGAGGGAGTCCCTGCAGAGGAGCTCACGGGGAGCTCGTCTTCCCCAAACAAACCCGGCAGGAGCAGGCCTGAATCGCCCGGAGCATCCACGCTCCGCTCCAGCTCGGAGAAGAACTGGCAAACACACACCCAAACCCCTGCCACCTATGATAACAATTAGAGACTTATCTAATTGCAAAAATAATTGCAATTGAAGTGTTTAATTACCATACTAAGCAGGAAGAGCCGTTTCCTACTGTTCCAGTAGCACTCCCGATCCATCAAACAAGAAACGGGGCTTGTTTGGGTGCTGTTGTTTGGGTTTTTTGGGTTTTTTTGGTTTTCTTTTTTTTGATTATTAGATTGCAGCCCCAGGGGGTGAAGAGATTTGCTAATTAGGGTCTTGGAGAACAGCTACCAATTCACAAACACTTGCTTTTAATTTCGATACTAACGAGGCTGGAAGGGGGAGAAATCCAAAACGCAGAACATCTGTGGCAGTGCTGGCTGCAGCAGCGCTGCCCCCAGCCCCTCCTCACTGGGCTGACACTGCTCAGGGACCATCCCAGAGACCCCGAGAATGGGCTGGGGAGGGGTTGGCTCGGTGCAAGCACAGGCAGGGTGGAGCTGCTGCTCTGGGTCGCTGCTGTCACCGAAGCCACCACACGAACTAATCCCAGCATCGATCATCTGTCTAATCCCCTCAGGGACCATCGGCTTTCTCAGTGATGGGCTAATCCTGGTCCTGAGGCAACCGTTCCATCCCCTGGGGGTGCAGCAGCAAGGATTTCTCCAGGTGACATTTGGTTTTGCTCTCCTCTAAACTGACAACAAAAGAGAATTTAATTCTCTTGCCAAGCAGCAATTCTGTGAGGGAAGAGAAACTGCTTAGGAAGCTCCTAACCAACATCTGCTTTCTCAGATAGGAAATATCCCCTGCTAGTGGAGGGAGCACAGGCAGGGCTGGCTGCCAAGTACATGGGGACATCCCCATCCCCCTGTCCCTGCAGGGGACACGGGAGCTCCACTGCCCTACATATGGCACCCAATCCTTGCTCCACCAGCCACCCCAGGGACCCACAGTGTCTGGCTGGACTTCTTCCACCAAACCACCTTCCCTGTCCTTGCCACAGCTCTGGGAAGGGTCCAAAAACCTGCAGAGAGGAGACACAGGGAAGGAGAGAAGCACACGGGAGGCAGGAGCAGCCTCGGGGCATCCAGCCATCCTGTCCCCCAAGAGTGCAGCTGAGACGTGGTGGCTGCCACAGCCGGAGGCAAAGGAGCATTTTATTTCTTTTAGATAAAGGAGGAACATCAGTAGAATGAGGGAAAAAAAAGCTGTGTTTGTGGTTTTTTTCAGGCTATCATGTGATTAAACACAGAGGAAACAGAAAGGTAGAGAACAGCCCCAAGCAGTGGAAAATGAGAAACTTTGTGTTAGAAATCTCAAGATTGGATTTTCTGGAATAAAATACATTTCGGGGTCACTCACCCAACAGTTCTGGCTGGGGAATTACGCCTCTGGAAAGGTTATGGAACCCATTTCCTCCCCACAAATCTAAAACTTACATTTTATGCCAAAGCATCTTGAAACCAAGGACAAGCACTCCTTTCCAGCATGAAGGAGATGACCATGGGGAAGGCATCATCAGATGCCTTCCTGGCCTCAGCTAAACCCTTCTTGCCCAGCATTTCCCCACCGCCAAGAATGCCAAGGCTGGCAGTGCCAGAGGCACAGCCTGACCCCGGCCACCACAGGATGGTGGCCACGAGACCACGTCGTGTCACTGGGGTGGTGGCCAAAGGACCAGAGAGAGAGGACAAAGCCACTAGAGGGCACAAGTATGACAGAAACACGTTCCCACATCAAGGGACCTCCAGCTTCTGCAGTTCAACAGTCCCAGAGGTTCCCAAAACCCCTCATCACCCCACCTCCAAAAAGTGCACCCTTAGCTATAACACACCTTCTCCTGGTGGCCCAAGACCGCACCAGGCAGAGCTGGCTGTGGAGAGCCGGGTGCCCCTGGCCAAGCAGCGAGGTGTGGGTCCTGCAAGGAGCCATCTGGTCACCGCCAAGGGACACGTCCAACGTCCTTTTGTCCTTTTCTTCTCCTTCCTCCCCCAGAGCGTCCTTCAGGCAGGCGCTCCCCTCCCCACTCCTGCAGCCACCACCGCTTTCATTAAGGCTCCTCCACCAAACCAAACACCATTTGTCAGGGAAACAGCCGCCAGAGGCAGCTCTGCTGGAACAGATGCCCCCGTGTCCCCCAGAAACAGACACTGGCACATCCACCCTCCTGGTGTGCCACACACCTGCACCCACACGTGTGTGCACGCTACCTGCGTGGGTTAGGTGTCCTCAGTGTAAGATGGGGGTCACAGGGCCCTGTTTCCAGAGCTATATTCCTGCCCCCAACCCACTGAGCACCCTGGCACTTCTGTGTGGGTATCGGAGCCTCTCTCAGCACCTGGGCTGCCCCGTCACTCCACCCACCCTGGGCGTAGCTGGCAGGTGCTGCAACCCCGGAGGTGTTTGCACAGCTGTCAGGGCCTCCCGGATGGATCTGCTCTCCTCGCTCGCAATTCCCATCCCAGGGCAGCAGCGGATCTCCTCCCTGCCGGCAGGAACCCAGAGCCGCTGGAGGCGGAGGCAGCAGCAGCCTCCGACCCCGTGCACACAGGGACTGATGCTGATTAAACGCAGCCCCGGTGCTGATAATTAATTTCTTAGAGGATGAATTACTTGGGAAAGCTCCAGAATGAATGTTGTTCTTCCTGCCACAAAACGGCTAGGTCTGTTTGGGCTTTTAAAAAAATCTAAAAGCAAAGGGGAAGAACATCTCCTGATGAAGAACCAGAGCCGTGCCCTGGGCAAGGGGTGCCTGCTGGGTTTGGGATCTCTGCTGGGGCTGTTCCCTGGATCCATGAGGCTGCAGGCAGGGCAAGAGGATGTGCTGGCACTGCCCATGTCCCAGCAGTCAGGAGACCCTCAGAATGCTATGGGCATTTGCCAAACGCCCTCCAGCAGCTCCCTAGACCCATCTCAATCCACTCCTTGGGCTGAGACATCCCCGTCTCCCCATGGGACCTGCCCAGGGAACCACAGGGATCTGTGTGGAGAACACCCGCCTGCCCTGTCCCCAGGCACTGCCTGCCATCCACGGGGCCGGATGTGGCTGTCCCCGTGTCCCTCAGCCCGGCTGCCCGGCTCCCTCCGGCGCTGGCGCGGGGCCGCGCTGGATGCGAGCGCGGAGCGAGCAGCCCCTGCAGACAGCACTGTTACACACGGCTCTCCATCCCTTTTGCTTAATAGGAAGCGTTTTTCTGTTTCATTTCCCTTACCCTTGGAGCTGAAACCGCCTTTCTGCAGCAAAACACACCAAGCCAAGGCAATTCTTCTCCCTTTCCAGCTCGCAAATTCCCCTCCCTCCTCCATCAGCAGGAATGCCCACCCCGCAGCGCACCCCTTGCCTGGGGTACACTGTACTGGTGGAGGGACAAGTGATCCCCACCCCTGTCCTCCCACTGGCACCTCGGAGACAGCAGGGACAGAGATACCGAGGGGGCTGCGGGATTCTGTTCTCTCCATGTACAGATCTTACAAATATTCCCAAATACGGCAGAAGGCAAAGCCTGCCCTCGGCTCACCTCCTCTGGCCCTCCCCGAGGGCACTTCACTCGCTTGGCCTGCTTCGAGGCTGAGCTAAGTCCACCATTCGTTACTGGGTAATTAAGCTCTTAATTAACAGGCTGATTTCCCCTCAGAGCCCTGCCAGCAGCTCTTGGTCCCTCTGTCAGCTGCCTCCCGGCAGGGCAAAACCTGCAGGGCCTGTCCCAGGAATGGCTCCCGGGCCTTTTTCCTACCTCCCCCATGATCTGTTCCTGCCAGCCTGGAGCTGGAGCACCATGACCCAGCCTGAAGGTGTGAGCCTGCTCCAAAAATGTGCCTGCAGCACAAGTGAGCCTGACACATGTCTGGGCTCAGAGTGACACCAAGGAGTCAGGGGCAAACAGGGGTGAGACATTGCCACCATGAGTGATGCTTAAGCCTAATGCTCCAAGACTAGAAAACCTCCCAGTTTATAAGCCTTAAGAAAAAAAATACAATATTCGAGACATTCCTCCCTAAAAACAAAAATCTCTCAGCAACCTTTGCTGCCAGCATATCCCCTCTGCATGCTCCTCCCTCCTTCAGGGCTGAGCTGGGAAAGGAGGCAGCAGTGCCATGCCCCAGCCCCAAGCTGGATGGACAGTAGGGGATAACATGGAGACCCTGCCCCAGGCTTCCCACCAGCCTCCAAACCTCAGAGAACCTCAGCAAAGCAGCCGTGATGAGCCGCCGTCCGCGGTGAGATGGCAGGAGCTGCCCTGCAGCGCTCCGGCTTTCGTGTATTCATCACTTGTCAGCTCCCCTTAGCCGTGAAGAGAGAGTTATCCTCCCCCCGGGGCAGAGCCGTCCCGTTCCCAGCAGGGCTGGGGACACAGGAGGCTGGCACTGAGCGGTCCCCATCCCGCTGCCGGGGTGTCTGGGTGGGAGGAGAGACGCGAGTTTGGCTAATCCAAGTGGAAACTAATTGTGTTTCATTGAGGTTTTATCTCTGCAACTGGCAACATGCTCCTGCAGGAGATTTAGTGTGAAGTTGTCTTGTCCCTGCCAAGAAGGCTGTTTTTTTTTTTAGAGAAAGCACATTATGCATCAAACTTGAAATTCAAATCCCTTTTCCTTCATTCCCAGAGTACATTTATGATGTTCCAGATATTCCTTGGTGCATCACGGTTTGTGGGAAGCCCCCAGTCACTGCAGGAGCCCGGGATCGGCCCAAAGAGCTGCCTGAACTTCTGCTTTATGGTTTTTGCCTTTGCTATAAGTTGCTGCATGAGTGGGAGACTGTGGGCAGGCAGGGCAGGCAGGGATGAAGCTGATGCACATGAATGGCTCCAGGTGAACACCCCCAAGCCCTCCCAGGGCTTCCCAAACTGGGTTGTTCCTCTCCATGCCAGCCCTGCTGTAATTTCCACACCCCCGTGCCCCCTGTGTGCACTCTGGTGCCTGCAGTCTCATCCTGGGTGGGGTTGGCAGCAAATCGAGTGTTTTTCCCTAAAGATGCTCCACTTCTCCCTTCGTGGGGGTTTAGCAGGTTTCGAGTACAGCCATGCCAGGAGGTGAATCAGCCCAGCCTGGAGCCTGCAGCAGGAAGGGGGAGGAAAGAGGGGGGCACAAGGAGGGGCAGTCATGTCAGTGCAGGGGGGGAAACCCAGGACTGCAGCCCTCTCATCCAAACCCTTTGGGGTGTAAACCCACCTGGTTTGCTGAAGCAGGCTGGGAGGGTGGATGGGTGGGGGGGCTCCTTCTCCCCACCCAGCAGCTCCTCTCAAGGCATCAGGACAGGCCCAACGTCTGCAGTCACTGGAAAATCACGCTCCATTTCCAGGAAGGAAAGCAAAGTGTAAATCTCCCTCTCAGACGCACATTTGTTCCTCTGCAGCAAGAAAAGTGGCGAAAGCTTTAATTTCCGAGCTGGGAGGGAGAGACAAATACATCAGCAGCACCCCGGGTGCAGAGGAAAAAAACATCAATTCTGGGATTACACCAGCGGCCACCGAGATTTCTCCCTCCCTGGCTGTAATCCAGAAACACCACAGGTTCCTCTGCTGGCCCTGCAGCTCCTGCCTCTCACTGTGTTCAGGGGAAATCTGGATACCTCCGTGGTCATGAGGGTGGGTATTGCACCAGTGTTTGCCCACATGTGCCAGGCTGGGGGGAGGCAGGGATTCCCCTGGCTGCATTTCACATTCAGAGCAGGCTGGCCCTCGTGCTGGGCTCTCCCCAGAGATTCCCTTCATAAGAGGGAGCAAATTCCACTTATCTATCCAGGGGAAATTTGCATTTTAAATATCCCAACTCCAAATGTCACCCAGTTTGATGCCCTAAGCTGAACAAATGCAGTGGAGCAGGGAGGGGGCCAGGGTGGCTCACCAGGGTGAACAGCCAGGAAGAAAGGAAAAAACAAAGGTTAAAAGCATGTACAGATGTTTAATCTGTGCTGAGGTTGAGGATGGGAGCAAACATGGCAGAGACCTTCCCCCTCTTCCAGCCTCCATCGGGCAGGACACGGGGGAACAGGTATCCAAGGCTCCAACCATTAAGGATTAGGGATTTCGTGCTTGAGATTTTGTTTACACAATAAGACTTAAGACTGCATGGAGTGTAGGTGGATTCTCCCCAGTGCCTGCAGAGGGATTAGTGCCTATAAAGCAGCCAGAACGAGCTAAAAATTGGAGAGATCAAAGTGCAGGAAGAAGAATCCCACATTCTCAGGGATAGGAGGAGAGGAGAGGAAGAGGCCAATGGTCAAGCCTGAGACAATTGCAGCTGATGGCCCTGGAGATCGTGGGGAAAGGCATGGAGCATCCTCACAATGCAGCTGCAGGGATGCCAGAAGGCATCTCAGGGAGCAGCTGGACCCCAGGTGTTTTCCATCCTCTCCTGAGGCTGCCAAATCTCCCTGACCAGCTCTAGTCTGCAGGAGAAGGATAACCCCAGCCCTTCCTGAGCTCTCTGCTGCCACAGGGCCACCTCTGGGGAGCACAGCAGAAGAGGGGTGTCCAGCCTGAACCCCTCTGCAGTACTGGAGCACAGGGGGAAGCTCAGCACCATGCCCTGCAGGGAGGGGAGCCTGATCCTGCTGTTCCTACCAGTACCCCATGACCAAGGTGACACTGACACGAGTCAGCCCACGCCACATGAGGAGGGAACACACTCACCAGGGCCTGGGGGGGCTCTGCCAAAGCCCTGGACCTGCAGTGCCCAGCCTGTTCTCCCTGCCTGGCTGAGCAAATGAGCCTTCTCCTCTTCACCTCATTAAAGCCATGAGCTGATTCGATTAAAATGGGGCACCAGCCCTCATCCCCAGAAGGCAAATGGGATGAATGTTTAAGGCATGAAGTTTTCTGGCCCCCAGTGCCTCATTACCAGTCCAACCCCCAATGCACAGGGCACTGCCTCCTGCCAGCTCCCTGCTTGCCACGCACAGCACCTGCCCTGCACCTGGGGGCAGATAAACTCACAGGCAGGAACAGTTCCAGCCCTGCACTACTCTTGGCCCCAGGGACCCAAGCCCAGTGGGGCTACACACATGGAAAAGCAGCCCAGCCACAGCAGGCTTACAGTCACCTCCAGTGCTGGAACTTGGGGGGTATCTCTGGCTGCAGCAGCCCATGGCTGTGGGGCTCACAGGTCTACAGGCAGCCCCTTTTCCTCCTCGGCATCTGCAGTGACTGAGTTTGCTCCATCACTGTTTTTTGGGAGGCACAGAGTGCCTGTGCTCCCCTGCACAGCCACCCTGCATCCCGAGCCTCTCCCGCGCTCAGGCACGGGACACAAGTTTTATCCTCACCCCTGTCTCCAAACCTGCAGGCAGGCAGGCACTCCTTCACCAGAAACGAGTCTGAAACGGTTCAGAGAACTAATTCCCTCCCTCCTTAATGCATGGAAGCTTCTTACGCTAAATCTATACAGACACAATTAGCATTATTCATATTCCATATGCTCCGCTCCCTTGTGATGAATATTAATCTCCTTCCCGCTCCCAGGCATTAGAGATAACGGCGTTGCAGTGGCACAGAGGGTCTGAGGGAGTGATGCTGCAGGTGGAGACAGCCTCATCCCCATGTCGGGAAGGGCAGATTTTGTGTCCTTTTGAAGGGAGGTTGGTTTTACAGCTGCGGGGCTGGGCTGAAGCGGGGTGTCCTTTCTGCTCCCACTCCCTGCTGAACTGGTCTCCACTGGGGCTGCTTCTGTTCCCCCAGGGCACATGGTTGTGTTGGGCATCATGAAGCCCCAAACCTCCCTGCACCTTCCAGCTCTCCACAGGTTCTGGAGGTGGAGTAGGACTAAGTCAGACTGTCCTGCTTCTGCCAGCTCACATTTCGCAGCATTTCTTAGGCTGAGAAGTGGTCACGGGCATTGCAGGAGTTAAACTGATGCCTCTCGGTGCTGCCCAGGGCAGGAGCAGCTTTGCCGGCATCCCAGAGCATCCCTGCTGTAGCCCCTGAAGTCAGCACAGCTGGGCAACTGCAGCACCTGGGCCACTGTCCCAGCCCTGCTGCCACCTCTCTGCACAGCATCTCCCCCTAAACGGGGCACAGCAGCACCCGCTGATGCTGCAAAAGGAGCGCAAGAAGGCGGCGGAGGAAACGATGCAGCCAATGCAGCTCACCCGCTGCAGGGACACGGTGGGATCTACAGTTCAAGGAGGGGCCACCCCGCACGCAGGCAGGGCTGCATGGACCGTACACAACCCCACGTCCGTCTGTCCGTCCATGCTTGCCCTCCACATGTGGCCCCAGGCCAGGCCGGAGGTGCTGTGAGTGGGGGGCTGGGGGCTGGGAATTGGAACGCCATACGTGTGGTGGGGGTGGAGAGGATACAGGCCAGGAGGCACCGCGCCTCTATACATCCATTTGCATGCCTAATCCGCTGCCGGGGAGTGGAGCGTCAGGTCCCCCATCTGCTCCGCAGCTCACATCATTAGCTGGCTGGTTTCCGAGCCGCCACCGAGCAGAGGTGGGAGTCGAGCAGAGAGGGGAGAAGGGAGGCTGCTCCCATCCCCACGCACGATCACATGTCGGCAGGCTGGGGAGCTTGGGAGGATCCTGCCCCTTGCCGGGGCTGGAGGGCAGCACGCAGGGAACAGAGAGGGGTGTGGGTGGAGGAGGGGGTCGATTCCTGTGGGTTTCTGGGATGCTGCTGTGGTCTAGGCTTCCCCCTGGGGTATGTGAGAGGCACAGGGCATCTCCTCACCCGTCACGGGTGCTGCCCACACTTTAACTTTGCCCCAGGGCAGCAAAAGTCCCCATAGGTGGTTCTTTGCTGCAGGCAAGCCAGGGAGCACCCACAGCCACCAGCCCACTCACGAAGCTCAGCTCCACCTCAGGGATCCAGCCACACCAACCATCCCCACTGCCACTAACCCAGCGTGATGGCCCTGGGACACAGCCCCTTTAAATCCCCACACTCACAGGCTGGGCTGGGACACTGTAAAGGGAAAAATAAGGCAAAGAAATTATTTTCTTCTCGCCAGCAAGCCTGGATTGCTGCCCGTTCCTCAGCTGCGCGCTGCCAGCCCGCCCACGCACCGCACAGCGAGGACTGCAGAGGCCAGCGTGGGCTGGGGGATGCCAGGGGGGTCGGGGTGCAGCAAGGGACCCCCGTGCTGGACACCTCTGCTCACTGGGATGCCGTGGGGGGAGATGTCCCACCCGGCCCTTCGCTCCCTGGGATGCACAGAACATCCTTCTGCTCCATAACCTGCCCCATTCTCTGGGGCTGTTCCCATCTCCAAGCTCTAAAAGAGCTCATACCCATCCAAAATCTGAACACCCCCTGCTGAACACCCGAGGTTGGGGCCACAAGGACCTACTCCAGGTAGGGGGAGCAGGGAGGAAAGAACCCCACGTTCCCCCAGGGTCACTCTCCCCCTCTGCTTTCACGCCTGGCCGGGTTCCTTCATTACTTACCCAAGCTGTAAATTGTCTAATTTGGAGCACACCATTTATCCCTGATGTGCACTTGAGCAGCCAGATTTTGTTTTCAGGTGTGTAATTAATTTTTTTTAACGTGATTTCTCTCCTAGGAAACTGCAAACAAACAGTTCTGGCTTTCATGGCTGGGCAGCTCGGGTGAGCGTCAGGGCAGGGATTAGGCAGACAAGGAGCCGAGGCCGTCTCTCAGAGGGTGTGAGGAGCTGGGGTTTCGCAGAAACCCCTTGCTCCCACTTTCCAAATCCTCCATCCTTCAGTGCAGCACTCTGCCTCCTCCAGCACCACCACGCTCCCCATGGGCACTGGAGAAGGCTTGAAAGGGGAAGCAACAGCCACCTTCCCTGTTCCCAACTCAATCTGCCAGGAATTACCATTTTTATTAAGACCTAACATGTCCTTGGCTGCTGGGAATGTGATTTGCTCCTGGAATGAGATTACAGCAGCTCCTGAGGATCCCATATCAGCATCCACCTCGCTGTGATGATGCTCCCATCCCCAGACAGAAGTGTCTCCATCAGTGGATGCTCACAGGCATCTCCATCACCAGGAGATGTGTGATGCTCAGTTTAAAAGATGCTCAGGCACACTACAAGAAGGATCCACGGGGATCCACTACCCTGAACTCTTTTCCCTTCATCACATCATCCCTGGGATGTTTGCTGCCTGGGAATGATGCCGGCTATTTTTGCATCACCCATCACCTCTCACAGGGCAGGCACAAGGGAGGATGGAGGAGAAGCAATGCCGAGGGTGGGTGATGTCTGCATGTCCCAGTGCCCAGTTGAGTGGGGGTGGGGGACACCGGGGCTCCCAAGTGCTGCTCTGCATCCCGAGCCAGAGCGATCCTCCTCGGAGCAGCACGGAGAATCACCTGCTGTGAATGCGAGAGAGAAATCTCTTCAACGCTCCTGCTGCCAGGGAAGTTGTTAGATGACTTTTGCCGGCGGTTTTCCAGATGAAAGGAGGTGAAAATCACCTCCATCAGTTGGCAGAGGCAGGTGGGAGGATCTTTGGAGAGAGCACTTCGGGGCTGACTGTGCAGATCCCATGCCCTGAAAGCCCCCTGGGCATGGGGTGGCAGTTTGTGGGCACAGGACATGCTCTTGTGCCACCCCAACAAGGGGACTTGGGATGGTGCTGATGCTGTGGGAGTTTAGGGGTGGCTGGGGGGGAGCAGCCATTAGGGAGGACTCCAGCTGGTGACACCCCTGGGACAGGTCCCGTGCACTCTCTGCTTCCTGCCCCACCAGTACAGCGGGTCCCACCAGTGGCAGCTGCCTGCAAAATAAATCCACAGCCCCCCAAAATGATCCTCCAGGAGTGGATTTTGGCCACCACAAAACAGGCTGTGACCTCTTGAGGGGAGATTCCACCACCCAGACCCCCAGAACCATGGGCCTGGCTTCTTGGGGGGGATCCTATGAGTTTGATTATCTGTTGTGACTTTTGGGAAGGGACAGTGCAGCCTCCAGAGCCCATAGGAGGGCTGACTGCTCTGCTCCCCCATCCTGCTCCCCTTTGTGCTTTGAAACTGCTTTCCAAGGAGCTGCTTAGCATTCGGAGCAGGCGCCCACACCGTTTCAGGGCAAAAACTCTGGTTTGCCTTCAAAAATACATCAATCTTCTGCAGTCTGCCATGAAGGGCAGCTCCTGCCCTCCAAAACAGGACAGAGGGCACATGCAGGCTGGCTTGGCTTTCCCAGATGTACACGGTGTAAAGTGTGCATGCTCCATCCCACAGCCCCTCACCCATCACCGCCCAGCTCTGCAAGCTCCTGCGTTCAAAGGAAAAGGCATCAAAACCCCAATCTCTTCCATTTCCTTTTGGTCTTTTTTTTTTTCCCTTTTCCACTGAAGGAGTTCATCTTCCAGATACTGCTTGCACAGACACAGAGAAGAAAATTTCCAGGAATTGCTGCTCTCTCTGGGAAATTCATCACAGGGGTATCAACTCGAGCTGAGTTGATGCCACACACTTCTTGCCCAGTGTTTGGGACTGTGGGCAGGCTGTATCCTGGCTGCCCCCAGCATTCACCAGGGACCAGCACCTTTTCCCAACAAGGTTTGGTGCCACATGAGGGGTATAAGCTCATCTTCCTAAGGAGAATGGCTGATTTATCTGCATTCCCTTTCCTGATAGAGGCCTGGCTGTGGGCTCACCAGGCGGAGGAGGCAATACTGAAATAGCTTCTTTTCTTATACTTCACGTGGGGATTATTATTATGCCTCTCATGAGTCCCCCCTCTGCTGCCAGCACAGGAAAAACCCCCGCGGTGCCACCATCAGCAGCACTGCCACCAGGCAAAATGGGACTGTGTCCTCTGGCACTGTAGCCTGGCCCCTGGCACCATGGGCTTCCCTCTTCCACCCACACACAGTGGGAACATCCTTCCAGGCACCTGCAGTGGCACAGGCAGAGCTGTGGAGCTGAACATCTCCTCCTGCATTGGACCTGTGCAGCCACTGCCAGCTGCCATGGAGGGTGGAACGTGTCCCTGCAGGGAGAAAATTCCCTGCACACCACAAGCCCGCGGACCTTTGCTCCAAAATGTTTGTTTATGACTAATCACAGCTATCCCAGTGCCAGCTGGGGACCAGTGTCCACAGTCCCTGTGGCCTCAGCAGCCACCAGCTCACCAGTGCCCGCTGGCAAAGCCCCAGGCTGTGACAGTACCACAGCTCTTGGGGACTTTTATCCTAAGAATGCAAAGGAGAAGTGGGTCCAACTCCAGCCCACCCATGGCCATCTCCTCCTGGCAGCTCTGGGGAAGTGGCAGGTCTGGTGGCTCCCATTAGTGAGGTGAAGGCTGTGGAGAAAAACGAGTATTGATCATCCCTGTGAGTCCAGCATGAGGCACGCACAGCCCACGGCCACGATCGATAGAGCTGGGAGGCATTTGCTCTCACTGAGGTTTCTGTGTCTGTCTGGGGCTCCAGGAGGAAGCCTGTGCTGTGCCAGCGTCCAGCATGGCCCCTGCACAGCTCCATCCTCCACAGTGCACCCTCTGTCAAGCTCTCCAAGCCAATTATTTCCATCCGTAGGAAGCTCGAGGGTAGGGATGCTCACATATGCATGGTAGGGGTGAGAAGGCAAAGCAGCCATCCCACGCCTGCAGGCTCTCCATCCCTCAGTTTCCGCACTGGTGGCATGGAGACAGCCCCAAGGATTCTCTGCCCGGCAGGGCTTCCTCTTTCGGAGCCCTGTGAGCTCCCATCTTGGCAGGGATGCTCCGTGCAGACAGGCTCCCCTCAGAGCTACGTTCCTGTCCTGCTCCACATCCCAGGGCTGACTGTCCTGGTGTCTCATGGGGCGCCCAGCCTTGGTGCAACCGGAGGAACGGGCTGAAAATTAGACATTTCCGTCCCTCCTGAAGAGGATGTCGGCAGAGGATGAAGGCAGAACTACACTTCCCAGAGTGCTCCTGGCACTGCCGGGGGAAAGGCTGAGGGACCCAGACACCAGCTCCTCCCTGCTCCTGTATTATTCTCCTTCTTGTTTATTTGTGGGTTTTCTGCACTTAACTGTCTGCCTCATCCACTTAATTGGGGGATTACTGCCACTACCTGCCCGCCCGCCAGAGCCCAACTCATTACTGGGGTTTGTTTATTAGCAGCGAGGCAGCAGAAACGCACCCTGCAGCTCCCTCCTCTCCTCCTCTGGCTCGGGCAGCTGGAGGCGATGGAGGAAAGCGAGCAGGAGCCAGGATGGGCCAGTGACAGCGGTTGGCCAGGGCCAGGTCAAGGCCAGCCTCTGCCATGCATGGGGGCATCGCAGCAGCCTCCTGCGGCGCCTGGCACCTGCCTGGGACACCGCCGCTCTTGGCAAAGCACAGGAAGAGGACCAAAAGCCTGGCTGCCCCTTAAAAGTGTTCCCTGAGCTCGGGAAAGTCGCACAGCGCTGTCCTCCCGCTCGCAGCAAGGGACCCCTCTCCTCGGCGCAGTGGCAGCTGAGTGACAGCCGTGTGGCAGGGCGATGCCATCGGCTCACGGAAGCCCACGGCGGGGAGGCGAGAAGGCCACTGCCCCCTGAGCCCAGGAGGAGCCAGCAGAGCCCCACGGCTCCTCTCCGAACCGCTGCTCCCATTTCCAGGCGGGAGAATGTAGGAAAAAATGTGGGACAGCAGGAGAGAGCTGCATATTGAGCGCTTTGATAAATAAAACATGTCGAGAAGGCAATCAGAGCTGCCCACTTGGCTGCAGCAGCTCTGTCTGCGGCGGCTGCATGGGGGGAATTCACAAGCGGTGCCACCCGGGCCGCCAGGCCGCCAGCCCCGGCGCTGCTGCTCTGTTCGCATCCAAGTTTTGCAGCCTCAGCACCGAGGGGGATTGATTTATTCATCAGCCTCTCCATCCCGCAGCAGCCCTGCAAGAAGGAGTGGTGCAGTGAGCTGCTGCGTGATGTGACGAGCAGCACGGCGGGAGCAGGGAGGGATAACCGGAGGTGGCTCCCGGTGACTCGCATCTGACCCTGCCCCGAAGCCTGGTGGAGGAAGGATTCCTCAGGGTGGGAAATGTGAGCAGCAAACTCCCCTGGGGCCGTGGTGCTGAGCCCTCCTCGGGCATTCAGACACAGCTGTCTTGCACCCCCTTTTGAGGAGGGAGAGACAGGACCCCCCTGTTCAAAGAGTGATCAGAGATCCCAATGGCCAAACAGATTGCAAAGACGAGTTGCAATGCGAGGAGCATCTCCAGGGCTTGGTGGGAGCTGTTCTGAGCACCCACAAACCCCAAACAAAACCTAGGGGGGAAAAGGGCCTCACCTGCCTGCCAGGAACACAAGGGCAGCAGCCTGTGGAGAGAGACTGGGCAGGGGGAGGGTGAGTTCCAGCCCCTCAGGCCAGTGGGGATCTTGCAGTCCTCTTGACATGCTCTGCACTGATCCCTGAACCAGAGTTTTGGCTTCTTAAAACCTCTGTGGACAAGTTCTTGCTCTTTTCACACTCCCTCCTTCTGCTGTTCGCTACCCCACGCAGCAGCCATAGCCGGCCTGCCCATATCCCCACCCCGGAGCTCTGCAGCTCCCAGAGCAGCCCCTGATCCAGCCTCTCCACCTCCTCTGCTCGCCCTGGCTTTTCTGTGAGCCCTGCAGGCTCCAGCGGCTCGTGGCTCTTCGTCACCCCCATCCTCGGGACACCCTGCAAAAGAACCTGGGCAAGGGCTTTGTGCAACAGGCATCTCTGATCTGGGGAGCAGTGCTGGCACCTGAGACACCCAGAGGTGCCCGGTCTAGAGGCCCCTCTTCTGGAGGGGTTGGCAGTGCCATGGGAGAGGAATCACCAACTCAGGGGGGCAGAGAAGCACCGGGGCTGTGAGGAGAGGGCAAATATTAGAAGGAATTTCTGGATGGGGGGAAACTGGCAGGTCCAGGGGGTCCAGAGGGATGGCCAGGGAATGGGGGGAATGGCTGGGTACTGGAGGAACGGGTGGCCAAGAAATGGGGTACCGGAAGACATGGCCACGTACTGGGGGTGGCTGTCATGTACCACAGGCACAAGTGATACTGGGAGGGACGCTACGGACCGGGGGTGATGCGGGGTGANGGCGGGATGCGGCATGCCGGGCGGGATGCGGGGAAGGATGCAGGTGATGCGGGATGCGGGGAGCGATGCAGGTGATGCGGGGTGCGGGTGCAAGATGCAGAGCTGAGCGGCGCGCCCCCAGACTGCCCACCCGCAGGTCTGGGGCGGGGGAACACGCCGATGTGCAGGGGATGGCAGGAGAAGGGCTGTCAGCCCCGGAGCGGGCTTTGGACACCCCTCCAGCCCCTCCGTGCCTGGCCATCCCCTGCGGGGGGGCTCCGCAGAGCGGGGCTGTGGGCACGGAGAAGATGCGACCTGATCCCGCCATCACCTCCTGCCTGCAGCCGGGAGGCTCCGTGCACCTTCCTGCCCTGGGGATCTCCGGTGCCTGCCGGGCTCTTCCCATGCCTCCCCGTCAGTGGCTCCCTCCTCCACCCTGCTCTCCACGGCTAAGTCCAACCACTCGTGGGGCATTCCAGCTTCACCGTTCCCGGTCCCCTGAGATTCAACCCCTCTCCCCTCTGTACTGTCCCTACAGGGCACCTCCCAAGCCCCGCAGTCCAGCCCCTCTCCCCGCCGTGCCCCCAGCGCCACGGCTGCAGCATACGGGCAGGTGGCTGCCGTGATCCAGGCCTTGGCAGCACGCGGTGGCAGTGCCACCCGCATGGCACGAGCGTGACCGGGCAGCCACTGCCCGAGGCTGGCAGTGCGGTGAGTCAGAGCAGAGAAGCAGGGCTGGCACCGTCGCTCAGAACAGGGCTCAGGGCTTCTCCCTGCACCCAGCCAGGCTCTGTAGTCAGGCTCCACCAGCTGCTGGCCGGGGCTGGTGAAAGAGCTGGAGTGATTCGAGTCAAGCTGAGGTGCTGGGTTTGGCAAATAGAGGACGAGGAAGGGTGGGCTTGGCTCAGGGTGCAGAGAAGTGTCCTCCCTGCCAAACCTGCTCTTGTGCCTCTGAGGCTGCAGAACCCCAAGGGTTTCCAGTATGGAAACAAAGGAGCTCAGTCCCCCTCCAGTAGCACTGCTCACAGTGTCTGACCCTCATCCTCCTGGGGAAACTGGAGACGGCTCAGCTGAGACAAACTGGGACAGAAAAATGTCTCAAAGTCTCGCTTGGCTGTGGGCCGAGTGTTTGTTTCTTCGATTGCCTTGCATGATGACATTAGTATTGAAATGACCCAGAGCAGACAGAGCTCAGAACACCTCACAGCACTGGAGGGTGATTGTGGTTCACACCTTGGCTCTTCCCTGGGTTTCTGCAGAGGCTGCTGCCAGGCAAAGCCCACCAGGCCCATATCAAGAGCCAAGGGGAGCTGTGTTGAGTTGCCCAGCCTGGTTTATGCTCTGGAGATGAGAAGTCCCAGCAGAGGTCCAGTCCTGTGGAAAAACCCTCTGGGGAAGAGGCGTGACACTGGCAGTGTGGCACATCTCCATTCCTACCCCTGGGCACCAATGTGCCCCGTGGCCTGGAGCTCGGGAGGTCTGGTATGGCAGGAGAGCACGGTCACTGCAGCCCAGGCTGCTGCCTCTCCCACTGTCACCGAGCCCAAGCCCTCGGGCATCACACACTTCCCCAAGGGCCAGGGCTGGACCCAGAGGACCTTCCCCGTGGCCAGAGGATCTCTGCTCTCGCCCACAGCCTCTGTGTGTTCCTGGCCAGGTCTTCCCATTTGTTCTTATGCCAGCATCATCCTGGAGTTTAAATGATCTTTCTCCCTCCCCGGTGTTTATTCTCCGGGTGTATTTATAGAGAGCAATCAGGCCTGCTCAGCCAGGGTAAACAAGCTGTGCTCCTGCGGGCTGCTCTCGCGTGAGCACTCTCTGCTTGCTCATCCCAGGAGCTTTCCCCTCTGCCTCTCCTGGTCCCACGGAGCCTTCCTGGCTGCAGAGACCCAGACCATCTGCCTTGTCCAGCTGTGGGCTCTCCAGGCTGTGCCTTGCCAGGAGCCACTGTCACCTTTGCTGTGTTGTTCTGCACCATCCTGCTCCTCCTGCACACAGCCAGACTAGCAGGTCCATCCCTCCCTAACTGGTGTCACCAGCCCCTGCTGTGGCACTCACCAGAGGCTCAGGAATGTTGCTTAGCTCAGTCAGATCCCAGAGCCCCACAACGGTGTGACCCAGACCTGCCCCAGTCTGAGGTGAGAGGAATTGTGCAAGAGGCATTGAGATGTTTGAGGCTGAGGATCTTTGCTTTTTGAAGGCAAGGCAGGTCAGCTCAGGTGCAAACCTCAGCTGGGGAATGCCTCTGGGGGCTGCCTGGTGTGGCATGGCACCCTGAGTCCTCTGCATGCCTGCGTGAGAGCCAGGACGGCACACTGCCAGCACTGACTTTCCCCAAACATTATGACTCTGAACCTTCCTTCCCACCTGCCACCCAGACAGAAAACTGGTGCCAGACCCAAGGCAGGTCCCAGGAGCATCTCCCCTAGGCAGGGGAAGTGCTTTGAGATGTGCCCCGAGTTTCTCAGCCCGTGCACCTCACTGCTCATCCTCCTCCTTCCCCAGCCTCCCCTCCTCTCAGACACTTGGACAAGCTCAGCTATTCAAACAGGGTGCTGAGAGCTGGATGTGCCAAAGCAGAAGAGCTGTAGACTCACTAGTGTCTCATCTCGAGCATTAAGTTTTCTCTTGATACTGTGTCTTGTGTCCAGACTGGATCAAAACATCCCTGACAGCACCTGGGGGCACTGCTGTCCCTGGAGCTGGGGGTGTTCTGGCACCATCACCCTGCTCTGCTGTTCCCTGTCCTCTGCTTTGGCTGTGGTTGGTGTCTGGCTGCCTGGACAGACAGACAGACTGAGCTAGTGCAGCTGTCCAGGTGAGATGCATCTTCATGGTACTGGCAGGCTCTGCCTATTGCAAAGGAGATAAAAAAACTCTTTGGTCTGGCTGAAATAAAAAATACCCTGCAGGTACTGGAGCAGCACCCCTCAGGACTCTCTGCTTTCTCTCAGGTACCTGGGCAGGGTGTTCCTGCTTTTCCCACCCTCTGGGGTTTCAGCAAATACATATCTGCTGATCTGCACCCCAGGCCGTGGCCAGCAGAGCCAGACTGACTCTGTCCCAGCCCAGCTGTCTCCTTGGCACGGCGCTGTCTGGAAACCAGACGCCCCCAGGAGCACATCCCTGCAGCTCTCTGCAGCCCATCTCACTCTGCTCCAGAGCCTTCCCACATCCCAAAGGAGGCAGTGGTTGTCCCCAGCAAAGGTCACCTTCATGCTGCTGCTGAGCCCTTTCCAGGCTGAGCTCTCAGCACTGAATTTCCCAGAGCACCAGTCACCATTCTGGGGTCTCCTCCAAGGTCCCACTGGGGGCCCTTTGCTTCTTTCCACAGCCAACCTCCCCAAACCCTGTTCTCAGGGGCTGTCAATGTCTCCTCCTCCCAGAGTTGGAATGAAGCATCCCTGCTCTCTAAAGCTTTTAAAAATGCAGGCTCCATCTATCCCAGCCCCTGCTCCTCCACAGCGTCGGTGTTTGCCTGTGTTTCCCCTGGCTCCCCTGGGTCATATATTTATCTCCAATTTGCCAAAGCCTCCCTTCTTCCCCAGGGTGGAGGAAAAGCCTTTGCTTGAAGTCAGGATGAATTTGTAACTTCTCTGGGAACCTGCTCCTCGAGTTGCAGAGGAGAAATCACACTCATTACACATGTCTCAGTGACATGAGCCACACCACAGGGACAGCCCACCCCAGAAACTGCCAGCGTGGCACCCAGAACCCTGGTACCCAGGTCCCTGCACAGCCCTTGCCAAGGCCAGCATCCCCCCTGCATCTCCCCAAGCATCACAGGGGGATTTCAAGGTCATTTGAGGAAGGGATGAGATCCTCAGACAGAGGTTTCCTGAGGTCTGGCAGGAGGGGGGAGCCCAAAGCGGCATCAGGCTTCCTGCAGTTGCTGAGTCTGAGCAAGGACTTCTGTCTGGTGGCTTGTTTTAACTTGCCATTATGTTCTCCAAAGAAGAAATTGGTCATGTGCAAGCTAAGGAAGGCAGAGTTAATGTGAAATTTTAAAACCCTTATAGAGTTGAGAGCCCTCTAAATTTTTAATGAAGGCATGCAAACTGCCAGGTACCTGCAGAGATGGCCAGGAGCAGCGTGGGTGTCCCTGATCCAGGAGAGGACCAAAGACTCTGATGAGCTGCCACCTCCTGCAGCCTGTCACCCTCTGCACTCCCTGCTGGGCTCCCACCTGCAGGGAGGTGCTGGCTCCTGGCAGCAGGTTGCTCCCATCCTTGGAGGTCAGGATGCAGTGACTACACAGACCCACGCAGGTGGAGGAGAGGGCAGCAAGCAGTGGTGTGCTCTGTCTGTCACCCATCAAGTGGTTCCACTTTGTCTGTGCCACCTGGTCCCGTGGCCCCTCCAAGGCACTCACCCTCTCGCTGTCGGTGTCTCTGCAGGCCCTGCTCTCCCTGCGATGCCCAGCCACCCCCACGAGGTCCTTGTCCCCCTGCGTTAGGTGCTGAAGCAGCAGACTCCTGGTGCTGCACACACCAAGGTAGGCAGTGCTGTGGCTTTTGGGGGGTTGGGGGGCCATTTCACTCCCTGCGGTATGGGGGGCACAGCACAGCCATGGGACGGATGGGGAGGCTCAGAGGTACCAGCTGGTGCTGCCTCAGTGGAGCCAGTCAGATCACCCAAGATGGGGTGGGGGGGTCTCATCTTGGTGACACTTTGAGGCAGGGCAAGTGGCACCTGAAGCAGCTCAGGACCAGGCAGAGGCCACAGGAGTGAGGACCAGGCCAGGCTCTTGGCTAATGCTGGGCACGGTCCCACCTGGAGACCATGGCAAGTGATGGTGACTGTGGAGGTGGCACAGGGCCAGGGGCTTTTTTCCTTTCTTCTTTTTTTTTTCTTTCCATTTGAAAGCCCCCAGATGGGAAAGGTATGAGCCAAACCCCTCTGAAAGCAGCCAAGAATGAATTTTCTGGCCCAAGCCCCAGCAGCTCTTGGAGCAGCACGGTGCCTGTCCAGCGTCACGCCACAGCAGAAACCCCGAGCACAGGCAGGCTGGGGAAAGTCTCAGCTGGGGTGGCCAGCAAGCCCCACACCCATCCCAGCTACACCTTGGTGGTCACCTCCCCAGCCAGGGCAGCTCAGGCTCATCCTGCTCCTACTGAGCTGCAGCTTGGCCCGAGCCCAGGCACCCAGATGTCTCCCCCCATGCTGCCATGGAGTCCCCCACCATGCAGCCATCTGCTGCCATCGAGGACAGGGTGTCCCTCTTGTTGTCCCCCTTATCTGGCTCTGTTGCCCAGGCCATGGGGCATCTGGGCTCCCAAATCCCCCCTCTCAAGGGATACAATGAGCTCTTCCCCCACAGAAGGCAGATGCTCTCCCAGAGCCAGGCTGGGAGTTTGGGTCAAGCACGCCTGCTCCTCACTTCCTCCCACTCCCCAGCACTGCTGGTACAGAGAGGGGTTAAAGCACCCCAGTCTCTGTCTTCAACTCAGGTGCCCCAAAGAGCTTACAGGATCTTTGCAAAAGCAACACTCTATCGGCATGCAGGGGACCAGTGCCAAGGGTCTCATTTTTTAGGGAGTTTAGGGACAGGTGGGGGCTGCCATTGCTCTGCCATGACCTGGATGCCCAGCCTTGAGCCAATCATGCCCTTGTCCTTCATGTCTTTTTTCTGTCTGTGAAATGAGGGTGGGTATAACCACTTTAAGACTTTCTGTGGGGAGTGGGTGCCCAAATCCCATCCTGACACAGAGCCAAGAGATGATCCTTGTGCATCCACTACCCACACAGTCCTGACCACCTCAGTCACTGGTGCCTGCACGGGCCCTGTCAGTGTGGCAAGGATGAAAATCAGTGTGTGCACAGGGTGGGGCAATGGGAAGGCAGCACGGGGGCTCAGGGGGCTTTTGTCTGCTTCCCAAGCAGTGTCTGGTGTGCTGCACCCAGCTGGGCTCCACAGCAGCCCTGCAGAGCTGCGCGGGTGTGCGTGCCTGCCATAAATATTGATGGGGTGGACTCGGCGCAAGCGTGCCCTTGTAGGGGCGATGGGGATGTAAAAGATGTACCTGCTGTGTGGGCAGGGCAGCCCAGGTGAGAGCAGCCAGGCTGAACACAGTCTCGTTCCACAGGGAGGTGGGATCCATCCTATACAGGATGGGGGGTTGGAAGCAGCCAGGTGAGTAAGGCCAGGGGTCATAAACCTGTTTGGAGAACTGGCTAGACCTGCAGTGAGCCTAAATCTCGTGGCTGAGTCTTCAGCGAGCCACCATGGCCCGTCCCCACACAGGCACACCAGGATAAACAGCGAGGGGCTGCAGTGCCTCTGTTTAATAATGCATGGCACAGAAGCACCGGACACACGCTGGGAGTCAGGAGCTGCGGGGATGAGGAGTCACCACTGCAGTACTGGAGTGGCAAGGTCCATCCCAGCAGGGTCCCCCTGGCACTCACAGGTGCATCCTGGCATGCCCCAGCGCTCACGTGGACTCCTTTGGGTTCTGGGTGGCTCTGAGACTGGGGCTGGGTGAGCAGAGCTCCACATCACAGGGCACAGAGCAGTGGTGGCAAAGCCAAGGTGCTTGGTCACACCATGGCTGGCATCCCAGCCGCTCTGGAGTCCTCTTAGCTGGAGCCTGGAGCTGTCCCTGTCTCCTTGGGAGGTCTCGCTGGGAGATTCATCCCCTGCATCACCGTGTGACACAGATGTAGGTGTAGATGGTCATTTCGGGGAGCTCTGGAGAGCTGAGCAGCACTGGGAGCACCCCTCTCTCTCTGGTATCCTCCTGGGACACTGCCATGCTGGCAACAGCTGGAAGCCATGGGCTCTGTCTTCTCCTCACCCCATCCCTCCGTCAGCCGCAGCCTCCCCAGCTCGCACGCCTGGGACGAGCAGGTTTGTGACGGGCCCCGCAGGCGCCAGCTCACAGCCAGCTGCGGTGAACGGCCCCCCCGGGGACGGCCCTCCTTGCGTGCAGTTCCGTGATCCGGCCCCACCGACCATCTGCTGTGGCAGCTCCCTGCCACCCACTCGCTCCCCAGCCCACTCTGCACCCCGCGGCTCGGAGAGGGGCAGGGATGAGCTGGGGATGCACAGTGCACCCCTTGTCCAACGAGGAGAGGGCAGGCAGGTCAGCCAGAGTGACAGTGGCAGGGCTGTGGTGGCAATGCAGATGAGCATTAACGCAGACGGACCCGAGTAGTGATGCAGGAGAGCAGCAACAGCCGCAGTGCCAGCCCAGAGCCCCTCTGGCTGCAGGGGTGCACGGGGTGGGCAGCAGGTTCCCCCACCAAGCCAGCCAGCAAAGCCCAGAGCCAGGGAGACCCTCAGGGCTTGGGGTGAGCAGAAGTTACCCCGTAAGGGTGGTTTTTGCCCATTTGGTCTGTCCCTCTCTAGTGAGCTCAGGGGGCCCTGCCACGGTGCTGCTCCCACAGCTGGGAGCTCCATGGGGGAGCAGGGGTCAAGCCGTGGCTTGAGCCCACCTCCCTCCCCACCAGCCCCAAGGCTCCTGATGGGTGCTGGGCTCATTCACACCCCGTGTCTGACATGGGTGTGATAACGGGTGAGTGGTTGCTGGGGTCCCCCTCACGTGTGCTGGGGGGGTCTGTGACTTGCTGCAGCGGCAGAGTGGTGGCCCCGGCATCCCCAGGGACTGGACGTGGGTGGCTCTGAGCACCACAGACTCTCCTTGCCCTGAGCACACCGTGAGGGACTGACCCCGGGTCCCCCCTGTCCCTGAGCAGTCTGTGCTCAGCCACCGAGCTGGAGGGGCTGTCTCCAGACTGATTCCACAGCACGGCTGGTGCCTGTCCCTGGCCCCGCCGGGTGCCAGCCCCAAGGGACCAGAGCTGCTCTTCAGAGGCTGCAGCTGCTGCATGTTTCGTGCTGCCTCTTCCTCTTTTCCCCGCTGCTGTTTTTGTTTTGTTTAAGAGGCTGGGTTACGAATTTTAAACAGGCTCCTGAAAAACCCAATTACCTCCAGAAGACAACCTGATAAAAGCTGCCTAAGTGGCACTGTGGAAATCGCCTTGTGCAGCAGCTGAGGGAAAACCAACATAACAAAGCCTTTGGAAATGGAGTTAACCACTTTTAATCCCTCGGTGCAATGAGAAGGACCAATAATTATTTTCTGCAAAGATGTTGGGGAGCGGATAAGTGAAATAACTGCCCTGGGCTAATGGGTGACAGCAGGCTAGGCTGGCAGTGCTGCAGGGATGGGTGCAGTATTCCCTCTGCCTGGGAGCTTTGCAAGGGCCCGCAGAGGCTGTGACCTTGCAGGGTCCCCATCTGGCTGTCAGGGGACAATGGGGACGATACCAGCAGGCAGGTGCCACTCAGGCATTGCTGACAGCGGATGCTGTGGCCGATGTGGTGGCACCAGCCAGCCCCATTCCCTCCCTGGGCGCCAGTGTGGAGTAGAGCATGGAGCTGCTGGGGCCCTGGCACCTGTGCTAACTCCATGGAGGCGACTTGCAGGGCTTGGCAGTGCTGAGAGCTTCCTCCTCCATTTGGCTACGGTGCTGCTACCCCAGCCCCTCACACCTCTCCACATCCCTTCCCTTCCTGCCTCCCCCGGCAGCTCCAGGCAGCCACCCAGCAGGTGACACTGCCCAGATGATGCCAAGGAACAGCTGGGCCTAAAGGAGTGCCTGCACTGGACACGAGCACCAGGAGCACCCCACAGACACCAGCCAGAGCTAGCTCAGCTCTGGCACTGTGGGGGTCCCCTGAATCCATCTCTGTCCCAGGAGCAGGGGTGCCCACAGGGGTGTGCAGGGCAGGAGGCAATGCCCAGGGCTGCTCTTCCCATGGGCACCTGGCCATCAGGGCAGAGTTGGGTGCCCACCAGCCCAGCAGCTGTGGTTGTGCTCCGGCAGTGGCAGCTGGAGTGCTGGGGCGGGTGGCCTCAGCTCACACGAGCCTCGTGCTTCCCGCAGCAGCAGGGACGGGGGCTGCT
This sequence comes from Leptocoma aspasia, assembly GCA_013399835.1. Classification (NCBI taxonomy): domain Eukaryota; kingdom Metazoa; phylum Chordata; class Aves; order Passeriformes; family Nectariniidae; genus Leptocoma; species Leptocoma aspasia. The sequence continues at coordinate 237,073 of VXAX01005267.1, read as the reverse complement.
TCGCCCACCTCCCCCTGGCCACCCCACACCCCCCGCGGGGACAGTGCTTGGGGACAGTGCTCCAGGCCACTGACACCCAGCAAAGGCAAGCCCGACTTAGCACTGGGCACTGGCACAAGGGATGTCCCTGCCAGTTTGGCCTCAGCTGATACTGGGAGCATTCCTCTCTGGCACACTGGGATCTACTGGAGGAGGATGTGTTTAATGAGCCGAGGCATCTCCAAAGATTGAAAGACTCAAGGACCCATCCCAGGAACAAAAGGAGGCGTTTGTCAGGCGCTGAGAGACGGGCTCGTTAATTCCTCCTGGCTGTCACACTTATCTGTAATGAATTTGTGCTCCGCTGTATTATTTTTAATACAATAGGAGCGGTGCCGCCCGCCCACCGCCCGGCTGCCGGGAGCGCTGACGTCAACGCCCGGAGCAGGGCTGCCGCAGGACGGACGGACGGAAGGACAGACGGACGGGCCAAGCACAGGCCTGTCTTGCCGCCCACATGCCCGTCCCACCAGCTGCCAGCAGGCAGAGCGGGGCTGGGCACGAGGGCAGGAGGCTTTTGTACCCTGGAGGTGGAAAAAGGAGTTGTTGGTCAATGCCAGGCTGAGGGCTCCGGGCTGGTGGAGATGGGTTGCACCAGGGGGTGTTTTTGGGAGCAGTGAGAGCGGGTGAACAAGAGGGACAAGTCCCTGATGTGCTGTCCCTATGCTCAGAGTTGTCCGTGGCAGCGGCTGTGCGTTGGGGCAGGAGCTGGCAGCGGGTGCACACACACAGATCTGTCGGTGCATCTCTGTGGAGGTGGCACTTGCAAGGCAGTTTTGGCCCCCCTGGCTGCGAGATGTCCCCCCCACTCCTGCCCCACATCCTGCATCACCCCCAGCAGTACCGGCAGCGTCTCCACAGCCCACCCCAAGGGGCTTGTGGGGGCAGCTGCAGCCTGTCCCAGCTCCCTGCAGCCTCCCACGTTTGGGGGGGACATCCCTGATAGGACCCCGCACCCAGACCCTCTCCAGCACCCTCTGGGCCCCCGCAGGCTGCTACTCCAGAGCTCACAATTAAACACCAGCTATCCCAAAGCCCGGCTCCAAGCACCACTAAATGTGACAGGGCTCATCTTGTCTCTAAGAACCCAGGGCTGGGTTAATTAGAAGGCACCAGCTGCCACTCTGAGGAGCACACACTGTCCCTTATGCATCGGGACAAGGGTGGGAGACCCGGGGAGTCCTGTCCCGCACTGCAGAGGAGGAACACAGGAGGGGCTGCAGGAGCCCGTCTCCCATTCGGGCAGGTGCAGGGGGGCCAGGCAGAGTGGTGCACCCCAGTTCCTGCCCAGGAACCCTTCGCTGAAGGGGGTTCTGAGCTCCGTGGGCATCATATCCTCGATGCCACCATAGACCCCCTCTGGCATCCCCTCCCTGAGAACCCCACACCCGCCCTGGGAGCCCCGCGGGGGGAACAGCACCAAAAACCCAAAGCTAGGGCCCCTGAGCGGCAGCTCTTGGCGGAAGGGGGAGGGAGGGTGACATGATTTATCAGGGACTTTAATTAAACTCCCGCAGCTGCCCCGCATCGCTGCAGAGGAGGCCGGGGGGCTGCGGGGCGGAGG
>VXAX01005267.1:198747-234363 GCA_013399835.1 Leptocoma aspasia | reverse complement strand
GCCCCCCGTGCAGCCTGCAAACCCACGGAGCTGCACACACAACCTCCCCCCCACTCACCCTCACACAGCCTGCAGCACCCCCCCAGTGTGCAAACACACACACACCCGCAGCACAAACACCCCGCACACAGACACAGCCCGCAAACCTGCGTGCACACACACATCCGCAGAGCCCGCAGACCCCAAAACTCGCACACGCACACGCGCTCAAAGCTTGCAAACAGGCTGCAAACCCGCACATCACGGGGGCACACGCAGTCTGCAGCCCCACGAACTTATCCCGCGTGTGTGCACGCACCCCCCATGCAAACACAGCCTGCAGCCACCCGCAAACACACCTCTTGAGCAAACACGGCTCACATGCGGTGTACGCAGGCACGGCGTGCACCCGCTCCGTCCTGCACAGGCAGTGCCCCTGCACGGTGTCACCCACCCGCAGCACCCGCATGGATCACACACACAGTCACAGGCTGCTGCCTGCAACCCCTGCAGCCCCCAAGCACTGCCGCAACCTGCCAACAGCCTCTTCCCCATCCCTCTGCAGAGCACTCGCGCTGCCGTAGACACACGCGCGCACACACAGCACCCCGGGTCCGGCTGCGCCACGCTGGCACCCCCACACAAGGTCTGTGACCCCCCTCCTGCAAAGCAGGGGCACACAGTGCACGGTGGCGTTGTGGGTCCCCATCCCACCAGCCCCCAGGCAGCACACCAGGGCTCCTGGTGCCACACCGAGGGCAGTACTGAGGTGGAAGATCCCTCTGGACTCCCTGCCTTGGTGCTTCCACAGGTTCTCAAGGCCAGAAGGGATGTAGGGAGGGGGCTGAGGCGAGCAGTCACTCTCTGCCTGCAGACCCCAGAACTTCCCTCTGCGCATCCTGGAAGGCGTTTGGGCTGAGGATGCAGAGGGTGCAAGGCACAGCCCCAGAGATCATCCCATCCCTCAGCCTGGGCAGCAGGGAAGCTTAGCATGGTATCCCCAACCCTGTCCTTCTCTGCCTGCACAGGTGGCCCAGGTCAGCAAGCCCGGACAACGGTGGATGAGCGCTGGGCACTGGCCTAGCCACACGCACACACCGGCACCATGGACTTCGTCATGAAGCAAGCGCTGGGCGGTGAGTGGGGGCTGTTCCCCCTCAGGGTCCCCCCTCCGGGAGCAATGCTGGCCCAGCACCCCAGTAGTGCAGTGGGAGGGACGTGGCAAGGGGACAGAGTCACACAGCCAGCCACCGGCAGTGGGGAGCTGCTGCTGGAGCTCTCCAGGTTTCCCATTTCCAGTGCCGTCAGCGGCTGGCTGGGGAATCCTGGCTCCTCTGCCACTAAGTGGGATTCCCCGGCGGGTCCCCTGGGTGCTGAAGAAGGAGCTGCTGGCATCTCCCCCAGCTGACACTGAACTAGGGCAGAACAGCCAGCCTGTGGCACTCCCCATCCCCACAGCCTCCCGAGCCTGCCTGCAGCCCTCTTCGGCACAGGTGGCCCTGGGGATGTCCCAGGTCCTCCTTGCCAGTGGCCTCCTTGCCCTCCCTGGCGCTGCAGGGGCTTTGGCAGCAGCACCCTTGGGGGCCAACCAAGGGTCTTCTTATGCACAGGGGCCACCAAGGACATGGGGAAGATGCTGGGGGGCGAGGAGGAGAAGGATCCCGACGCGCAGAAGAAGGAGGAGGAGAGGCAGGAAGCCCTGCGCCAGCAGGAGGAGGAGCGGAAAGCCAAGCACGCCCGCATGGAAGCGGAGCGGGAGAAAGTCCGGCAGCAGATCCGTGACAAGGTGGGCACACACCTCCCCTGTGCCCGCCCCTGCCTGTGGCAGCCGGGGTGGGGCTGGGACAGGGAGCCGGCATGGCCGGGAGGAGGGTGGCCCAAGTCGGTGGCGATGGGCACGGGGCACAGCGCAGGCAGTGCCCACTGCCTGCCCTGCTGAGAGCCTGTGTCCTCTCAGTACGGGCTGAAGAAGAAGGAGGAGAAGGAAGCAGAGGAGAAAGCTGCTCTGGAGCAGCCGTGTGAGGGCAGCCTGACACGCCCCAAGAAGGCGATCCCGGCAGGCTGTGGGGACGAGGAAGAGGAGGAGGAGGAGAGCATCCTGGACACCGTCCTCAAGTACCTGCCCGGCCCACTGCAGGATATGTTCAAGAAGTAACAGCACCGTCAACCCTGCCATAGGGTGCTGGGGCACGGGCGCCCTCTCTCTCCTACAACTCCTCCATCAGTTCCCTTGGCCCCGGAGAGGGGGTCCCCACACCCCCTCCCATCCCCTCCTGCCCTGACCCCCAACCAGACCAAAAGCCCGCCCCGTCCCGTCCAGGCAGGGCCCCCCCACCACGCCAAAGGGGAGCAGCCCTGGCCGGACAGGGCGAACCGGGACCAAATGCACTGATGTAACCTCGCGGCAGGCTAGGGGCACCCAGGCCCTACCGGCCCCCCGGGGTGGCTCCTCGTGCCCCCTGCCCTGCCCCTTCTGTTCTCCCAGGGGACCCCAGTAGGCCTCTGCTCGCCTGCCCCTGTCCCCAACACTGCCATCCCCCTGCCCCCTCCCGCCCTGGGCCAAGCCCAAAGCACAAAGCCAGGCGCCCTNAGGCGCCCTGCCCGCAGCTCCCCCATCCCCGGTCGTCGGGCACGGGGGTCCCCCGGGGCTGCCCGGTGTGCCCCTGCATCGGGGGGTTGGAGGGGACCCCCCTCCCCGCATCTCTGGCCCCATAGTTAAAGCCATATCAGTTAGACTGCAATACTTCAGCACCGGGAGGAGCGGGCGCCGCGCTCCGCCAACCGTGTACAAAGGCACGCGCGGGGCAGGGGTCCCCCTGCCTCGTCCCCCCGTCCCCGCCGCTCGCTCGTCTGTGTCTTGGCCCCGCTGGCCCCCGTTCTCGCATTAGTGTCTCTGTGCCAGGGTGCGCCCCGTCGCTCCATGCGTCCTCGTGTCCGCTGCTCAGACTCCCACCCCCGAGTCCCCACTGTCCCCCGGGGGCCACCCGCGGCGCCCCTCGCCGCGCTGCTGGGACCCCCACTCTGCCCCCTGCAATAAAGCCAGCGCGGGGCCGAGGGCTGCCGAGCCAGTCCCGGGCTGGGAGTGCCCGGCTGCCCTCACCTGACGCTGGACACATGGGTCCCCGAGCCTGGGAAGGGATCCCTGGGCAAGCGCCCCGGGATGTCCCAGGAGCCGCTGCTTGCACCCCAACGGGGGGAGGCAGGGGCACACCCCCATCCCGTCTCTTGCCACACCGTGCTCCCCCTCCCTGTGCTTCCTCAGCCACGGCCCCCAGCCGCTCACCAGGGCCCTCCCGGGAGGTGGCGGGCAGCTCGGGGCTCCACAGACATGCTGTGACCATCCTGCTCGAACTAGTCTTTGACGAACTAATAAAATAAAGGGATTTGTACATTGCTCCAGCCTCTTCTCATCTGTTGCTTTCCTGGGCCCCCGGGTCAGCTCCCTCACCCCGCCAACCTCAGGGCTGAAATCTGGCAGCTCATCACACACGGGCTGGCCCCCAGCCAGGCCCATACAGGTGCAGGAATCCACATGTGGCTCCCAGAGTCCTGCTCATTCCTGCTGCCTTCCTACTCCACGGGCACCTGTCCGCTCTGGGATGGGGTCAAGACAAAAGGGATGATCCACAGCCACAGCATGAGGGTTTCTCCCCCTTCCCCTTGATTCTAGGATTTCCCTCACTGAATGACTGGGGATACCCAGGGATCCAAGGGGTGTTTCTGATGGATCACAGCTTTCTACCACTCCAAGAGAGGAGCACGAGGCTGTGGGCATGGGGCACCTCATGCCCCCACACTGAGGCAGAGGCCCTGGCAGTGCCCAGGCTTCGCACAGCTTGGGAGGCTTCAGCCTGATGCCAGCCTCAGCTCTGACTGATGTGCCATCATTTACCAGCAAAGAGCTCAGCTGTTACCCAGGTGGCATCAGCAGAGCAGTCACCCAGAAAAGCTTCTGTCAGAAGGAAATACGAGGGTAGAAAACGGCAGAGGTCTTGCAGGCAAGGTCTCCATCGCAGGCAGGCTGTGCCCTGTGATCCGGCACGCCGGTGCAGGCAGGGAGAAATCCCTAAAGCCCTCCCTGGGCAGTGGGGACAGGGCAGGGGAAGGGCTCTGCCCGGGGCTAGTGGCCGTGGCGTGGAACCAGCGGCGTCCTCCATGTCCCCATCTGAGCAGTGTCCCCGCTGTCCCCACAGTAGGGACGCAGCGCCCCCTGGTGTGATGACAGCGCAGGACAGGGGACACAGAGAGCGGAGACAAGAGGGACAATCCTCGACAGACCCCTCTGCCAGGGCCTTGCTATGGCCAAGGGAACGGGGCAGGAGAAGGGAGAGCAGCTCAGCACTCCCCTTTTTCCCCTTCAAATAGCCACAGGCACCTTCGTTAAGGAAGAGGATTTATCAAAATTAGAAAAAGACACCACAAATATCTAAAAAAAGCCCCACCTGGGAAAACATCTACCAGTTCAACCCTCCCCCACCCTCCCCTCATTGCCCCAGCACAGGGAAGGGACATGGGATGTCTGGGAGGGGGAGAGGCAGGTTGTGCTCCCAGAGCTGCCCTTGCCATCAGGCTTTTGGAGACAAGGGGACAGTCACATATCACTGCTGGGGAGCCTGGTCAAAGCATAGCACCTCCCATGGGAGGCTCCTCAGCAGCCACCTGCAGTGACTGATTTTCTTTGGCCACTTGCCTTTGGAACAAGCCCCCCACACCCTGGAGAGGAGGTGGCAGAGGGGGGCCCTGCCAGAATCCCCCCACTCTCCCCAGCACACAGCTGCCTGTTTATAAAAGCTCCCAAGAACAAGACACACTGAGCTGAGCCCGAGGTCACAGCCCTGCCAGGCTGGCAAGGAGATGAGCCAGCTCCTTGCCCCACCTATGCTATCTAAGCTCCCACCCTCGAGAGCAGGCAGGTGTTGCCAACCCAGGTGCAGCAGCTTCATCAGGAGTCATTGGGGAGCCCGAAAAGCTTGACAGTGCCAGCCTCCCGGCTGCTGTCGTATTTGCCATCTTTGTCGTCACAGGCAAAGGCCAGCAGAGGCCTCTTCGGGTGCCAGGCCACTGTGAAGGTGGGGGACTCACACTGCACCTCCCAGAGCTTCTCTCCTGCATGGAAAAGAAGCCATGTTAGCCTGGAGAGCCTCCAGCCCCCTCTGCTGCTCACCTCCCCAGAGCCAAGCACCTGCTGCTTCCCTCAGCGGAGAGGCAGCACAAACGCTGCTCCAGCGCCTTTTAGTCACCCAGTGACAAGGTACAGACATGACAGGCACGTCTGCCACAGACTACTGAGGCAGAGGCTCCCCCTCATGGCATTCTGCTCTGCACAGGAAAGCTCTTCCTTAGCAGACGGATTCTCCCTGAGTCCTCCCAGCTCTTCTCCATCCAATTCTCTCCTTGCTGTTCCCCAAAATAAAACCATTACCTGTCTCCACCTCGGCAATGTCAATGAAGTGATCTTCTGATGCTGAGGCCAGCATCTTCCCATCATGGCTAAAGCTCAGCGTCCGCACAGGCCAGTCCAGCCTGCAGCAACCGAGGGGAGCAGATAGTGAGGCACTGCCACCACAGTCCCCAGAGAGGAGGGAAAACTATTTTGGGACAGCTCTACCTACCTGGAGAAGCACCTCACACACACCAGCTCATCCACATCCCAGAGGCTGACCAATGCATCAGCACTGCCTGTGGCAAAGTACTTCCCCATGGGATCAAACTTGATGCAGATGCAGTTGGAAGGGTGGGCGTTGATGGACTGGATGGGTTTCAGCTCTGGGTAGCTGTGGAGGTGAAGGGAGAGGGCAGAGAGCAGTGAGAGAAGCACAGGGATTCCCTAGAGCAGGGCAGACGTGAGGCACACCAGGACTGGAAGCAAACTCTGCCAAGGCAGGAGATGCTGAGTGTCCAGTGAATGAGCCAAAGCATCAGGGACCATTTCGGGGAGCTGAGCCCAGCCCACAACTGTGGCAACCTCAGCTCCAGGCAAGCTCACTCCCACCAGAGGGCAGGGGATTGCTGGGATGTGGGGCTCAGGTTTCCCAAAAGCAGCAAAGGCACTTGCAAATGACTGAGGCCAGCCCAGCCACCCGACCCACCAGCACCTGCCTGAGGATGTTGATGCAGCCATTCCCGTTGGTGAGGAAGAACATGTTGTTATCGTTGTTCCAGGAGATTTCATTCACCTCAAACTTGAACTGTTCCTCAGCTTTGGAGCGATGTGTCTTGGCATCAATGAAGGTGACCACATCATCCTTGTTCCCCACGGCGATGGTTTGTCCATCAGGGCTCCAACAGATGTTGATGTTCTCACCTGAAGGGACAGAAAGGCAGCAGGTACCACTTCCACTCCAAACCAGTCCCAAATGAGAAAGACTGCCAGTTCTTCAGTCTAATACACACACAGTAGCTATCCAGCAAAACCAAACTTGTACAGCTTGAAAACAATATGCCACACGCCATTTCAGCCAATATGGGACCACAGCGATCACCACACAAGGTCATGCCAAAAATCCTCTGAATCCAGTCATCTCTGAGATCCAGAAAAACCAGAAGCCAAAAATAAATACCTTTGAATAAAGGTAAGAACACGGCAGGTTGCTGTTACACAACCTTACAATGCCATTCCCAGCCCCAACAACTCAAAACTGGACATTTCCAAGAGCAGAGATGGTATTTGGGTAAAGCATCACATTAATTCAAATAGTTTTTCTGAATCCACACAAACTTTTATTCCCACCATGGCTCTCTGTAAACATGCTTTTCCCCAGTCTCCAGCCTCACAGCCCACTGACTCCAGAGACAAGTACAATTTTACCACCCAGCACCATATTTCAATAGTTCTACCAGCTCCTGTCCCCACAGTAAATCAGCTCTCACATGATGAGTGCAACACAAATATAAAGCAGTTAGCAAAGATGTCCCAACCAGAAATAACCACAGGAAAGGTCCAAAGCTCTGTGCCACTGCAGAGGGGTCCCACACAGCTGAGATCCTGCCGGGACCCGCCTGGGAAGGCACCCTGGGAAGGCAGGAACTCACCTTTGGTGTTGACAGTGGCGATGCACTTGGTGGTGCGGACGTCCCAGATGCGGATGGTTTTGTCCCCTGACGCTGTGACGAAGAGGTCAGGGTTGCTAGGGTGCCAGCAGAGCTGATCCACGCTGTCCCCGTGGCCCCGGTAGTTGTTCTCCTTCACCTGGAGGGAGCGGGCAGACGAGGTGAGGGTGTGCTTAGCTCTGCTCCCACTCCTGCCCCACAGCCCAGCACGCTGCATCCCCGCTGGAATACATCAGGAGCCGCGCCCGGGGCCCCGCCGCCGCCCCAGAATCCCCGGCAGGCACCAGCTCCATTCCCGGCTCGCAGACCGGCCTGCGCTCTCCTTGGCGATGCTCCCGCTCCGGTGCACACCGAGCACCCACCCCTAGGCCCGGTACCGACCACGGGGGCACACTCCCGCTTCCGAACGCCAGCCCAAGCAGCGCACCCGGTGTGCCCAAGGGCTCCCGGTACCGATCCGCATCACCCCCGCCCGCCCGATGCCGGCGGATCTCACCAGCCGGTCCTTCTCGAGCAGGAAGACGCTGGCGGTCTTGTCGAAGGAGCCGGAGGCGAGGCGGCGGCCGCAGCAGCTCCAGGCCACCGAATGCACCTTGGCGCCGTGCGCCGGGAACTCGCGGCTCCGCGTGTTGGCGCGGAACAGCTCCTGCATGGCCTGCACGTAGGGCGACAGCGCCATGGCGGGGCCGCCGCCACCGGCACCGCGACCCCCGCGCGCGCCCCGCCCCGGCACCGCGCCTGACGCCACTTCCGCCTCCCCCCCGCTCCCGGCACGGCCCCACCGGCGGAGCGGAGCCGCCGCCCGCCGCCGAGATGGACAACAACGTGGTCCTCCTCAGCGATTCGGACTCGGAGGGCCACCGCTCGCCGCCGCTCCAGCCCTGCCGCTCCCGCCACTCGCTGCCCGCCCCCGCCGTGAGTCCGTGGCTCTCGCCGGGCATGGCGCCGCTGCCCCACACAAGATGGCGGCGCTGCCATCGCGGGCGGGCGCGGGAGGCGCGCACGGACGAGCAGCCTTGGGGGCAGCGGAGAGGGTGGGCGTGAGGTCCCCGGTCCCGTCCCGGTCCGCCCCAGCCGCACCCTCAGGGACCTCCCACCCTCTTCCCCGCCGGGCTCGTGTCCCCGCGGGCACCTCCCGCCAGCAGAGCCCCGTTCCACAGACGTACTCCCCGCAGGGTCCCAGCCTCCTTGGCCATATACCCTATGAAAGAGCCCGGTGCCTGCCATCGAGTATCGCTGTGCCTTCGCTGCACCCCGAGAAGAGTCCAGCCCTGCAGGGCTCAGCCCCGGGCGGGATGCGGTGGGCCGGTTGCCGCCCCTCTCTCCCGGTGCCGTTGCTCTGCCCTGTCCCGCTCCGCCGGCGGGTGCGGGGCCGGTGGGGCCGTGCGGCGGCGGTTGCGGGCACGAGGCTCAGGCCCGCGCGGGGGGGACGGTCGGTCCCCGGCCCCGCACCGCTGTCCCGGGTGCTGAGGCGGTTGGAGCCCCGCACCTCCCGCCCTGCACAGCTCCTCTTGCGTGCCGGAGTCCGCTGGGCTTTGCCACCTCCTTGGGGAAGGCAGCAAGTCTGAGTCGGGGGGGGGGAAGTGGATTTACATTGTCTGCTAAACGTGTTCCCTGCTTGGACGTGCTGAGGAGGGTTTTTTTCCCGAGAGCAAAAAGGCTCTCACCCCTCCTGGGCACACCAAAAGCCTGGGAAGTGCAGTGTGGGACCTGGTGCTGGTGCAGGCACAGCTGCCTCCCCTACTGCTCCTGCTGCCCCTCGGGCCCTGCATCGCCCAGCGAGGCCCAGGTGAGAGTCCCCAATGTCTCAGGGCTGCTGTAGCTCCGACTGGTGCCACAGATCAAAAGGCAGCTTTGTTTCCTGCCACTCCCATCCTCCAGAGCAGGTGATGTGCCACAGAAGCAGTGGCAGGGTTTGGATCCTGTGCTGTTCCTGCCAGTGCCTGGGTACAGGAGAGCTCCCTGTGCTTCTGTTGCCCTCCCTGGACATGCCAGCAGGACTGGCATTTCCCTGTTGTGGGAAGGAGCTGAGCAGGCAGCCAGGTCTGCTCTGAGCCAAAGCACGAGGACATGAGCCCCAAGGGGAGTGGGGAAGAAGAGCCTGAGTTGGGCTCAGGCTCAGCTGTGCTGCCAGGGGAGGCTGATCACAGAGCTCAGGGCCACAGGCCCCCTTGGACAGGCAGAAGGGTCTTTCTTTACCTTGTTCTTCTAGGCTGGTGCCCTTTTCCTTATTGGACTGAGACTATGATTGGGACTACAGTGCCACCATAGCAGAGGCTCCTGAAAGGACAGGACATTGACACTGCTGCTCTGTCCCCACAGGAGATCATTGACTTGACCTGTGAGGATGCAAACACAGACCCGACGCTGTCGAGCAGCCTTGCCATCATCGACCTGACTGAGGACATGTGCAGCCTTTTCCACTCCACCCTTGGTGCTGCCCAGAACTCCAGAAACGCTGCCCCAGCAGCACACACGTCCCATCCCCAGCTCTGCCCCACCACAGAAGAAGAAATGCAGGCAGTGGCAGAGCCAAGCCGTGCACCAGCATCGCACAACACTCCTGTGGAGCTCAGTTCCACCGTGGTCACAGCAGAAACCGTGGAGAACTGCAGCTGCCTTTCTCCTGTCTCTAGGCGCCACAGCTGGAGCTCAGAGCAGGATTACAGCACTACTGACTTTAACAGCAACTTGGACTCACAGTCCGACCCAGACTCCCTGTCTCCATCTCCCCCCAGCCTGGAGAGCAGCAGCAGCATGAGAGCTGATGGCCCAGAGGAAGATCCTCCCCCGCCCTGCCAGGAAAGGAACCTGCCCCCAAGGCTGAGCCCTGCCCCAACCATTCCTATAACGCCAGGAAAGGCCCAAAGGTCTTTGCCAGAAGCAAGGGACTTCCCACCACACCAACCAATCCAGCAAGCCACCCCAGCCAGGACTGATGCTGACAGCAAGGCCTTGCTGGACAAACTGCACAATTTTAGCAGGAGTGGAGTCCAACACCTCTTCCTCCAAGGCATAGCACCCAACAGGGAAACACAGAAGGTAAACAGGGTTTGGAGCAGCCCCTGTGGTAGAGGATGGAGCAGGGGCAGCCCCCGCTCCCCTTTGCCAGGCAGTCAGGGGCTCTGGTTATTGCAGTTCCCTTCACAGTGGGCTCCACATCACAGCTGGGTTCCTCTGTGTCAGGGAAGCTTTCACCCATTGTCTTGCCTTTTACACAGCAGAAACCTGGGCTCATCCCCAGCGGGAAGCTGAGCATGGTGCACACCACCATGGAGGAGAACAGCCTGGAGGGCACCTTGTATTTCCTGAACGAGTTTGTCTCCTGCCAGCACCGTCCCCCCAAAGAAATCATCTGCCACCTGATCAAACAGATGCTGTTGGACACCCATGAAGGGGACATCCTGAATGACATCTACACACTGCTGATGAAGATCCAAATGTATGTGTTCCCCTTGTCCCAGGGCCCTGGGGCTGGCTAGGTGCTCCCAGGGGACTGCCCAGCATAAGGGTTATTCTCTGTGGTGCTCACCCACAGAACAGGGAGTGATTTCCCCTATAACCCAGGATAATCCTCCTACGAACACAGGCAACACCCTGGGCTCTCTGAGGGTGAGTCAGGGACAGCTGGTGACACAAGGAAGCCCTTGGGGATAGAAGAGTGTGTTTGCCTTGCCCTGAAGTACAGGTCTCATTCTTCACTGCTGTGACAAGGCAGAAGTACCTTCCCTTGGCTGCAGCAGCTCCCTCAGTTCCCTCAGGCTTCCCACAGAGAGGTAAGGTACAAAGTTTCATGAGGCCAGGGGCCTAGGAGTCCTGGGTGTCTCCATGGAGTATAGCCCATGTAAGGTGCTTCAAAAAAATTAATGTGTTATAGGGAGAAGGGGTGAGGGCAAAGATGGAGAGGAGAAGGCAGGGGAGGCACCTGAGCAAGTGGGGCTGGGAGTGGCTGGGGAAGGGCTACGAGGCTGCCATGCCTCCAAGCAAATGGTCAGGCTGTTCAGCACAAATGGACATGGCTGTCCTTGCAGGCTCCATCCAGCCAACATCACCACGGTGGGATGGGAGTGGACACTGGTGAAACTCATCATGGAGGACCAGGTACTTGGCACCGTGTGTGTCACATGGGGCAGGGATCATCCAGCACACACTGCCTGAGGGTGAGCATTCCTAAGTGCTTCCTGTGGCTGTGCTCTGCTGCAGAGCTGGCCAGTCCAACAGTGAGTGCCAGCTATTTATCCACAGTTCTCCCTTAACCCTCTGCACAGTTTTAGGCAGGTTGTCCCACTGAAGAAGGCACAGATAAACCCTTTCTGGGTCACAGCACTAGTGCAATGCCCAGTAATGCCCCTCAGATCTTGCCTGAGCCAGGCAGCTCCTCCAACAACTACTCCTCAATATGTACATCAGTACACTCCCAAGACAGCCAGCTTTCCTGGTGTTCCTAAGCCTGTGGCCCCACCAAACTCACATGCTCTCCATCTGCCCCCAGGAGAAGCCCCCTGGCTGGCTCCTCTTCCTGCAGTACGTGGTACAGACCCTGGAGGATGACTTCCAGCACAATCTGAGGTCACACCAGCTGCAGAAGTCAATTGCCAAGAAGGTGCTTTCATGTGACGTGTGCTTCAACAATGTCAAGTAAGGGACACTTCCTCCTTTTTCCTAACCAGAAGATGAGAGGCAGAGGCTCAGGGAACACTTGTCAAGACTTCAGTCAGACTTTCCAAGAAGCAGACTTGAGAGACAAAAGGAGGTGTAGGGCCAACTATAGGGACTAGGAAAAGATTTACCAAAGCAAACCACCAGAGATGATGCAGGGCCTTTCCAGTCACAACAGAGTGGGCTTTTCCCAGGGATGAGGTCAGATTTGCATTGCTCAGAACAGGACTGAGAAGGAGGCAATCCTGTAGGCAAGTGTACAAGTCAAGAGAGCTCCTCTGTTGAGCTGTTCAACAGAGCTACTCCCTAACCTGTCCAAGTAGGTGGAACATACTCTTTATTCTCAGGGCCTTTCCTCAAGCTCCAAGTGGATCTAGAGGTCAGAACACAGCAAAACGAGGCACATCCCTGATAAAATTTTTGTTTCTGTTCCAGGGAAGTGGTCAAGTGGTTGGTAGCAGCAGTTACAGGAGTCGGGTTCTCCCAGCCCCGGGAACAGCTGCAAGCAGCCAAGGCTGAACACAGCTCATCTTCACCAAGGCTGGCCAGCACTCAGACAGACCAGGCCCAGACAGCTTTCTTTGCCCAAAAGTAAGCTCCAGAATTCCAAACTTTCTGCTGGCATTACTATGGACCCAAGTCAGGCAGAAGCCAGAGTCTCTCTCCCACTCTCAGCTCAGGGAAGCCAGGTTATACCTGTGACCAGGTTTGCTGGTTCTTCTTTGGGTTAAAGACTTGGAGAGCAAAAGACTCTCACCTGGTAGGAAACTGACTCAGTGTCATCTTCTTGCATGTAATGTAAGGCTGGAGCTCCTGGCCCACAGCTCAGGCAGCCTCATCCTGCTCCAACCCTCAGGAGAGTCACCAAGACCTCCTGAGGGTCAGTCTGGGGATGAGCTTTGCTTGCAAAAGCATCAGATTCAGAAGCCACCAGGAGACACCAAACCTGGCCCACTGCATTCCTGTGCCCCTCACTGCACGAGGCTGAAGCAGGGGCCATCCCCAAGGCTTTGCTTGGCAAGCTGAGGGGCAGTCTCCCTGTGCTGACTGTCCCTCTCACCCAGGACGATGCTCCTGCTCCAGCGGATGTTGTCCATGGCAGTGGAGGTGGACAGATCTCCCACCTGCAGCTCCCGGAAGATTGCAGACGACATATTCCCCTTCATACTGAATATCCCCGTCAGGAGCCAAAGGTGAGACAAGCATGTGCAAGGCAGCATTTGCCTGTGTCCACAATGGTCTTATTTGCAATTTACATCCAAGTCTGGATGCATAAAGTTCTACAGGGTATAGAAAGACAGGCCAGCCAGCAAGAGCATAGCTGTGTCTCCCATGGAGATACAACATCACCAGCTGAGCAGGTGATGTGTTGCTGCAAACACACCCAGGTGGTGTGTTGCTGAGAACAGTCAATTCTCCTACTTGTTAAAGTTGTGACCTTAAAACTGTAAAGAGGGTCTGAAAAGCAGCACTGTGCAGCACAGCCAAGCACTGGCAAAGACATCACTGATTCCCATGGACAACCAGGTAGTCAGAAATATGATGCAGTTCCTACAGCTTTGCCTTGACATCCTTTGTTTGCTTCCTTAAGAAATGCAAATCTGAAGCCAAAGCACAAGGGCGTGACTGGCTGTGGTGTAAGCAAGAGACCACTAGGGCCCCAAGCATTTCAAACCCACGTTTCAATGCCCAGCAAGCAGCCCTTCACACCCTTTCAGAACTCTGTGCACACACCAGGTGTACCAAGCTAAACTGACTCTAACCAAGCTGTCACTTTGCCCAGGACAGATACAGATCCATCTATCCCTGACCCCATGTCACCCTTGCTTGGCTGGGCTCCCTGCAAGTCAGCAGGAATGAGCCATTGCCACACAGGCTGCTGGGCAGGGTGAAGTGAAGCAGCTCAGTTTGCTTTAGAGACTGTACTCACTTCCAGCTGCTGCAGGTCACACCTGAGGATGAAAACACAGCCGTGGCCAAGCTGCATAACAAAGGTCTCTCATCACATCTGGTGGTTTTCCCTCCACAGCATAGCTGGGTAGCCCCTGCAGTCACCCCACATCTGCACTAGGTCAGCAGCACAGCAGGAGCATGCTGGAACAGTTGTCTCTGGTCAGGCTGTGCTGTCTCAACCAAAGTAAATTCCTTTTATGTTCCAGGGAAGCTTTATTAAACACCATGGAGAGTCAGCTCCTGCGCTGCAGACTGCTAGAGCTGTTATTCCAGCATAGTTGTGATGTGCCCACAACCTCATCTATGTCTCTGGACAAGGTCCTGTATTTCCTGAGCCACTCCTCTGTGCTGCCACAATTCCAGGTATCCAGTCCAACCTCCCCTTTTACTTGTTTTCCTCTGAGAAAACTTCTAACAACCAAATACTGTCTCCTGTCCTAGGATGAAACAGCAACATGGCAAAGGTGGGATGAGATGCTGCAGTACTTGAGTTTGCTGCTGCTGAGTTACCATGGTGTAAAGCTGGGTAAGCAGTGCCTGTTCCGGCCCTAAGAGTCTCATCAAGAGGCTGAGCAGAACAGCCGAATTCCTCTTCCTCCTCTCATCACTACTGGACTCATGGCCACTGAAACTTAGAAAGTGTGCCTCCATCCATGACAGTAACTATTCCCAGCAGTCAAAGAAGTGAGTTGCACCAATCAGAGCACCCACCTTGCTTTGCCAAGTTTAGCCCCTGCAAAATAGCCACCTACCTAAAGGAAGGAAGCAATTCCCAGCACTGGAACAAGAGGGTGCTTTGTACCCACTGTTGTCTAAGTTGCTGCACAGTGGGTGGAAGAATAGGGTGGTTTAGGAAGAAAAGCAGAAGGCAAAGGGATCATAGATTATCCCAAGATGGAAGAGAGACACAAGAATCATTCAATTCCATTCCTAGCCCTGCACAGACATCCCATAATCCCACCCTGTGCCTGAGAGAGTTGTCCAAACACTCCTGGAGCTCTGGCAGCCTTGGAGCTATGACTGTTCTTTGGGTAGCCTGTTCAGTGCCCAACCACCCTGTGGGGGAAGACCTTTTTCCTAAGAGCCAACCTAAACCTCCCTTGGCACATCTCCAATCATTCCCTCAGGTCCTGCCCTACAGAGCAGAGATAGGAGCTGTCCCTCCCTCCTGAGAAATCTGTAGACCCCAGTGAGGTCTGATCTGTCTCCTCAAGGCTGAACACACCAAGTGACCTAAGCCATTCCTCATGTGGCTTCCCCCTTAGACTCCTCACCATCTCTGAAGCCCTCTGGGCACTTAGTAAACTGCAGGGAGCACCACCCACAGCAGCCATGGAAACAGCAGCAATTCTGAGCTCAGGGGAGTGGCACAGTCACAAAACACTCTGTAAAACTCCGTATTTTGTCAGAAGTCTCTTCCAGCTTCAGGTGCTTTAGCCCAGGGTTAAGGCTGTCCTGAATGAATGCAGAGGAATCAACCATCATATATGCAAAGTCTCACTCTCCCTGGTCCTAGACAATACTGTTGTTGGGCTCTTTGGAGACTCCTTTGCAGCTGCCCATTTTGCCATTCACACAGAAGACAAGGATTATACAAGCCTTGCCCCTTCCCCATTCCCTGGGCTGTCTCTGTGTGCTGAATGAGCTCCAGGAGGGGCCAGTTCCTTCTTCCCAAAGTCTTGTGCAGAACCATCAAGGATAACCAGAGGATCAGTCCCGTTTCCAGCACTGCCTGTGGCACACTGGGACCCATCCCAGCAGCTCAGGCAGCCCTTTGGGTGTTGCCTCTCCCCAGCAGCATTTCCTCTTGCAGAGCACCTGCGGACCTCTGTCAGTGACCGGATGGAATTGATTGCTCAGAAAGCCAAGCCCAGGCTCCAGGACAGTGATGACATCAGCCAGCTGGACATTCAGCTGAAGATGAATGACTTCATCAGCAGAATGGAGAAGACCCTGGGGGAGCCTTTTCCCCCACAAATCCAGGAGAAATTGTTCATGCTGCAGGAGTTATTCTTCATTGTCACTGCTGCCTGATGGAGACAACCACTGCAGCAAGGGTGAAAAAACTTTGTGTTGTCAATATAAACCCCCCCCATCTCAAACTGCAATCCCAGCATCACAGGGGTTGGTTTATACAGTTCTCTTGAAAGATGCTTGGTTTACATTGTCTCAGAATTTCCATTCAAGTTTGCCTTGTGCAGTTTTACAAAGCACTTTGTACACTTCTAAAAATGAGGCTTTTTCATGTTTGCTAAGACTCTTTCGTCTTGATGCTAGCACTGCCCAAAGGGTCCTTTCCCCCACAAATCCAGGAGAAATTGTTCATGCTGCAGGAGTTGCTCTTCATTGTCACTGCTGCCTGATGGAGACAACCACTGCAGCAAGGGGGAAAAAACTTCGTGTTCTCAATATAAAACCCCCATCTCATACTGCAATCTCAGCATCATGGGGGTTGGTTTATAGAGTTCTTTTCAAAGATGTTTGGTTTACATTGTCTCAGAATTTCTGTTCAAGTTTACCTCATGCAATTTTACAGAGCACTTTGTACACTTTAAAAAATAAATTCTTTTAATGTTTGCTAAGACTCTTGTCTTGGTGCCAGCGCTGCCCAGAGGAAGTCTAGAGCTCTGTCAGATTACACCACAAGGCCATGCTTTAACCCCAGCCTTCCCAATCTGTGAGATTCACCTGTGTAATCAGAACCACAGCAGCAGTCTGTACCTCAGTACCTGAATCTGTTGCATGACTTTTAGCTCAGCTTAGACTCCAGGAGCTCAGGGAACACCAGCATTCAGAGCTCAGACTTCCCCAGCTCAGGTCAGTCATGTGCTCCATCAGCAGTACTCTAAAGGGCAGCTAAAAACTACAACAGCACCAAACCACAACTTTCCAGAGGGGAACTGGCCATCTCTAGAGAAACGCCAGCCTAGTTCCCACACCTGTGCCCACCTCCACAGTACAGGTGGAAACAGCACACAAGCAACAAGACACAAAAATCTCAGGAACATGAATTTGGATTGCTCAAGCAAGCACAAAGATTTCATGTTTAATTTCATCTGCACAAGCCCTAAGACAGAACTGAGCTTGGCTGTAAACCCAGTCTCCCTGTGAAAGGGGAGTTTGTGGGCAGATGATTTCACCCTAGTGAGGTGCTGCCAGAGCCTTATCCACCAGAACCTTGACCCACACTCTATGGACAGCCCCAAATTTCTCCCACATATGCTCTGCCAGCACCAACAAACACTATGGACCTCCATTCCACAAGGATTTTATTGTCCTGTAACAAACAAAACAAATATACACATTAGGAGACATGAATACAGTCAACAAATAAATTAATGTCAAATGAGAGCCTGATTGCCAAGGTGCAAATGAGTGGTGACAGAACTGCTGGTTTTGGGGGGGACTTTCACACAATACATCACTGGCAGTGCTGTTGAAGCTTGAGAGAAAGCAGTGCTACAAAATGTGCTGCTTCAGAGGGGCCAGCAGCCAGCTAAGGGAGCCAACCCTGTCTCACCCTCCAGGAAGAATGTTTGGTTTAAGAAGTCAGAAACCCTGGAGCTCAACAGTTATCACCTGTTTAGTAACCTCTGTATAATGTCCTGGCAACAGAGAAGCTTCCACTTCCAGATGCAAGGTTGCTGCTGGCTGAGGGACTCTGCCACACACTTGTGAGATCAAGAGCAGACCTGAGGAGACCCATCTGCCACAGCACAGGTGAGGATTACAGAGCAATGCTGCCTTATGCTTAAGGGATTAGATGGTAGCCAGGAGTTCCTTCCACTTTTCCTGAAAGCCAGTGTTAGCTGTTCCCAGGAACTGGTTCAGACTAGGTCAAGGATCACATCCAGCTGTACCTTAGCAGGGAGGAATGTTCAGCCTTGGTCTGCCCTCAGCCCTTCCCCAGCCCTGCAGAACACACTTGATGTTGATAAAACAAAATACCCTGCCTGAGAAGTGTTTCTGGTGTCCAGTACATTCTACATAATTCTAGGGAAATAAACCACCAAAAACAAATCAAGCAGCATCCAGAGTGCCAGAACACCTGCAAATCTGCTGTCTAGTACACAGGACAGTGCTGCTTTGCAGAACGAAGAGAGGAGGATTACTTGCTTCAAGCCACACAAGCTTTGATTACTTTCACCTTCTTAGAGGAACATGAAGAGTTGGAAGAAAAGGAATTCTTCCTCATTACTTCCAAGCTCCATTAGATTCTGCTCCCTGCCTTTCCAATGAGAACATCTTAGAATGGTCACTAGCCCCTTTTCCCTTTAAAAAACACTCCAAGAACAAAAAACATGGTCACACTGGATAGTGAAGGAGTGCCACATTTATACTGACCCACCACATATCCCATCTTCCTTCTGGCAGGTAATGGTCCAGTTTTTAGTCCTTGCTTGTTCACATCATTTTCTGCTTGATCTCTTGACAGAACCAGTCCTCCTGTGGGTCCTTCAGCACTGAGCAGGACAAGACAACCAGATTCCAGGCATACAAGCCAGGTGCTCACACACCACATGGAATCCTGTCCAAAAAAACATGGTTCAGGGTTTCACTGTGGTGTGGTGTACTGGGAAGTACATCCAGAGCAGCCTGGCAGCCAAAACCAGTGAAGTGCAGTAGACAGGACGGTTTACATTGGTTTAGGACTGGTGTAGGAGTTTTTCCAAGACTGGTTTTAGCAGGACAATCACGACTGTTTCTTTTTCTGAGATGAAGAGCTGGAAAGGGAGACTTTCCTACTTTAGTGCAGCACATGGGAGAGGGAGGCAGAGCCTAAGACACCCTGTAGCCTGCTAAAAACACTGGAAGCTTTCCTCTAGAACCCAGTGGGAGTGAGCACATTCAGATCCCGAGGTTTGATATTGTGAGAACGTGGAGATTGTTTCCTCCCATCTGTGCCTGGAATGTCCATTTTGGGTGGCTTGAAGGTGACTGGATCCTCTGTCATCCTTGTAGCCTGAGCACGCATCAGCTCCATTGGGGATGGCTTCTGGGCACCCTTATAGGACTGAATGGTGAACCCTCCTGAAGAAAAAGAAAATCACAGTAAAAACCAGGAAAACCAGTCAAATCCATTTCCTACTGCTGCCAGGTAGTCACTGACACTCAGCACCACAGACAGCAGCTTCGTATCATCTGAAGCTTATTCCACATCAGGGGCTGGCACTTCCAGTCCTGGTTGCATCACACATCAGAGAAAGAGTAAAAAGCTGTCACCTTCACACCCTGCCCCTCCCACTGCAGCTCACTGCAAGTTATTGCTGCTTCCAGATCCTTGGCACAGGTTTTACCCAACTGCTCTATATTTAGGCACAGAAATTATATGACTAACACACATTCCCAAGGTGGTCCTGGAGAACAACAAGGCAAGCAGGATAAGACTCCAGAAAGAGCCAGCAAGTCTGTTGTGTGACAGTTCCCCCCTTGCTCCTGGCAAGGCAGATTTTCAAGGACATACCTGCATCACTGGCTGATTTCTGGACAGCTCTGGGTCCAAAAAAGCTCCATCTTTCAGATGCCAATCTGTCCCCACCACCTTCCATTGCAAAGTCTGAGCCAGTGATAGAAGTAGAGGAACCCTGACTAAACCAACCCCTAAGGAAAAAGAATAATTGAGATGTTTAAAGCATGAGAATAAATACTTCAAGTGACTCCACTATGCCAGAAACTTTTCATGTACTTAAAAAGGGCAATTTAAGAGATCTTAATAGGTTTATTATCACCCAAGGTAATATAAGCATGCTCAAGTTCCACAGGCTTCCAACATTTGGATCTATCCAACACAAATCTTCATCAGGCTCTAATTTCACTCTGTACAGTTCCTCACAGGATAAGAAGGTTATTTGTAGCAGCTCCCACCTCAGCAGCCTGAAGGAAACCAAAGGAGGCAGAGTACCTGCTTTTATGCCTGGGGGAGGAGTGGGGGGTGCTGCTTGGAGTGGACTGAGCAGAAGAATTCTGTTTCTCATCTTTTGTTGTATCTCCATTCTGCATTTTTAGGTTCTGTCAGGAAAGGCAAGAGAAACAGAAGCAACACAGCTTAAATACTGGACATAAGGAACAACACCCAGATTTTTTGTCAAAATTTTTTTTGTTTTTGTTTCTATCACAGGTGATAAAGTGTCACCAGACCTACAGTTGTATCCAGTATTACAATACCTGCATACACCCTCTTAGGTTTCTCTCCACATCAAATGTAAGTGTTTTTAAAGTTCACTTCAGGCTATAGGAAGGAACACCAGCACTCATAGGGAAGTTGTGGATGCAGCAGAGCTCACTTCAGCTACCTGGTAACTGTTCTAAATGCAACAGCACCCATTTGTCTCCAGCACTTATCAGAGCCACAAAACTTTCAGTCCCACCAGTTCTCTAATGAGGGTGAGGCCAGTTCTCACAGAAGGTACAAGGTCAGGAATACCAGACCCTGTGATGCAATTAGTGCACATCAGGATGGAAACACTGCTCTGGAACAGAGATGAACCCGGGCACAAAATAAACAGGAACTGGGTGTATGCAAATCATGTTATTACAAGCTGGACAGTACAAACTGAACTTTGAAGAAGTCATTTGAAGGGCAGTTACAGTTCAAACACAAAACACACAGGGTACCTTGTAATGTTTCCTGTGGCTATTCAAGCCACACTAATGCAATTCATTGACGCAGTTATTCAAACTTTGGCCTGGTGGGAGGGCACTGCAAGAGTTGACTATTAAACTCCAACTGCAGAAATTTTTTAAGAGCTCAGCAGCCCACAGTAACATGTTCATTCAAGACTTTTGTTTTCAGTAAGAAAACAGTTCATCTGGTAACTTCCACAATGGAAATGCACAGTTTACAAGTTTTCTTTGGACACACAGTTGCAGAACTCAACTGCAGGGCACCATAGTTTGATATGACAGTGAAATGTGACAAACTTGAGGAAAAGCTATTTCAAAACTACAAATGCTAATGTTGACTTTAAAATAAAAGTAAGTAAACCTTACTACACAATGAGCTAAAAGCCTACAGAGGATGCAGCTTAAGCAAAGTTTTGGCAACACGCTCCTAAAGTTCTGTCACCAGGTAAATGTTAAACCAGACACATCCTACATAGAGAAATCCAAAGGAAAACAAGCCTTACATGGACTGCCTCAGCCACTCTGTGGTACTTGGTCTCCTCAGTGGTGAGGCCTTTGTGGGGTGTGTAGCCAGCTTCCCTCAGCCCTGCCTGCTGCTCAAAGCGCTGGATGCTCTCCTGAGTCTGCTCTGGAACACACAAGAGCACAAATTCACACAGAAATGCCACCACAAGCAGTTCTAGCAAAGGCAGCTCCAGCAACTGAGTGCAAATCCTTTTTTTCAATCATTCTCAAATTGTAACAAGCTGAAGCAGAAAGATGAAGCTGGTGAAATATTCTGACTTGACAACTACCCTGAGACACAGGGCAAAGTCAGATGAGCAGTGATTTGTCCCAGATCACCAGATACATCACAAATGCCACACCTGGAATTAATCCCATCTCATCCCAGACACTCCATCACTCCTACTTACAACTTCATAAATCTAGGAGAATCCAATAAGTTGGACACTTTAAGTGGTCCGCTGCATTCAAGGGAGCCTTGCAGATCATGTTTTAAAGACTCCCAGTGATTTTACATCAGGTAAAATAAGCTTTTTAATCCAGATACAGAGTCAGCATCTAATACACTGATATCAACTTCAGTTCTGAAAAACATAAGCACTTTCTCCAAAGCCCAGTGTAAGATGTTCACTCCCTAGTGGAATGAGGAGAAAAGTCAAAAGTAATCAGAGCACAGAAAGGTTAGGGGGAAAGCCCATTGTTTTCTTTAAAACAGATAACACTTCCCATCTTATTTTCAGATCCCTGTTATGTGTAGCTGCTGAAAGAAGAGGCAGCACAGACAGATTAACACCAAAATAATTCCTCTTATTGCAAAAGGGCACATCTTCTCTGCAAACATAACTGACCCAATGTTATTTTAAAGCATCATGATTTATGTTTAGAAGTGCTGCAGTTACAAGGCAGCTGCTGCTATTAACAACACCAGTGCCAGCAAGTGCTCCATTAGCACAGTGTGTCAGCTCTCCTCACTACTTGGGTTAATGGCAGAGCTCTGCCTGTCATTCAGAAATAGCAAGTTAATAAGCAAACAGAGCAGCAGCAGCCTCTGCACTCCAGCAACACGGACTGCAGTGTCCTGTCAGCAAACAACAAACTCTGCACTCTTCCCCTGCCCCTGGAAACACAAAAGCACCACATGTGGCCTACTCCCCAGCTCCTTGCTTCCTTCTAGAAACATCCTGTGAAAAAAACAAACTCACACAGCACCAGAGCAGAGCCAGTCTGAACCCAAGAGTTCTCCAGGGATTATCCTGAGGCATCACCAAGCTGGAGCACCCTCAGTGCCCAACCCACGGATGAGAGTGTGAGAGGCGAGTTCTTACTTGTGATGAGGGAGTTCATGATGATGTGAGTGGCCTTGGCCTTCACCACAGGCACCTTGTTGACACTTTCTGTGGATGATGAAGGAGTTATGACAGGTTTCATGTTGGCATCCCCTTCCTCATCCTGTGGGGAAGCAGCAGGGGACAGTTTGAGATGGGGAAGTATCTCAGCACCTGGCCAGGCCACATCTCTAACTACAAGTGAGACAAGGCCATGCAGCTCTGGCAGCCAGCCTTCATCCCATGGGAGAAATCCCTATACTGTGCTCACTGCAGCCCAGGAATGTTCAGAACCTTGGAATTCATAGCAATGAACAAGCAACTTGCATCCAACATCTGAACACCTACCAGGCTCAGAGCAAACAAGTTGTTAGTCCAAGTATAAAAAGGTCAAACAGGAAAGAAGCCAGAACATCTGTTCTTCTCCTAAATGCAAATTGGACTTCAAGGTCAACTGGGCAAAAGCACCAAGAGCAGCTTCCACAGGCAGCTCAAGCACCAGCTGTTCACAGAATGGCAGTCACAGAGCAGAGCCTGGAGTGAACAGCTTGTTTTCCCACCTCATTCCTTCTATGTTTCTTGCTCAGTGTGTCCAGTGGTCACAGTTCTACCACTGACCACGAGACCCCAGCAAAGAAACAGAAAATACTAGAAAATCAAATATCCTGTGAAACACTGACTTCCTTCTCCCAGCACAGGAGTTCCCTGACTGGAGAGTTTACTTTTTGTACCAAACCACAAGTTTTGGTTGTCTGCCACAAGAGACTTAAAAACCAAGGAGGTATAAAGTACAGGTTAAGCTCAAAGGGATGCAGAATTACGTACTTCCACCCAACAACATTTAGCTTAATTTCAAACTTAGAAAACAACCTCTAAACTTAAAAGGGCTAGTCCTGCACTCAAAGCATAGAATCCCAGAATGGTTTGGGTTGGAAGGGATCTTAAAGATCATCCAGTTCCAACCCCCTGCCATGATGGGGGGACACCTTCCACAAGAGCAGCTTGTTCAGAGCTCCCGCCAACCTGGCCTTGAACACTTCTAGGGATGAGGCAGCCACAGGTTCTCTGTGCAAACTCTGCCAGTGCCTCACCACCCTTATTCTAAAGGATTTACATCCAACCTAAACCAGCCTTATGCTCTAGTTTAATCACACAGAATGTCTAGGTTGGAAGAGACCTTCAAGATCACCGAGTCCAACCCGTGCCCTAACACCTCAACTAGATTGGCACACCTGGCTGCTGGGGTTTTCTTAACCACAAACACGGAGGAGACGCTCAGCACACGCTTGTCCCACGCACACCTCCGTGTGCCCAGAGCAAGGCCAGGCAGCGGGGCCGGGCTCTGTCCCCAACCCCTCCCGAGGGTCCTGCTGCGAGGGCAGCGCCAGCCAGGCAGAAGGGGTGTACGGATGGGGGGGATGCCAGGAGAGGGGTGCCAGAGCTGCGGGGTACCCCAGGACATGCCGGGGCCAGCCGGGCCCGTACCTTCGAGAGCTCCTGGTACTTGCGCTCGGGGATGACCGGCTGCTTCCAGAGCACGCTGGCGCACAGATCGGCGGGCGGCGGCGTCATGGGCGCCGTGTCCTCCAGGGCATCATCGTAGCTGAAGGCGCGGCGTGGAACGCCGAGGGGCAGCGACATCCTGCCCGAGCGGGCCCCGCCGCGCGGCTCCAGCGCTGCGGAGAGAGCGCAGCGCTCAGCGCCCGCCGCCGCGCCCGACCGAGGCCGGCGGGGAGCGCGTGGGGAACCTTACCGGGAGCGTCGGGCTGCCCTGAGCTCATGGCGGAGGCTCAGCGGGGCTCGGCGAGGGGCAGCAGGGCCAGGCCCGGAGCGGCCATAGCGGAGGCTCCGCGCGTCGCCTCAGCCGGGCTGAGCGCCGCCTGCGGGGGCGCTCTTATAGGGGCGCGCTCTCGTGAGATGTGGCCGTTCCGCGCGGGGCACGCTGGGAGGTGTAGTTCGGGCGGAGAGGCCCGGCCGGGTCCCCAGCGGGTCCCTAGCGCACCCACGGCCCTGGTGGCGGCGCTGGGGTCGTGTCCTGCCCACATGTCCTGTCCTCCTGCAGACAGGAGGTTGCTGGCTCAGCCCACAGGGCGCTAGGTCGTGGAAAACCAATCCTGGAAGCTAGCAAGCCCCTCAGGGAGCAGGAGTAGGTGGCAGACAGTGTCACTGTGACACCTTTTCTACAGCTGCTCCTTCCTCTTAACAATGAAACGGTGACCTCTCTGCTGCCCTCCAGTTCCTCGGCAGGAAAGGAACCCCAGCCTGCTCTCCCAAGCTGCAGGCACGGAGGAGGAAGGAAGCAGCACGTGGCCCTGCTCCAACTTACGCTGCCTACAGGATAATCAGCGAAAGTCCAAGTGCTGCCCACACCCAGCCTTGTCACCACAGAGGGTGACACGTGCCCAATGCCAGCATCACACAGGCTGGCACCAGGAGCTCTCCAAAACAGGGCTGCACCAAGCAAGAGCCCATGAACAAGACATTCACAAGCAGCTAGAAAGAGTATTTTATTTCACCAAAGCTAAAGAAATGCTGGCTGCCACACAGAAAGAGAGTAGAACAGCACAATCAGTGCTGGTGCCAAAAGAGTCTTTCATGGATAGTTATAACCATCTCTGCCTAGTGAGGGTCCTTCCTCCATCACCAGAGGCTGTTTCAGTTTGGAAAATGCTCATGTCAAGCCTGCACTTCCAGGTAAACCTGAGGAAAAAGAGCAGTCACTGCACTTCCATTTTTTCTGGATTGAGTGATGCAATGAAATTCTTGTACTCCTCGGGATAGAAATTCTTGTACACATTGATCTTTCTCTTAATCTGTTTGGGAGTATCCTGGTAGTAGTTCTTCTCATCCCGAGCCATTTCCTGTGACAAAGGAGGAGGTAAGTCAGAGGAGCAGCCCCAAGAGCAAACACCAAACCAGCCCACCCACGCCAGTGTGATCACTGCCTGATTCAGACAGGGAGCTGGCCACAGTTCAAAGCATTTTTTTCCCTTAAGAATCAGCTGACTGCAAAACAGGATCCAGGACAGAAAGGATTAGAGGTTTCATGCTGCTGATGGGAAGATCCAGGAGTGAATCACTCTGAGTGCTCCTTGCACTGGAATGTACCTTGTAGTTCTCCCCGTGGTTCTGGATCATGTATCGCACATAGTCTATGAGGTCTCGTGAGAGCGTGTTGGACTTCTTCTCAGGGAGGCTGGCCTCCAATTCCATCTCTAGGCAGAGGGCACAGGTAGCATGAGGGAGGGCAAGGAAGCAACACCTCAGAGGTCCCCAATCTTCCCCCAAGGCTGACTCCAGCCACACAGCTTGGCTGCTGCTGCATGCAGGGATGTTTCCCAGAATGACAGTGCAAGAAAATGGCCCAGACAACAGCCCTCTGCTCAGGCTGCAGGCATCCAGACCCACACTGCAGCTCTTCTCCAGCTCACACAGGAGGAGCAGACCCTTTCAGCCCAGGCTGCAGAGTGTGACACTCAGAGCTGCCCAGCCCACCACTGAAACATGAGGTACTGCCTCCATGGCTCACTGTCACCCTGGACCCAGTGACAAGAGCCCTCTTGAGGCTGCAGGGCCTCAAACACTGTGGAAAAGACACGCTCCTCCACAGGACTAGATAAGAAATAACACCCTTCCCTACCCCTGGGACAGCACAGGATGACAAAATAACCCAGGTGGGTTTAGGAGAACCCCAAATGCAGCACTGACCATTCACCACGTACGGCTTCCGCACTATTTTCTTTCCTGGCTGTGGTCCGTCGCTTTCCACTTCCACCCCCTGAATTATAGCAGAGAAAAGACAAATGAAGAAAAGCCCATTTGGAAGAGTGCTGTGTCCCCACACGTTGTTCCCAAAACTCCAAACTGTTTCTACACGGCTGCAAGGGGCAGGAAATCCCAGCTGGTTTAAGCAGAGCCATTAAACTGGCTTGTGGGTGAGGCTGTCAGCTGAGAAACACTGTGTGAAAGGAGACAAATGGCAGACAAGGTCATTCCTACTTTTTCCTTGAGTTTCTTGGAGCCACCTTTCACCTGAAAGTGTTGCCCTCTTATGCAGATGAGCCAGGCTGGAACTGCTGCACACAAAGAGCCCTTCTTTGTTATCAGGAGCAACTTGGCTGCAGTGTTCCCAACCCCACCTGTCTCTGGCAAGTCCCAGGAGATGGACTGACGTTTTTTATATTTGTTCTAAAGTCCATTATGCCTCCGGAGCGCTGTAGCTCGTTCCCACGCCAGAATCTTGTTGAGATAAGCATGTAGATCAAGATAAGAAACGTGTCCACCGCCAGAGACTCATCCAGAGCCACCTGCCCCGTGCTGCGAGGGTACCTCCCCCTACAAAGGAGCGGTCCCGGCCAAACCCTTCCTTACCAACAGCTTCTTCGGGATGGGGACAGCCTTGTTGGGATCCTCGGCCAAGCCCATCTCGGCCAGGTTCTGCGCCACCGACTTGTGCGGGTCCCAGGCATGGCGGATGTGAGAGCTGCGTAGGGATAAGGGACATCACGGCTGTGTCCCCCAGCCCGCGGCGGTGCGCGGCCCCCTCCCCACCGACACGTGGAGCGGCTCCAGGCCGCCCTGCCCCAGCCCACGCTGGCCCCCCGTGTCCCCGGCGCTCACCAGGCGATGCGGGGCGCGGCGCGGCGGCGGGCGCTGCGGTAGAGCCGCTTGCGGTTGAGGTTGTAGGAGTATTTGTGCCGCCGGCTCTTCCCCTTGGCCTTCGGCATGGCGGACACGCGCGGGCTGGCCACGGGGCTGCGGCGCGCGCCCCGGGGCACCGCGGGAAGTGTAGTTCCGAGACAGCAGCGCCGCGCCGTAAGCGTGCGCGTCGGACTGCAACCCCCGGCATGCACTGCCTCGGAGGCGGGGGCTACGGCAGCCGGAAAGGGCCGTTGTTGTCACCTTGGCCATGGCGGCCGGGCCGCCCCCGCCGCTGGAGCCCAGCCCGTTCCCCACGTTCCCTGAGGAGGGATTCGCGGAGAAGTTCCTGCGCAAGACCCGCGAGAACCCCCTGGTGCCCCTCGGTGAGGGTGGGGCGGGGGGTGGCGGGACGGAGGCTGAGGGAGGGGCGCGGGCCGGCGCGATGGTCGCTGGTGAGGGGCCAGTCCCCCGGCCCGGGCCGGCTGCCCCCCGGGAGGGCGCGGCTCGGGTTTGGCAGTGCGGCGGAATCGGCCCGCAGCGCTCAGGCCCGGCGGAAGCCGCGCCTCACAGCCCCGTCCTTCCCCGCAGGCTGCCTGTGCACCGTCAGTGTCCTGATCTACGGCGTGATCTGCTTCAAGAAAGGCAACACTCGGCGCTCCCAGCTGATGATGCGGGCGCGTGTCCTAGCCCAGGGCTTCACCTTCGCCGCCCTGCTGGGGGGCATGGTGGCCACGGCTGTCAAATCCCGACAGTGACATCGGACAACAGCGAAGCTGCGGCCACGGGCAAGCGTCTACCGGTAGCCATGGCTGGAAAGATGGAGTTTTCTGAGACTGTTGCAATGTCTCGGTAGAGCAAGTTCTGGAGCACTGGAAATAAGATGAATACACTCTGTGATTAACATGTCATTTAGACTGTGGCTTTTTTTTTTTTTTTTGTTTCCCCTAGCGCTCACCCTCCTGCAGCACTGAGGCTGCATGTCACTAAGGCTCACCACCCCTGTCAGACTTCTTGAGAGCTTGATGCTCTCATAGGCTGATAAAATTGTGTCATCTTGGTCGTGGTCTGAGGTGTGGTTGTAGTCAGGCAGTGACCAGCATCTGAGAAATGAGCTGCCCACGAGGAAGGAACCGCTGCTTATGGCTTGGTCCTGGCAGGACAGAGTCCCTAGGCAGCGGGGGAGGCAGTTTGGGAGGTTTGTGTGACCTGTTCTATTGAAACTGGTGAGTAATAAAGTTAATTGCAGCGAGATTCTGACAGATAGTGGATTGCAGAGCACTGAGAAGCTGAGAAGAACAGTAAACAGTGCAGGGAGAAGAAGGAGTGGGCATGGCTGTCTTGAAGCTGTGGTGATGCAAGAAGAAACAAGACATGAAACTCCCGTGAAAACAAACTTGCATTTCTGAAGTGGAGTCTGGCTGTGTTCTGTGGGATGTGCTGCTGCTTTGGCTGTTCTTGCTGAGGAGTCAGCAACACCTTCTCCTAGGGAGCTGCAGTGCCTGTATCCTGACAAACATGGTCCCGCTGCTGGCTTTGGATCATACCAGGGGGTTTGGTGATCCATGAGGCTTCACTCTCTCATGTCAGGGCTGTAGAGCTGGAAGACATGGGGCCACACTCTCTGCTCATTGCACTGAGACTGCAGCACCTGCAGGGGAAGGGGCACAGACACCTCTGCCTGTGCTGAAACACCTCACCATGCAGCCCGAGCTGTTTCCAGGTTTTGTTTTGTGAGTTGGTGCCTGTGCCCTGAGTCCTTACAAGGGTGGGCTGAGGGCTGGGCTGACCCCTCTATCTGCAAGATAGATATCTGCAATCCACAAGCACGTGGATTGTCCTGTCCAGGGAACTGTGCTGGTGGGCCTTGGCAAGGAGAGAGAGAAGGCTCTTGCTCACCAGAGCTGACCTCTGAGACGTGAGGGTGAGCAACAAGCCATTGCCAGTGCTGAGCAGGGTGAGCTGCACCTCAGCACTGGGGAGCCCAGGGCCTGTCTCCCCTCTCCAGCTGCCTGCACAGGACATCTTTCCCAGAGGAAACTGCTTCTGGCTGCCTCACTGGCACTTCCAGCCCAGCCAGCCTGGGGCAGGGCTGTGAGGAGCAGCACGTGGCTAGATCCATAAGCACAATCCCTGGGCAGCTGGAGAAGGGCGCAGTGGATAGGGGAGCAGCTCGGCCTGTTTGGACAAGCCAGAGGTTGCAGTTCCTTGGGGACAGAGCCAAGCCCCAGGTCCTGCTGCCACTGCTTTGGCCCCATCCGAGCACAAACCCTCTGGCCTTCCCCTCACTCCTATTTTTTCCTGTAGGATGTTTCTCCTCCAGCCCCATCCTTTCCACAGGAGGCTTCATGGCTGTGGGTTCTCCTAAACACAGCGTGCGTCCCTAACGCAGAAAGATGACAGTGCCCTGTAGGATTGGAGATGTTGGTTTATTGTAACAGGTAATTTGGACAGTCACAGATAC
Source organism: Leptocoma aspasia (assembly GCA_013399835.1). Classification (NCBI taxonomy): domain Eukaryota; kingdom Metazoa; phylum Chordata; class Aves; order Passeriformes; family Nectariniidae; genus Leptocoma; species Leptocoma aspasia. The sequence continues at coordinate 205,167 of VXAX01005267.1, read as the reverse complement.
CAAAGCTGAGGGGATGTAGAACAGCTGTGGGCACGGCTCCCCGAGAGCTGCCCTGGCCTGACACGGACCACATGGCAGCTGGGACACCCAGGGGCCCAGCTGCCTGCAGGGGCTGGAGGGACAGAGCATGGGGCTGGGGGGGCATATTGCCCCCCTACAAGTAGCCAGGGGTGGTTCCTGCTGCTCTGCAATGAAAGGCTGAGGCAGGCAGCTGAGTCCCCAGGTGTCCTGCAGCACAGCAGAGCTGCCTACGCATGCTGGAGTTCAGGGGGGCTGGGCAGGAACGATCAGCCCTATGGGCAGGGGGCACAGTCCCAACACACACGACCAAGTGATTCCCTACACACCCACTGACCTTCCCAGCCCACTGATGAGATCATGCCCCAGAGCCATGGGTGCCCAGGCACCCCCCACAGCTGCAGCAGCAGGACTGGTGACATTCTGGCCCTGGAGCCACAGCTGCAGGGCAGGAGAGCTCTGCACACTTGATTTCCAGCTGAGCAGGGCTCTGCCAAGGGGCTCAGGTGAGTGTTTTGTGGGCTCTGCTCTGTGTCCCCCCTAGCTGCTGCAAGCTGTTCCCAAGCCCTCAACAGGCCAGACCCGGAGCACCAGCTCAAGGCTGTCCCTCTCCTGCTACCCGAGAGTTGTGCAGGTTCCCAGGACTGGTGCCATCCCTGCCAAGCAGAGGAAAGTTTGAGCAGGGAGCAGGACTGAGGCATCTCCCTACACTGCCTTAGGTGGGCAAATCCAGGGGGGCAGAGCAACTGTGGACAGATGTGCAGGTTGTTCTCAGGACCAGTACAAGCCCCAGCACCAGAACTCTGCCCAACCCTGCTCTGGGCCCCACAGAAGCTGGACCTTCCTACCTCCTCCCCTGCAACTACACAGCCTCCATCTCCCATTCGGGTAGCAAGGGAAGGAGCAGAGCACAGCCAAGGGTCCCCCAAAAGCCTGGCATCCCACATTCCCAACTGCTGGTGTTCATGGGGGAAGGACAGGAAACATCCTCTACACTCCCCCCATAGTCCCTTCCCAGTGGCCTGCACCACTGTGCTGCCAGCACTGCAGGACAGATGGGACATGGACACTGGAGCCCCACCAACATTTTGGGGCATAGCCAGGCTGGGCAGAGTTCTGATGGGCTTGGGGCAGCCGCTGGCAGTCCAGGCTCAAACTGGGTGCCTGTACTCACATTCCTCAGTCCCTGCCAGTCTGGCAGTACCATGCTGCAGCCATGCTCCCTGCAGGACCCAGCAGTGTGGAGCCAAGCTAGGGCTGTTTCTCCACCCTCCCAAGCCCGCTCCAGCTCTGCTCTAAATCCCATGGGAAAGGCAGACAGCAGCCCAGGATCCCACTGGGATCCCTGCTTCAGGGCAAGGACTGAGGCCTGGACATGGGGCTGCCAGGACAGCTGCAGGCAGGTTTAGTCCCAGCACAGGGTTGAAGTGGGGAACACAGGATGGGATATTCCCTGCATTTAGCCAGGCCCTCAGACACAACCTCCTGAAGAGCCTGGGCTGGGGCTTCCCCACTAACTCAGCTCTGCCACCCAGTGCCACTTTCCCGGGGAAATGCCACAGTGATTTATAAATAAGTGTAAAAAGAGACCAATGCACCTTTTAAGCAAAGGAAAACCATGGGGAGAGTTATACAACCAGTGACTCGAGCACAGCCGAGGCGCAGATCAGGGATCAGGCAGTGGGAGGCCCTTCCTGGGCGAGCCCCTGAAGCTGCCTGGCTCAGTGAGCCCAGCCATGCCCGCTGTGCTCCCGGCTGTGCCAGGCACAGCTAACGGGACAGGGGCGTCTGTTTCAGGGAGATGAGCACCGAGCGCATCCGTGAGACATCCTTGCTCTGCTTGCTGCTCTTGGGGTTGAAATCACACAGCTGGGCCACCTTCTCCCACTCAGAGCCTGGGGTCTCCTCCTTGGACTCCTTCAGGAATGCTTCCTCCGAGGCCCTGCAAAGATATTGAGGGTTGTCACTGGCAGACCCCTTCCCAAGGAGACTCTCCCTTCTGTCTTAAAAACTCTTGTGTCCCTGCTTCCTGTCCCTTTCCTCCAGCTGATGAGCTCAGTGTCCTCTGTGACCGAGAGACACACGATGCTCAAGTCTGCCTTTGGCTGGCCTCACCCAAAACATCATTCATCCAGGGGTGCAGGAGTATCTGCCTGCTCCCAAGACTTCACTCCCCAGAGCCATCCCCAAAAAGGCGTAAGAGCCCACGGCTTTGCATCTTCCACCAGCTCCTACAGAGGCATTTCTAGGAGCTCCACTCGTCTCCTAGAACTCCACCATTTGGAGACACTCAGCTGCATCATCCTCCCTCTAGTACCTCACCAGCCCAGTACCTCCCAGCATCCCCCATTCCCTTGGCTGGGCAGGCAGTGCTGGGGCCGGGGCCCCCGGAGCCTGCTGGGCAGGATATGGTCTGTAAGAGGAACATACACGTAGCCAATGACATCGGCGTCCGGCTGCTGGTAAAAGGCTTTGTCAGCGATCCTAGCCCCAGGCACAGAGAAAGAGAGAGTGGAGCGGAGCGACAGGCAGGCAGAGGGTTAGAAAGAGAGAACAGAAGGTGTTAGTCCTCCCAAAGAGTGACCCACACACTGCAGCACACCAGGAGAACCTGGAGCCCAACCCTGCCCCCCTGCAAGCCCCATGCAGGGGCAGGAGGCACCAAGATCCCAGTGTGGCTCCAGCCAGAGCGGCTCTGCACAGCCACCAGAGCCACTCCAAGACCTAGGGTCTCTCCCCGTGCTTGGCAAGGCTCTGTCCCTGCAGGGCTGGGCCCCACTGTGATGGAAGAGGCCCTCAAACATCCCAGGAAGGCAGACAGTCCTCTTGGCCATGCTGACCCCAACATACCTGTTGTTTGCTCTGTTCTTCTCCATCTGCTCATTCTGACGCAGGTTCCACTCCTCCAGGTCCTTCTTGGCCTTCTCACGCCATTCCTGCTCAGTCACCTTCGATGCCGCATCTAAGGCCCGAGTGAGACAGAGCCCATCAGCCACACCAGCACCTGCTGCGTGTGCTGGGCAGCCCCTCAGCAGGCAGGACAGCTGCAGCCCCTCAGACCTGTCCCCAGTCCCCACCAATGCTGGCCAAAAGGCACCACTGCCCCAAGGATAGCAGATCTTTGGCAGGGGCATGAGACATCTCTCTGGGATGCAGCAGGGTCACCAAGAAGTGAGGGCCCCCAAGGGCCCTGACCACCATGTCACAAGGTGCCACAAGCACAGGGGGCTACACATGGCCTTGGGTCTCACCCAGCTCCTCCAGGCGTTTCTTCTGCTCCTCCCTCCACTTGCGGATGCTCTCGGGTTCCTGGGTCAGCCGGTCGGCCTTGGCTATGGCTGCGTAGGCATCCGTGGGGCCGTTGGACTCCTGCAGCACATGAGCACCTCACCATCAGCACCAGTGTTTCCAAGAGCCCAGCCCAGCCACCTCCAAGGGCTGGCAGCAGTCAGGACTCCACACTCCCAGCACTGACAAGCCAAGATAGGAGGTAGGAGGGGTGAGAGCTTGGGACATGAGGGACAGTGTTCCCAAAGTGCTGCTCAAGCTGCTGTCCCAGCCTCAGGCCCTGTCACCTAAAGCCTCCCCAGCATTTCTCCTTGACTTACTGCTCGCTGCCACTGCAACTCTTGTATCCTCCAGGCAGCCCCACTGCACAGGGCAGACACTGGCCTTGGAACTGCTCCCCAGGGATTCCCTGGCCCTCAGTGGGTCCAGGCAGCTCCGGGACTGAGCTGCTTCCCTTGCACCTGAGCTGAGCGCCCTGCCAGGCCCAGCACCTCCCCTAACACCTTCCACTGGCCAGATGCCCAGTCTGACACCAAGCTCAGCAATGGGATTACAGCTTTCTTCCAAGAGCCTCAATCTAATTAAGTCTGTCCCATTCCTGATGCGATTATCATCCTGTAAACCAGGCATGGGCAGTGCATATGCCCCACTGCCGGGCACCAAGTGGGGTGAAGGGCTTGTTAGACACTGGCACTGCTGACAGCAGAGCTGGGCTTCAGGCTCCCAAAGGGATCTGAGACCCAGGTGAGTCCCCCCAAAAGGCCCTTGGCCACAGGGCAAGTGGTTTTCATGGGAGGTCCAAGTCCCATGGTAGCCATATCCTGACTCTGGCCTCTGTCAAGAGATGCTCCTGCCTGCCCCAGAGGCCTCCAGATGCTACCCAGGCTGAAGAGAGGGGACTTCTGTGGGGAATGGACAATTTGTCACCTGCTCTTAAGGCCCAGGCACTCCTTCATGGCACAAGCCACCTGCAAACAGATGTGGGGCAGGTCATGGCAGGTGGGGCACATCTTCTCTTCAAAGAGAATGGAGCAGGCAGGACTCCCACAGGAGACCCAGACCTTTCCAGGAGCACCGTAGCTGTTCTGCAGCTGGATAGCAAACTCCAGTCAATGCTGGGGGCAGAGCAGCAGAATGCTGGCCCCACACCCACCCAATCTCCCTTAGCAGCCCCGGGCCAGCAAAAGGCTGAGCTCTCACCTGAAAGACATCTCCATTGACAGTGGCTCCTCCATTCTGGAAACCTGATCAAGGAAGAGAGTAGGAAAAACACAACTATGGCAGCTGCAGGTGATCCCAGAGGGGCTGGTGTTCATGAAATTACATCAGATCAGGTCCTGGGAGTTTGTCTGTGCCTTTTTCAGCCCAGCACACCCTCCCAAGTGTCCTGTCCTTGGTGGGATTCAGTGAGCACCTCCCACACAAACCTCTGCAGGCATTTACATCTTTATGGTGTTTTCACTGGTGTTTAATCTTATCTGAAGATTAGGGAAACTACTCCAGCACAAGACTGACACAGGCTGGTGCTCTGACTGTAGAAACAGAACCTGACCAACCCCAACCTGCAGAGGCTGCCGATGGACACAGCTGATCCAGGAGCTGCCAGCCAAGTGCCAAGGCAACTCTCCAGGGACACAGCCCATGGAAACACTCCTTGTGCTCCACCACGACAGAAGGGCATGCCTGCAGGCCAAGGTCCTTGGGAGCCCACCTGGGATGAGCTGCAAGGTCAGGGTTGGTAATAGGCACCCATCTGCCCCCACAGCCCGAGAGAGCTGCACACCTGGGTCACAAAGCCAGCCCAGGCAGGGGGCTTTGTGCTGCCAGGAGAGAAAAGGCTCTGAAGGAGTCGCACTCCAGGCCCTGAGTTGAGTGACCACAGGGCTTCCCCTGCCCAACCAGCTGCAGAGACAGACACAGTGAAGCTCAGGCCAGCACCGTCCCCAGAGTGCTCACCCCCGTGACTACACCCAGCTCCAGCCTGTCTAACTGCATTTATCACTGTGGCTGCCAACACCTCTCCAGGCCCAGATCTGCCTCCATAACCCTTGTGTGCAGAGCTCAGAAACCACTGCTCCACAGCCAGCATGAGCAGACCCTGTGGGGCTGGGTTAGGGGAAGGAGTCAGAGCCCTGTGGCAACTGTGCCCCTATGTCCATACAGAGAGCAGATGCCAGAGCCCCTGCAGACTGGAGGCAAGAGATCAGAATTAGCACATTCTACCTGCAGGGCCTGGGACCACAACGTTCCCAATGGCAATGTCTTCCATTTTGCATCCCAAAGGGCTCTCCTATCTGTGGGGACAGTGACAAGGCTGTCATTGCTCCTCAGTGCCGCCTGGATGTCTTTTACATTGCCATAGCTGGGAGCACTGAAACATGGAGTCGGGAGTCCATCCAACCCGGGAAACCCAGCACAAGGGAGAGAAATCGCCCCACGGCTGGCACATCCCAGCTCAGGATTCACCCTACGTCCCCGAGGTTCGAGAAGCCCTTTGGGTACAAGCACAGGCCCAGCACATCCTTGCTAGGATGCCAACCTGGTACACAGGATCACCGCGCCACCGGCCCATGAGGCACAGCACAGATCCCGTCACCCACCGGGGATGCTGTGCATCCCCCGGGGACCCCAGCCCCGCGTGGATGCGGCCCGGAGGACCCTTCCCTGCCTTCGGGGCAGAAGGGGGCACAGCCCTCTGTTACCTCACGAGGTCGGGAGCCCGCCCGTACCCAACGAGAGCGCAGCAGGGCGGCCCCCGCGGGCGTGCTCACCCTGTTCCGGCGGGGCCGCCTGCCCGCCCGGGGCGGCGGCCGCCTCGCCGTCGGTCGGCCCGAAGCCCTCATCGTTCTCGATGCCCGCGATCTCGCTCTCCTGCTGGGCCAGAAAGGCGGCCGCCGGGTCCTCCTCGGCGCCAGCGCCCTCAGATGAGGAAAAGAAGCCGAAGTCGTCGGCCATGACCGGCCCGCCCGCGCCGCTCCCGGTCCGGCTGCGCGGCTCGGCTGGGCTGGGCCCGACTGTGCCCGGGCGGAGCTGTCGCTGTCACTGCGGCGGCGGGCGGGGCAGCCGCACCGCCATCAGCGCCGGGGCGGGCCCGCGGGCGCGTCCCGCCTCCCC
>VXAX01005267.1:183056-198724 GCA_013399835.1 Leptocoma aspasia | reverse complement strand
CAGCGGGCACGGGGAGCCGGGGCTGCCCGCCTGCCTACCCTGGGGCTCGAGTGACCGCGGTCCCGCCGCGCCGACCCCTCACGCGGGCGCTCGTAGCTGCGGGTGGGAGCGGGGGCCCTTCACAGCCTCCTCCATCTTAGCGGCCGCCGCCATCTTGGGCCCGGCGCACGGGCGGCCCAGCGGGACGAGGGGTGCCGGGCAGGACCCACCCGGCGGGACCGGAGGTAGCGGGCAGGACCCACCCGACGGGACCGAAGGTGCCCGGGCAGGACCCACTCGGTGTCCGGCAGCCCCCGCGGTGACGGGAACACCGCCAGCTCCCGGCGCTCTTCGGCTCACATCCCCCCGCCCCTCTTGGGCTCAGGGCCCGCTTCCCACAGCAACAGGCTGCCCCCTCATCCCCGGCCTGTTCCGGGAACACCCGAGCAGCCCTTGGCACGCTTCGGAACTCCTCGTGTGTCCGCCGGGAACACCCGAGCGGTGCTCGGCACACTTCGGAACTTTACGCGAGCCCGCCGGGGACACCCGAGAGCGGCCACCGCCGCCGATGGGATTCGGGCATCTCCGGACAGGCCCTAGAGCACTTCGGATTTGTCCGGAATGCGGTCCAGCAGTTCCGGCGGCGGCCGATAAACAGCCATTGGCAGCGGCGCGCGGGGCTGGGGTGGAAGTGTGGGCGGGCAACGTCACTTCCGGAGAGTGACGGAGCGGCGGGTCAGAGGCGGCGGCAAAATGGCGGCGCCTGAGGAACGGGAGCTGACGGCGGAACAGACCGAGAAGCTGCTGCAGTTCCAGGTGCCACGTCCCGGGGGGCCCGCGCCGGCCGGCGGGAGCGGGGGAGGCGGTGCATGGACACGGAACGGGCTGAGTTGGGCCCGCCCCGCCGGCGCTGGGGGGTACGGGGCCCACAGAGCCGGGTAGGCCCGTCCTGGAGCGGGGTGTCGGGCTGGGCATGCGGGGACGGTGAGAGGAGAGACACCTGTGGTCCCAGTCCTGGCCGGGGTGAGTGAGAGATCCGTGCCCTTAACACTTTGTCGGGGCCATGTTCTGTCATCGCTAACTGGGGAGGCGAGAGGTGGCTGCTGAGTAAACTCCGTGCGGGAAAAACTCATTGGTAAGTCCCGGCCATTTTAATTAGTCTGAAAATTTTCCTTGTCGTAGCCAGAGAGCCTTTCCTGGCACCGAGGGAGAGTTATGCAGTGGGTTTCTGTGGAACGTGGTTCCTGCCCCTCGGGATTGGGTAACGCCGCTGGAGACTGCAGTGATCCAATCTGTGTCTGCTACACAGCACAGGCAGGGTCCCTTAACCTTTGGTTTGCGAGGCCTGAGGCTGTATAGCGGATGAATGATCATAAACACAATCTGAAGATGTGGTTTATTGGGGAGAAAACAGTGCTGGGCAGCTGAAATACTTAGGGCTGCTGAGTGATGAGTAATTAAATGTGCTGAGCAATGAAAATTACCTTCAGGTGTCTTGGGTTTGTTTGTGAGCTGTAGGACATCATGTGGCATCCCTTGGATTGCAGTTCTTCCACAAAGACCTTGATTACTTTTAGGAGTGTTTCGTCTGATTTTGTTGCTTTACATTATTTTTTTAAGACTGTGCATTGGAAGTGTGGTGATGTAACTGTAGATCTAAAGGGACTCCAGAGGCAAATGGCCCTGCCCTCCCCAGGTGAGACAGTGCAGGTGTTCATCATTCCACACATTGGCTTCCCAAGCCTTCACCTGATTCACAGCCCCCAGACTGAATTAATGTGCTGAGGTGTTTTCCCATGACTGGACCTATGAGGAAACTTGCTTTACAGATGTCCCCTCTAAGTCTGCTGCAAATTGAGCTGTTTGGGCAGTCAGATTAAATACAGATAAAAGGCACAGAGCAGTGTTAACTGTTGCTGTCCCTGCTGTGCTGCCTGGTGAGTAGGTCAGGGTTTTGCACATATAAATGTGCAAAAGGTCCCACTCTCTTGCTGTGAGATATTCTGGTTCTTGCTCATCTGCTTAATCTGGACAGGTATGACCAGCTGCTCTCACCACTGCCCCTGCTGTTATTTTCAAACCCCTGTGGGCAGCTGGGAAGTGAAGTAATCCTGTTTCCCAATGCTACCTGGTGTTGTCAGGGACAGAGGGCTGCCAGGGAACCAGAAGGAGGCAGAAAGAGGGATTCATGCTTTAGTCCAGCTTTCTGTCAACTTCTGGTTTGAGGCACAGGGAAACACTCCTCAGACTGTAAAGGGGAGACATTTTTTCAGTTAGAACACAGCTGTGCAGAGCCAGATGTGAAAGCTGTGGTCCAGAAGGCTTGGATACCAGCCAGGATCCTCACTCTTCTGTCTTCTGGGCTGTGTTGGATCAGCTTTCTCCAGGGCTAATGACAGACCCCACTGGTGATTCCTTCTCTGATGTGTCACACCTGGCTGAGAAGGGCTCAGGTGTGAGTCCTGCTGCTTCCTCCAAAGTAAATCAGTCCACCTGGAAGAGATTTTTTTGTCTAACTCCAATAGGAAGAACGTGGTGTTTGGAGAGATTAGCTAAGTCTCATTAAAATAATTTGTACATTGCTACAAGTCAGCTTGGAAAGCCTTCAGGGATCCCTGCTGACTTTGCAGGAACACTTCAGTGTTTTCAATGATAACTTCACACTTTGTGATGTGCCATCACGAGTAGGCTGCACAGCATTCCATGGTGACAGAGCACTGCACTTCCACAGAAGGTTATACCCCTCTGCAGTGTGAACAGAGCAGGAGAGCAGACTGGGAAAGAAGGCAGGATGACAAAGATGAGGTAAGGAATAGTAGAAGGCCCTCAGTTAGAGAGCCAGAGAGAAGCACTGAGCAAGAACTGCTGTTAACCTAGCAAGCAGCTGTTTGGGGTGAAGATGCTGTTGCTCTAAACTGTGTTTCTGCTGGAGAGTGCCCCTTTCCAGGCAGAGGTGAATGTGCTGTCCTGTCCTGGCCCGAGCTGCTGGGCACAGTTCTGTGGTAGTGCCTGCTCTGCATTAATTCCACCGATGTTTGTGTGGTGGGTTCTGTAGTGCTCACACAAACAGCTTTGCTGGCAGAGTGCTGAAACCAGCAGCTTCCTTCTTGTGGGCAGGGCTGGAACAGGGCAGCTATCTGCACCATGCTGGGCAGGTTAGTAAAGGAAAAGGAAAAAAAAAAAAACCAGGAGAGAGAACTGGGATAAACTTGAAATGAAAGCAACAAAACCTCTTGCATGCTCTCAGGCTCTCATTTACTGCCAGAGAACTGGCTAATAATGTAAGAAAATAAAAGCATCTAAATTTTTCATCTGTCAAGACCTTGCTGTCCTGACATTTGGAGAGAGAAGTTTACTGTGAACAGTTTAGGAAAGCTGTGGAGCTGTGATTCATTTGGGAGATGGAAGAAACAGCAGAGCCGCTTTTGTAGGATCTGGTTATTGATCTGTGCCCATTACACTTGGGCTGATGTCTGATATTGTAATATGCTAATGTAAAGTAATGGAGTATTATTTGCAAGAGAGTTGGCACTCACATAATGTCTGACTTCAGCTGGGGGAAACAGAATGCTCCAGGCTGGATATGGTTCTGATTTAGGGGAAGGAGGAAACATGAAACTCCAGGCAGCTTTCCCACTCAGTGTATCGATCAAAACCCTCAGAAAGGCATTTGCTGTAATATGCAATGAGAAACTCTTGGTTAAGGCTTTTTTCCTATTAGAGCTCAGACTGGAAAGTAATTCTCTGGAATTTGGCAGTGGGTTGGGAAGTAAGAGCAGTGCCAGTCAGTCCTGTGGATTTGCATCTCCTGTGCTGTGTTTCAACATCGGAGCCTATCTGTAGAGGCAACGGTTTCATAAGTCCAGTTTACAACCTTTGTCCACTCAGGGGTATTCCTTCTGCTTTTGAAGCATGAAATTGTACTTTCCACTTCTTCAGTGTTGAGAAGATTCTGAGCAGTCTAAGAGGTGAGAGATACAAATAATTACCTCCAGCAAAAGCTTCGTTATGCTTTACAATAACACTCTTGCTTTGTGAAGTGGTTGAGAAGGCACTATTGAACTTTCCTGGCATTCGTGGAATTAAATATTTTGGTTTTGAAATACTAGCCACTGTGTTGAGCTTGCATTTATTTGAAGGTTTGAGTGCTTGTTTAATGGGACTAATTTTAACTACTTGTTATGTCTGTAAGATACATGCTTTTAAAGGCCGCTAATAAGAGACCACAGTGAGCAGGATCTGAGCAGCAACGTTTGAAGGTGCTGGTTATTCTCTTAGCCCTGGTGATGCTAAGAATGTGATCATTTGCCATGTATCTAAGTTTGCTGCTGAACAAAGTTCACCAGAGATGCTGAGGCAGTGGAAATGATGTGGCCTTTCAAGTTTCTGATCTGTTTCCATTAGTTGGTGAAGCAGGGGCCATAAGAATGTCGTGGGGGTGATAATGACCAGTATCAGTGTTTGCCAGCAAGAGCTGTCTGAAGTGGCAGTTGACCCGTGGTCCTGCCATTCCTTACATCGGGTGTGGGTCATGCTGAGCCCTGGTGTGTCTCCCAGAACATGGTGGAGCTGTGGTGTGTCCAGTGGAGCACATCAGAGTAACAGCCAGCAAGGTGTTGAGTTTTAAAAGGTGCCTTTGCCAGGCAGTTTTTTCCTGCAGCGTTTAATTGTGAAGCCTCATTGATCAGACAAGGGGCAGGAGCGCTTGGCAATGCGCTGCCTGGAGTGGCTTTGTCACTTCTGCTTTGAGTTGAGAGCCCCTGAATTAAGATGCTAAGGAAAAAAATTAAAAGGAAATTCATCTCCCTGGAGAGCGCATGTAGAAGACTGAGAAGTGACTAGAGCTGCCTGTCACTGTGGTGGTGGTGGTCAAGCAGGGTGAAGTTGCCTGGATCTGGTGTCTCTGTGGAACTCAGAAGGTCTTGCAAATGCTGCAGTGATTCAGTGCTCATTAAATGCTTGTTGATAGCTCTGCTGCTTTCTGACCTAAAACTGCAGAAGAATTTTGCATAATTTAAAAAGGAGAGAGTGCTCAGTGATGCGCTTAGTGCTCACAGATAATCCAGGCATTTAGAGACACAGGTGTTTCTGAATCTTGTAAACTTTGTAAACACCAGCAGAATTTCCAGGGTATTGAAGAGTGGTGATCAGAAGACTCTCAAGGCTCTGGAATAAACACATTGTGACTCCACTGTAAAATCAATTAATTGAGTAGATTGCAGGTGCCTTTAATGGTGTCCTTCTGAAAAGACAATGAAGCAAGTGCCTGCTGTAGGAGTTCAGGTTAAAAAAATAAAGTCAGAATGCAAAATAAATTGATTAAAAAATAAATTTAAAAAAAGTCAGAATACAAACCCTGAATTTTACTCTGTGAAGCACATCTTTAAAGAAAGATAGCTAAACTAAAACATGAAGTGATGAAACTGATAATCAAAGGTATGCTAGCAGCAGCAGCTGAGTTCACTGAGCTTTATTTCTTCTATGAAATCCAATTCTGCAGTGTTCCCTTGCAAAGCTGGCTGCAGATTTACTTTTTAATAAATATTTATACACCACTGAACAGAGACTTGAAGTGCTTTTTTCTGAACTTCTGCAGTCACAACGCTTTAAACAAACTGATTGGTTCTGTACAGCAGAATGAAACAATGATTTTTGCCCAGCAGATTGTAGAGAAAGTGGTGATCTGGAGAGTTCATGAGAAAGAAGCCAAGAAATGCCCAAAAGTTTGAACAGAGCCCAGAGTTTGAATAGGGCATTTGTCCACAGTGTTTGTTACTCGGGTGGGAATGGCATGTGGAATGTATGAATGGGGGCAGGGAGGGGAATAGATGCACCATCCTTCTCCAGTAAAAAAACAAATTCAGTGCATTCTTAAATGGTCAGCGTGTCAGGAGCTTTTCAAGGAAGCAAGGAAAACGTCTGCTCAGACTTAAAGCAGGTGCAGTGAGGAGAGATGTTTCTGTGGCACAGTGACAAGGATGTTCCCTTCAGCAAACATTTGTCTCTGTTCAGGAGATATTGATGTGGCTTCCTGTAATAACAGACACAATTGTTTGATCTCCTGTGCAGAAATTCTGAGTGGCACAGGGTTGAAATACACCCAGTGGCTTTGAGGTTTGCCAGTGTCTTTGGACTGTTTTCTGTTTTGGGCCCTGTGTTGGACTGTTCCTGCTTTTTTTACTACACTGTTTACTATACTTTTTTTACTTCCCTTGTGATGCTGGGAACATCACCTTCAGTAATGCCTGGCTCGTTTTGGTTTTAGTTTCTGTTTATGCTGGCAGTGAGTGGAGTAGCAGTCATCTTGAGTTTTCAGAAATGTTTTGTCTGTATTTTGAGTTCGAGGTGATGTTTGAGGGCATTGGCCTGGCACATCCTTTCAGAGTGAAGCCTGTGGGCAGTATTGTGCTAAACCCTTGACTGTGCTGAGTGCTGTTGTAGTGACAGACCTTGGGCACACTGAGAGTTGGCTGGTGGTGGGAGAGTGCAAAGGCCTGCTTGGGGCCTCCTGTGTGTTTATGGATTTGGGTTGGCTCAGGTCACTCTGCTCTTAAACTCAGCACAGGGCACTTAAAAAATGAGCATTGTGATAATGTGTTGTGGTAACTCCCATCATGTGCTCATGCATTGTTAAGAGCAGTCAAAATGCAACACTTCCTGGCACTCATCTGCTTTTATTCTCCTTCTTTAGGACTTGACTGGGATAGAGTCCATGGACCAATGTCGCCACACACTGGAGCAGCACAACTGGAACATAGAGGTACCACTGAAAATGAGATTTGTACCAGTTTCCAAGTACCTGGATCAAATGCAGCCCTCTGTGGGACAGGGGGCCCTACCAGTAAGATTAATCTGTCCACCCCTGGATTTATCCAAGTAGCTCTTTAGAGCTGTATCTCCACACCTCTGGAGAGCTGGTTTCAGCCAAACACAGCAGAGTCATTATGGCTGTGAACAATCCCTTGACTGGCACACGGTGTGGCCTCCCGTGGAGCCTGTGTGCTGGCTTTCCACGTGGAAAAGAGCACTGGTGATTGCTGTTTATCAGGAATTGTGCTTATCCAGTGCCCTGGGGCTGTGGACATGTAATACCCACTGTCAGTGTCCAAAGTATAAAAACCATAAAATGCCTGAAACCTCCCTTTGCTCTTTCTTGTGTCAAAGGCAGCTGTGCAGGACCGACTGAACGAGCAAGAGGGTGTCCCAAGTGTCTTTAATCCTCCTCCACTGCGGCCGTTGCAGGTCAATACAGCTGACCACAGGATCTACAGCTACGTTGTCTCAAGGCCACAGCCAAGGGCAAGTTATCTTACAGTGGATTTTGTCCTGCTTCTTGGCTGACTCTCTGTGAACACAGAACTTGCAAGCAGGGAAAGAAATTGTTTTCCCTGCATGTTGTTATCTCCTTTCTAAATATTTTATCTTATGAAAACAAAATGTAGAGCTATTCCTTCAGTTTCTGTTACTGCTGTGGAGATTTTCTCCATGCTGTGATTCACAGTAAGAGGACTTTTTTTTTGTCATAGACTGTCTTGCTGTGGTATAGTAAAGCCTTTTGATCAGTTGAATTGGAACAAAGCACTGTCCCCTCCATGTGGCAGTGATGTTTTTCTTTTTAGAGCCCCCCTTAAATGTGTATTAACTAGAATACAGTATCAGTTACTTTCATTAATGTTTTACAAACAAATCTGCACCAGCACCTGTAAGACTTAGTGCTGCCAGTCTTTTTGTATAGCCAAGAAAATTAATTCCTTATTTGTAATTGCAGGGCCTGTTAGGATGGGGTTACTACTTCATAATGCTTCCATTCCGATTTACCTATTACACGTTACTTGATATATTTAGGTAAGTCCTTGTTTGTGCTGACTCACTTATTGACTGCATCAGGGAACACACTAGCTCGGATTTGGCTGGATCTCTGTCACTTAGATCTTTAAGCCTCATGGCAGATTTTTCCATTTGTTTGCTTAGCTGGCATTATCTGTAGCCTTGTGAAGTTCCTATGCTGTTCAGTAAGAAATAAATCTTATTGCAGAGAAAAAGAGCACCTTGCAGCTCTGTAAATGAAGTGTTTAATTGGAGCTCTGACTCCACACAGTTTTACAGTCTGAGTGCCACACAAAGGAGTTGCAAAACATTGTCCAGCTGTTTGGTATTCTTGGACAAACATCACAATCGTGTCCCATTGGCCTGGGCTGCAGGTTAACCTGCCCTAATTCCTGGATCTTATTTGGCAAAACCCAAACTGCAAACACCTCTGCTTTATTCCCTTTGGTGTCTATTGCCTGTTCTCCCTTTACTGCCCTAAAGCACTAATTCTCCTTGTCTCCTTTACAGCATTGATAGAGGGAAAAGGGAGTGGTAAGGGTGGTAAATAGCCAGCAGTCCTGCCATCTGCACTGGTTTGGCAGTTTTCTCTGTTGTATTACTTTTTTCCCCATTAAAGACCTTTCCAAAGTTCAGTGTATCTTCTGTGCATCAGTAGAACTAAACAACACTGATATCAGCCTTGCAGGGAAGCTTTTTCAGCTTCAGAGGAATGACAGTTTCATAGGACTCTTAGTGTAATGTTCTCTTTCTGCAACTCCTTGTACACTGGAGTTGTTAGTCCTGGATTAGCAGAAATGCAGTTTTCAAAGTTATCTGGACAAAACTGTGTGGCTGTTAACAGCCCATCTTTGACTAAATTCCTCAAACCTCCTACTGTTGGTGTGGCTTATGCCTGATGCTTCAGAGGAAGCTGCAACTGTTCAATGACACAGAATTCGGATCCTTACTGATCCCTGGCCTGAGATGAATCTTCATTGGGGTTGGTTCTGTAGCAGTGGTATCAGTTTGGAGCAGGTGTCAGTTTAGGTTCACGTGATAAATGTTCAAGGGTCTCAGCTGTGACTATCTCTAGAAAAGAAAACCTGTGCCTCAAGAAGTCAGTGAGCTGAATTTCCAGTGTCCTTTGCTTCCTTCCTAGGTTTGCTCTGCGTTTTATACGCCCTGATCCTCGTAGTCGGGTCACCGACCCAGTGGGTGACATTATTTCATTTATTCATATGTTTGAGGAAAAATATGGGAGGATACACCCTGTCTTCTACCAGGGAACTTACAGCCAGGTCAGTGTCACATGTTGGTGCCTAGATCCTGGGGAGTGGGGATTTTGCCACATGGTATCAGGGCCTACATGGCAAAATTGCTTTTCATCTACAAGCCCAGCATTTATCCCCAAACTCTCTTACCAGGGTAATGGAGAGCTAGTGAACAAGTGTATTGGGAAACCAGTGTCTGCCAGGCTTGATGGTTTGCCAAGCCTGCAAAGTTGGAAAGCAAAGCTACTCTGGCTGTTCCTCGACCGTCTGTGTGACTCTGTAGCTGACAGCTTTTCTTTGTAATCCTGCCTTTGTTTTTATAAACTGGCGTGCTGTGCCAGAGTCTGTCCTTCTGTTCACCAAATTGGGATTAACTGCCTGGGCTTGTATCACAATGCAACTTCATAACAGTGCAGGGCCTTGAAATTGAGAGGGAGCCCCTAAGAAATTATGGGAGGTGAGTGTTCCATGTATCAAATCTGAGGGGGCTCTCTGTAGAAGAGGGATATCCCCATGGACACTGCCTCTTCCACAGTTTCTCCCAGCCTGGCCAAGGGGTCTCCTGCAGAGCATTCCATCAGACAGTTGGATCAGCACTGCTTCCCAAGTGCCTGGGAAAAAGTGTTGGGTGCCTGTCTGCTCTGCACAGGGATGGAGCTCACTGCCTCTGCAGCTCAGTAGGCTCTTCTGTCATTCCTGGAATTCAAACTCAAGTAATCATGGAATGGTTACCAAAATTCAGTGCCAGTAAAACAGGGAGCATATTGTGCACTTATCCTGTGGTCTTGTTTAAAGCTCTCTTGAGTGGGTGGAATCCAGACACTATAGATGTGGAAAGGGAGGGATTCTTTGTTGTCTGGGTTTTGGGGGGGTCTGCAGCATTATTTACTACCTGTTTTAATAGAATTTTCATTTGGTGTGATCTGAAGGTTGTGTCCTGTACAGGCTCAAGGGAAGGCTCAGCCTTGGCCACTGTGAGTCCAAGGGGTGAAGGAGGTTCTTGACTGCTAGCTGAGTCTGGTGAGGCAGCTGAGGTGTCAGTTCATGTCATTGCCTACCCAGTTTCACTCTGAGTTCAGTGTTCCCCAAAGCCACATCCTGAGAGGCTATGAGAGGACACTACTGTAGCCCTCTTAAGTAAAGGCTTATTTAGAAGGTCTGGCAGGTTCATCCTCCACTGCTGCTTCACTAAAACCACTCTAGTGGCAGAGTAATGGCCTGGGTCACACAAGCCTTGTGGGTGCTGCATTCCCCTTGCCCAGAGACCCTGTAACTTTACCTCCTCTGCTCTTCTGCCAAGGCACTGAACGATGCCAAGCGGGAGCTGCGCTTCCTGTTGGTTTATCTTCATGGAGATGACCACCAAGACACAGATGAGTTCTGCCGGTAGGTAGGAGAATTTCCCAAATAGTTATCTTTGCACTTGAAATGCAGCTTCCCTCACATGGTCTCTTCTCATCCCCAGCAACACACTGTGTGCACCTGAGGTCATCACCCTCATCAACACTAGAATGCTCTTCTGGGCTTGCTCAACCAATAAACCAGAGGGATACAGAGGTGAGTGTGTCCCTCCTTGGCTTTACCCATCCCTTTCTGTCTCTGGAGCAAGCCAGATGCTCTTTGACAAATTTACACATGTGAAACACTCTGTTGTATTTTGTGCAAGTAGACAAGAGATTTCAGGATTGCACGGGGAAATACATGTGTTGGTTTCCTGGGATGTCTCAAAAGGGTTGGATGCCAGGGAAATACTGATCTTCACCTCAGGGTTCTGTGTTTCTGGGCAGTCGTAGTTCTGTGCTCATTGCTGTGGGCATTTAGGCTGCTTTCAGTGCCTTGTCAGTGGGAGTTGGTGGGTGTGTGCTGGGGATAAACTGAGTGGAGAAATAAGATTTTGTTGGGGGGCTCCATTGGTAACAAAGGCTCCAAGTTGTGTGATGTGTGTTTTAAGGAGGGGTCAGCAGCCATATATGAACAGTAACTTAAGCACATCATCTGTTCCATTCCCTGCTTCAGACAGAGCCTGCCTCCAGCAAAGCCAACCTAAATTTGTGCAGAAATGTTCAATGTGGACATACTGCCATCTCCCCCATGACAGTTTCTTCCAGAGTCCAACCATCCCTAATTACCTGAGCAAGTGTTGCCATGTGCTTGTCCTGTGTTTCTCTTCCTGCAGTTTAAACCCATGGCTTTGTCCCATTTTGAATGGACATTCAGAGCCATTTACTTCCTTCCTGCTTGAGTTAAAATAATCTTTTTGGTTACTTGAAAGCTTTTTTTTTTCCCCCCCGTTAAATCGGTCTTTGTGCTCCCAAAGCCATTTCCTCCCTTTGCTAACTTAAAAGGTTTAATTTTCAAAATGGAGCCCAAGGCCTACTTTTCCTTGGAAGAGAGAATGTCTGTGGAAGGTGCTTTCCTTGGCCCTCAGTGATGGGAAGCATTTGTGCTGTACCCCTTGGTGGCCCTTGTGGAGGGGGTAGTGACGTTTGTGCCTGTTCCCAGTGTCCCAGGCTCTGCGGGAGAACACGTACCCGTTCCTGGCTGTGATCATGCTCAAGGACCGCAGGATGACCGTGGTTGGGCGGCTGGAAGGCCTCATCCAGGCTGATGACCTCATCAATCAGCTGATGTTCATCATGGATGCCAACCAGACATACCTGGTGTCCGAGCGCCTGGAAAGGTAGGGGGGGACCAGAGCTCCAGTAACACAAACTGTTGAGCCAGGCTCTGCTCTGTCCCCTTCCCCGCTCCAGACACCGTGTGGAGCGGGGCACATAGCTCAGAAACCTCCCATTCTGTAACACAGCCCATGGGCTCTCCTCTTACCAGGGGGATCATCAGTCCATAAATTCAGGCCACCTTATAGCCAGGGAGCCAGATGTGTTGCACACACAATCCCACCACTGAAAGGTGGATGAGTACTCTGTTCTCTGCAATTGGAGCACACCTTTGGCATGCTGGAGCTTTGCAGGGAAAGCTTGGACAATAGCCAGTAGGATCCCAGTGGGAACAATGGCATTGCAGGCAGGAGAGCTGGTGTCCATAGCCAGCTGGTGAGTGTGTGCTGCTGCCTGGGCTGGCTGTGCTGAGCTCTGGCTGCTCTTCTGGTAGGGCCTCACAAGCCCCTGGTGACTCTTAGGGATGTACAGGTTGCATCCAAAACAGGATCCCAACATTTGACATTCTGTCTGTCCCTCCTCTGCCCAGTGAGGACCCAGTAAAACATTCCAGTTTATGAAATGTGCAAGGAATTACCTGAAGGAGATGAAACCAGGAATGAGTCTCAAATACAAGGGAGGAATCCTGGGCACTGTTCTTGTGCTGTCAGCTCTGTCAAGCTACAGGAGTTCAGAAGCCTTTTAAGTTCAATTCTACCCACCTTTGGGAAGCAGGTTGATTGTGAGGGATTGTGGGGACCTGGCCTTGGCCTTTTGGGAGCTTGTGGTACCCCAAAGCATTACCTGCTGTGTGCTTCTATGAGTTGCAGGCTGTTCCTGCACCCTCAGTCTGCCCTCAGCCTGCCATCCCCTCACTTCAGGGCCTGTTAGCCCTGACCACTTCCCACTCATGTTTGCAGGGAAGAGAGGAACCAAACCCAAGTCCTGAGGCAGCAGCAGGATGAGGCATATCTGGCATCCTTGCGTGCAGACCAGGAAAAGGAGCGCAAGAAGAAGGAGGAAAGGGAGAGGAAGAAGAAGAAGGAGGAGGAAGTGCAGCAGCAAAAACTGGCAGAGGAGAGGCGGCGGCAGGTGAGAGCAGAGGGATTGCAGGAGGGGCTGCAGTGTCCTGGGGGATGCCTGGCCTGCAGTAGAAGCTTGTCTTGCTTGAGGCTTGAGCATCCTTGGAGGTTCCTGGAGCAGCTGTGCTGCAGGGGACAGGCACAAAGGTCAGTTCAGTGCACAGCTGTTGCTCCTGGCTCTCTCCTTGCCTTGCAGACGCTGCAGGAGGAGAAGGAGCGGAAGTCGGAATGCCTTCCTCCAGAACCACATCCCGACGACCCCGAGAGCGTCAAGATCATTTTCAAGCTGCCTAACGATTCCAGAGTGGAGCGGAGATTCCACTTCACACAGTCACTGACGGTGAGCTTGGGGCAGAGCTGAGGGGCCTTCCAGGGAAGGGGGGTGAAGAGACTTGCAGGTGGCTCAGCAAAGCTTTATTTGCCTTGGACTTGTCAAATGCCTTTCCTGAGAGGCTTGGCAGGCAGAGCTGCTCCTTGGTAAGGAGAGTGCTGTGAGGCCTGGTTCCACCAGCTTGGAAGAGGAGAGAAAATGGAAGAAGCTTTTTTTTTCCTCCTGAAAAGCTGGAAGGTGTCTCTGCCCACGACAGGGCAGGGTGGGACCAGATGATCTTTAGGGTTCCTTCCAACTCTTAACATTCTATAATTCCACTGCTCCCTGTGAAATAAGGGTGTAGGAAGAGCCAGAAACAGTGTCTGGTCTCCCCAGTGCTCTGTGCCAAGCCCAGTTTCATGCATGCCAAGGAAATGGCTGTCTCAGGTGTACAGTGCAGTGATGGTGCAAATTTGGGAGCCTTCCCCTGCGAGATGCCAGGGATCCGCTCTGGCTGTGTCACTGCTCCCCCAGCTGGCAGTTATTTCTGTGCTTCTTTCCCAGGTGATCCACGACTTCCTGTTCTCCTTGAAAGAAAGCCCTGAGAAGTTCCAGATTGAGGCCAACTTCCCTCGTCGTGTCCTGCCCTGCCTCCCTACAGAGGAGTGGCCCAACCCCCCCACGCTGCAGGAGGCCGGACTCAGCCACACGGAAGTCCTCTTTGTGCAGGACCTCACGGACGATTGACACTTCTTTTTGGTTTTGTTTTTGTTTGTTTTGTTGTTTCGTTTTTGGTTTTTTTTTTTCCGAGAAGACACAAAACGGAAAGAGAAATTCATATTATTATTATAATACAATATTTTTTTTAAAAGACTGCGTATACAAACGAGGGATCAGAGACCACATGGCCTGTGCCAGCTGTGCTGCGTGTGTGCGCTGGCGAGAGGACGCACGGCCATCCCCTGCACCAAGGGGGGGCACACAGGGGGGAGCTGGCGTTGCCCCTCCGCCCTCCCTGGGGAGGAACAGGAATGGCAGCTCTTGGTAATTATTGCTTTTATTGATGACAATAATAATAAAACCCCAGCAACCCAACATCTCGTGAAGATTTGATACTCTGCTGCTCCTGAGAGACACAAGACTGAGCACCGGAATGTGCTGGGAGTGGGGTGGGGGGATAGGGCTGGACAGACTCTCTTCAGCTTCCCTCTGTGTATAAATACTGTTCTTTTAATATTTCTCTTGCTTTGTAATGACCAAAGGAGATTGGGGTTGACTATAGTATTAACTTTTTGATAAAGAGCTGGTTCGATTCTTACCCATGTGGGGTCTTGCCCAGGGTTCTTAGCCTGCGTAGTGTAATAAACTCTGCCTCTAGCATGTCTGTGCTGATGCTTTCTGCCCATGCCCCAGGGAGGGGGGCCAGCTGCTGTGCGACCTGGGGCTCCCAGAAGTGTGGGTGCACTCACCTCCTGGTCTCACACCGGTGACTTTGTGCCACTGGAGCTGTTGCATGAGATGAGAGCGTGCCCAGCAGGGGGCTGGCAGGGCTGGGCGTGCTGCTGTGCCACCTCCTGTGGCCTCAGCTCTGGGCTCAGCCTGGAAGGGAGGGAGCTGCTGGGGCTGGGTCAGCCGTCTTGGAGCATGGGGGAGGTGGAAAAGGTGTGAGAGGGGGGTGTAAGGCTGGTCCCTGCCAGAGGCTGGGCCAGGGCTCCGAGCTGTGCCGACAGCTGCCCAAAGGCAGTGGTAGGAGCCTGTTCCTCCAGTGACCTGTTCTGGAGCCAAGAATGGCTGGGGGTGGAAGGAATCTCAAAGCACATCTCACTCCATCCCCTGCCATGGGCAGGAACACAGAGATAGCTTCTTCCCTGGCCCAGCATTGGAATGCTGGAGGGTTGGGATGGAGGAGAGGTGGAAGATGTCCCACTGCTGTGGCTGGAGCCACCCAGGGAGCTCTGCTGTCCCGGGACAGCAGCCAAGAGGATTTCCCATCTCTGTGCAAGCTGTGAGGGGCCACTAGGTGAGGAGGGGATGTGTGGTGCTGCTCCAAACCAGATCCTGCTGGGGCAGAGCATCCAACCAGTCCCTGCTGTCACCCTCAGGCTCTCCTGGGCTCTCCTCCAAGCCTCTCTCCTGGGCCCTTCCAGCTGTGGCAGCTCCTTCCCATGCCTGGCCCCCACATTTCCCCTCAAGCCCCCACGGAGACAAGAGCTGGGCCCAACGTGTTGGTATACATCATACATTTATTAGTGAATATCCCTCTCAAAATCAGCCACAACATTAAAAAAAATAATGATTGCACTACTTGGTCAAGCAGAACTAGCAACTTTCATTTTAAAAAAAGTACAAATCTGTTAAAAATTTCAATCAGTATAATACACATATATATAATACAACATACTAGTTATGTTAAATGCTACAAAACCAATATGATTCCAATGGAATGGAAAAAAACAAACACTTTTAGAGCTTTAAGAACCTTTTTTTCTATATATTAGCCTTTTTTCAAATACATACATGGGAAAAATGAGGTAACTGTAAAATGTGCAAGTAACAGAGC